>WAAF01018191.1:0-13884 GCA_013400475.1 Tricholaema leucomelas | reverse complement strand
CTGATTCTATGATTCTAAGATTCTATGATTCATAGTGTTGGGTTTTTTTTTCGTTTGTGCAGCTTAACTTTCTAAAACACTGGTGCATCATCCTTAATTTTTCACTGTATTGTGATATGTCTGATAAAATGTCTAACCAACATGTCTGATAAAATATCTAATTTTCAGAAGTTCTTAAAAATTGGAAATCTATAAAGATATTTTCAGTAAAATGTGTTCCTGTAAGGTGACAAACAGAAACAAGCGAATGCAACCTTGCTTGGCAGAAGCTTTCACAGTAAACCCATCTATGCCACCCTCAAACCATATGCTACTCTTGAAGAGATGGTTTGATTTGCAGAGAATATGCTACATCATTGTCTCTGACTACCAAAGCTTTTGCTTAAGACTTATACAATGAAAGAAAATACCATATATGGAGAGAACAGCGGACTATTTAATGAACAGAATGCTCCTTGTAACAATAGATGCAAAAATCATTGAAGATAGAGTGAGCAATCAGTCCATAAAGAAAACCTCATCTTAGATTGGCATTAATACTTTTCATCCCTTAGGATAGAACAGAATAGAATAGAATCAATCAGGTTGGAAGAGACCTCCAAGATCATCCAGTCCAACCTAGCACCCAGCCCTAGCCAGTCAACTAGACCATGGCACTAAGTGCCTCATCCAGTCTTTTCCTGAACATCCCCAGGGACGGTGACTCCACCACCTCCCTGGGCAGCCCATTCCAATGCCAATCACTCTCTCTGTGAAGAACTTCCTCCTAACATCCAGCCTATACTTCCCTCGGCACAACTTGAGGCTGTGTCCCCTTGTTCTATTGCTGGTTGTCTGGGAGAAAAGACCAACCCCCACCTGGCTACAAGCTCCCTTCAGGTAGTTGTAGACAGCAATGAGGTCTGCCTTTCATGTTTTAATTATTCTGATTCTGAAAATTCTTATTTTTCTTGGTAATCATAAAATATTTTTATTTATGTATTCAGAACTGTTCTTAGTGAAGTCTTGATCTAGCAGCTGCCATTTAACAAAACATTAACTTAAGCATACTTATTTGTAAAGTAATTTCTTTCAAAACAAAATAAACACCTATGTTAATTTACCTGTGGAGGCTTCTTGATATTTAAAAAATATTTTAATATTTGTTTTTGCCTCTACCTTTTTAAATATACTTTTGCTTTTCAGGAAGGTAGCCTACCAATATATACCTGGCTTCAGGGAGGATTTGCACTGTAATCAGAAAACTAATTTCTATTTGGCACATTTGCTTTGACCAAACAAGAATGAATCTAGAGTTTGATTAAATCGCTACAACTTTTTAGAATATCAAGTAAGCCTTAATAATTTTGATAGAATTCAGCCATAATAATTTTCATTCCGACACCTTGATAATTTCACACAGGAAATGGAGCAGTTGTGAAAGATATGCACCTACTGACCCTTTCCCTTAAGTTAACTTATTATAACAACATGTTTTTAAACATTTTGTATGTGTGTGTGTGTGTGAAATAATGGTTTGGTATTTGATTTTACAGAAATTAATATTTTGCTTCTTTTTTTTACTTCAAGCTTTGGCGACAGGATTCAAAGCTGACTTATACCTGAATGTATGTGTTAAGAACAGCCACAACATGCTAACCTTTAATTGGTATGGTTTAGAATAATTTTCCTATTAGCTCATCTGTTTTCTTCTAAATAGAAGCTGATAATCGAAATGTTAATCTACACTTTCTTTTCATAATCTAGTTGTTTTTTAAATGACAAAAAATTATGTTAGTCTGATTATTTTTTTTATTCCTTTAATTTTACTTTCATTTTGGCTATTAGTAAGAAATAAATAAAATACTTTCTAATGTCTCATTAAAAGCTAAGTCTCATATCCCTGTTTATATTGTTTCCTCATAAATCCTACCAAACAGATGCATATGCTTGTTTGTCAGCTTTATTTGTCACTGTACGAGCTATGTCTTACCAGTTTTTAAGCATGTTGTTAGACATGATTTATTGTATGCTTACAAAGAGGAAAATTTGAGTAAGATTCCTGAAAGAAGAGGTCATATAGATAGAAGTCAGAGGTGTACAGAACTTATCTGATTATCTCTAAGTTGATGTTTACTCAGTCTCTCAGTTTTCCATTGTTGGGTATTTTGGATCTTAAAAGAAAAATTACTATATTCTTGTCATTTTTAATATTCTTTATTACATTTAAAATTAATCTCCTTGGGATATCAGAGTGCTGAGTTATCAGCCAAATATCTCATGACAAAACTGTTCACAGGAGATGCATGGGCAATGCATAAATGTCACAAGTGTGTTGTGAACAGCTCTGCAGCCTCCATTATAAAAAGAACAAGGAAAGACACTGGAATGGGTTGCCCAGGGAGGTTGTCGACACTTCCTCCCTGGAGGCATTTAAGGGCTGGATGATCTTTGAGGTCCCTTCCAACCTAAACCATTCTATGATTCTATGATTCTATAAGAAAAGGTTGAGAGATGTGGGGTTGTTGGAGAAGTGAAGGCTCCAGGCAGACCTTATAGCAGCCTGCCAGTATTTGAAAAAGGCCTACAGGATATCTGGAGAGGGATTTTTTACAGAGGCATGTAGTGATAGGACAAGGCATAATGGCTTCAAATAGGAAAAAGCTAGATTTAGATTAGATATTAAGAAGAAATTCTTCCTAAAATGGGTGGTGAGCCAGAGAAACAGGCTGCTCAGAGAAGCTGTGGAATCACCAACACTGTTAGTTCAAAGTGAGGTTGGATGTGAACATGAGCCACCTGGCCTAGTTTGAGGTGTCCTTGCCCATGGCAGGGGGTTGGAACTAGATGATCTTTAAGGTCCCTTCCAACCCAAACCATTCCATGGTTCTATGATTCACTGTTACTTTATAAATCTAGATCAAGCAGAATTAATCATCATAATTTAGTTGCCCATTAACACATCTGCAAAGAAAAACTCTTCCTTTCACAGATCCACATTTACACATCTCTGACAAAGTGCTATAACTCAGTCATACAGACAGTGATTAGTACTGTACTGGTGACTTACAAAAAGATGGGAATGTGGTAAACACATTTAAAAATTCCATTTACTGAAAAAACTTGAATCCACACTTCAGGAATTTATCAGCTGTGGCTAAAGATACAAAATCATATACAAGGTCTGTTTTGTCTTCAGTGTTTCTCAATACTAGGTAATGTTTTATCAAATTGATTCAACATTTATGGATGCCGTTTTCTCTGTTTCTTCTTAAAATATACTTTCCAAGCCTAAACACTCCCATTTCCTTCTGAATCTACCCAGGTATACCTCCTCTATACTGATTTTCTGATAACATGGAAAAATCAAATTACAGTGATTTGACACACAGTGTCACTTACTGCGGTGGCTTGGGTGTTACCCCCCCCACTCTTATGAAATCACCCAAACTAGACTCAGCCAAGCTGGAAATAAGAATGAAGCTTCATATTTACAGCTTAGCACAATATACAAACAGGTATTTACAATATATGCAGCTATAGACAGAAATATGCAAGTTTAAAAAAGTAATACAGAAACACAACACCCCTCTCAGAAACCAGAGTCCCCAGGAGGGGCTCCCAATCACCCTTCCACCTCCTTTCCTCCCCTCTACTTTATCTCGTACTTTGCCTTACATTCAAGGTGAGTTTGGAGGATTGGCATGGGGAGTTAGAAAGCAGGATTAGTTACACAGGCAGCAGGTTAGGGAGAGAAAGGCAGGCAGCCAAAGCCAGAGAGCAACTGTGTTATCTGTATTTATGTTCTTGTTTTTATACATCTCAGCAAGTCTATGAGTGAATTAGACAGCCTATAATCCTATTCTTCTCACCAAAATATTCCAGCTGGTGTCAAACTAGCACACTTACTCTCACTATCTTACTTTATTAATTCATATAGAGGCTAACTGCTTGGACAATACAGGTCTCTTCAAATGGGACTGCTGCTAGCCCACCCAGAGAAAATAAGTTACATGTGAGACAAAGATCCATCCAGACATTGTCATATCCTCAATGAGGCTCGTGTTACAGTTCATGGAGAAGCTATCCTGAAATTTTCCATATAATCTACATTTGTCTGCTCAGAGTCCTAAATATTAGTAATCATTCAGAATAAAACATTGTTGCATATGTTTAAGATGGGATATCTAATTTGGCTAGCCTATGGTAAACACAATAATGCTAGTAACAAAATGGGAAAAAAAATTACACTGGAGATCCTGAATTTGATCAATTGATGGCCTTTGATTCAGGAGAGCAACACTTTGTTATTTCTTTCAAAGCAAAACAAAAGGCTACAATTTTGCCTGAATTTACCCTCCAAAAAACCCTGCTTCGCATGTGTTTGGCAGAGATGCAGTAGAGTTTAGTTGGTACATTTGTCAGAGCTTTACTTCCTGGTCTGGAATAGTGAGGCATAAGAGATTTCCTCTCGCATTCCAAGGTCGCAAAAATATATGAGCTGAGTCTAAATCCTGAAATGTTCACAAGCAGAGTATAGCAGAATGTAAATTTCCACAAATTAATTTGTTCTACAAATAGTCTCCATGTACAATGCTTGGCCCAAACAAGATTCATGTAAAACAACTCAGTGAAATCATATACTGTAAAATCAAAATACTGGCATATGCCTGATCTAGCCATTAAAAATAGGTGAAGTGTATGTTAAAAACTATCCATTTCTTGGATTTCAGCATTATACTTGTGGTATTTTTTTTCCAAGCTGGGAGGCACAACCTGACATCCTGGCCCCTCCTCATAAAACAAATGCAGAAGAGATAGTGGAGATGAGTCCTCTTTTGCTATATACCAAGGCTCAGTGAACAGAGCAATTATTCTCATCTTACAAAATCTGTGCATAATTGTGTCCAAAAGGACTTAAATACATAGTTGTCATGCCTTATATAAGGAGGACACAAGCCTTTTATGTTGAAACTGTTTCAACTTTAAACAATAAAAGATTTATTTGGGGAGTGGAGGAAAAGGAATACATACTATACATTATTCATTAGATTCAGTAGCTCAATGTTGCTATATGCTCCAAAGAGCACTTGTCATAGTTTTTTTGTTTAAGAGCTCAAGAGACTTAGATTATTTCACTCTTTCTTTAAAAAGGGCAGTAGAATAATATTGCTGAATTGGAGAGGAATACAGTAAAGTTGTATTTAAAGATGTGCAGGGAAACATATGGCATACATAAATCCTTAACACCTAATGCAGATGCAGGATACATAAGAACTCCCCTAAAACCTTCCACCCAACCAAATCAAAACCACCAAAACCACAGTGCTCATTTTCTTCCATGGCCTTGTCTCCTACTGTCATGGTAGGCCTGATAGGCCCAAAATAGGATTATACATGTCCTGCCTTGCCTAGGCATGTTTTTCTGCTCCACCAGAGAGGCAAGCATGGAAAAAGGACACAAAAGAACCTGTAGACACTGAGTCTAGCACTCTGGCCTGCCCAGACTCCTGTGGTAAACAAGGTACACACACTTAGCTTGTGCCTGGCTTGTGCAAGGCCTATGCTTTTACCAAATTTGGGAAAAACGAGCCTATGGCTTTGCCTGATATGGTAAGGTTTGACTAACTGCCATCCTGATTGGCTATTCTGTGTCCAAAGGACAATTAATCTCAGTCCACATTGATAAAAGGAGATATACAGGTGAACAACATGCTTCCCTGCTCTTTGCTCCCCTGCTCTCTCTGCTGTGCTCAGCCATGCTTTGCTGTTGCCTGCTGCAATTGCCTACTGTCTTATTGTTTGCTGGTAAACTCCACTGCTGTGAGTTGCCAGAAGCAGACCCTAGAGGCCTGCATGCAATCGGCCTGTGTGGTCAGCATGACATCATGCTGAAACTGCATGATATCCTGCCTCTACACCTGAAAATCCTGCTTATAAGTCCTGGACATAGACACATTGTCCAGAGAAGCAAGGAGACAAGGTCAGAGATTTTCTGCCTACTTCCCCAGAAGCCAAGAAGAATCAAGTACCGCATCTCACAAGACAGAGTTCCCTGAAAGCGTTTGGACACTATCTGGACTGTGGCTAAGCCCTACAAGTCAGGTAATAATAACAGTGAGTAAATGCCTAAATACCTACTTCTCCATTGCCTTCTGCAACAGGCAGAGGGAGCTCCTTGAGTCCATCCTCTAGGCAAGCAGCATATTGACTGTAAGTGGCATTTGACCACAGGAATCTTCTCTTCCAGTTCAATTAATGTTTCAGTATTTTTCTGGTTATTACTAGATCTAGGTATTATCCATAGAATGTTTCCATGACCGTGTAGGAACAGAAATATTGTTAGAATTGGTGGCCAGGGGTGGTGTGGGGGGTTAGGAGTGGTGAAAGTTCTGAATATCAGAATTGGTGAACAATGTTAATTTTGGAAAGATATCATCTCACGTTAGTTAATTTCCCCTCTGCAACACCTAATTTGGCCCACAAGCCAAAATTCATTGCAGCTGCAGCCTTGCACGCTGCAGGACACAGGGTGCTCCTACACAGTCACCTAGATAAGAATCCCCCTGCAGAGTTGAAAAGGAAGGGGGGGGAAAAAGAGAGAGCTAACTTTGCTGCTCTCTTATAAGATGTCATCAGGATTATGGGATTGAATAACAAAATTGTGATATCTGGAGATGACCAGTCTGTCCCCTAGGATGGGTCTTGGTCTCTGTAATTTTTTTGGGAAACCTTGAGAACCCCTTAAACCACAACACCACTTCATTACTTTATAGTTGAGTACTATAATATATGTATGCTGATTTGCCAGCTTTCTTTGAAAAATCCTGACTGCCCTGAAGTTTTTGACTGTTAACTTGACAGGAGTCAGGATTCCACAGAAAGTGCTAACCTGCAGAAGATTGTCCCAGACAAAGGAGAAATTTGGTTGCTTGTTTTTGACTGAGATATAGTCTCTTTGTGTGCTGTGGATATTTTTCCTAGATGAGTCCAAGAAGGTTTCAGCCTTACCATCACAAAGAAATCAGGTCAATGAAAATGAATTTTCAAAGGGACAAATAGATGAACAAATTATACTGCTACAAATTTTCTATTAAAACAACAATAAATAAGTCTTATTCCTTAGCCAAGGGGTCTTCTCCCAAGAATCTTTGGTCTCTGACGAAAGCAAAACAAAACTACAAAACTTCCATTCTTTTAATTCATTGTTTTAATATTTTGGATTCTTATACTGTATTACTTTACTGCATAAAAAATAACATGGAATATATTTAAAAGGTCCTGTCAGATCTAATACTGTTATCTTTAAAGCTTCCAGAGGTTTTTTTTTTAAGTTTTTATGACATTAACTTAAAAGACTGCCAGAAGAAAAGCTAATGAGCTTCATTCATGTAATCCTATGAACTGAAAAGAAGCTGAAGCATAATTTCATGAGAGTCAAATACAGCATTTGACTGCACATATGCAATCTTAGTGGCTTTGGCAGAATGAAAGAAAAAATATGCATGACCAACATGACTTAAGAAACAAGTCTGTAGCAAATACAAGGGAAATGGGCTTTTTGTTATGCAGGGAGAAGGAGCCCTACAAACAGATGATTGACTAAATGCTGCAGCTTGGCAATGTATACAGCTTGCTGCACTGACAAGAATTTTTCTGACATGTGTCTACTTTATTTTGTAAATTGTTACATAGAAGAAGGAAAAAAAGCTGAAGCTGCATTTTCCCGGATATAGTAATGAGTTTCTGAAGACATAAAAATGTGGGAAATTATTAAACTTTTACCAAACTCTGTTATATAACTTGCGTACACCTGATACTTCTCTTTCCCACTGGAGAAAATATGGTCAGATCTTCCTCAAGATTGGCTATATGTCTTTGTCTTCATCTCAGTGAAATTATATTGACCTAATCTGCTGACTGCCTGCCCCTGTGGTGCATATCTCCACATATGGTGTTGTTCTGAGGAATAAGCACCTATAAAAATAGTATATCCAGTCTCTGTTATTCTTTTTTCCTTCTCTCCATATACACTCATGTGTTCTGACAGCACATTTCAATATTGAGTCAATAGTGCTGCTGACTTGATGGTGTGTTCCAGTGATTCATTCTTGTAAAACTTTGGTTCATTTCTGCAAGGGTATTGGTAGAACACAGATTTCACAGGGCGAGAACAAAAATAGTGCCTTTGGGTTTTCTCCTCCTATCTTTATATACTTTTACAAATGATTTTTTTTGCAAAATAATACTACCTCTGCCATCAAATGCCAATGAGGTTGTGAAGAAAATAGGAATCATTCTCCAGACCTATCCTGGTGATTTTCATGTAGATTCCTGGATAATATGGTCCATTTTATCAGAGTTAACTTACAACTATCACTTAATACAAACACTGAAATATTTTACATTGTGACTTCCAAAGACTGCTGTATAAAGAACAAGATACAAAGCAAGATTCTTTGCAACAGCATATTTACTTTCTCCTAAGAAAGATATTGTAGGCAAAAACTGGGTTCTTAGGGAAACATTACAATGTTTACAGGAAGAAAAAGGTGAAATGACGGACAAAATAGATTCACATCAGTCTGAACCAAAACACTGACACAAAAGAAAACTCTTACTTTTGCTGACAAAGTTCATAAAAGCTGGATTTTTCTGATAACAAAGGAAAAATCAAGACTTGAAACAAAATGTAAGCATCTACAAAATCTGGAACAAAGTTAAATAAATGTCTCTGTTGCTTAGACAATCTTATATTCTAAGAAGAAACCGAGCAAAGAGGTGCAAAAATTTGCCTGCTTTGAGATGCTTCCCACAGTAATTTCTGACAACTGGCCTCAAGGGAAGAGACATTTGTAATGAAGCATGGTTTCAGACCAGATCCCTTATAATGGCAGTCCAGTTAGTGCAGGGAGATGATTAGGTGATGTGAAAATAATGAAAGTATTTTCTCATAAAGATTGCGGAACCAAGTTGTTGTCTATGCCTTACACTATTACTTTATTGAATTGTACCAGTGAAGATAGAAATGTTGGTCTTTCGTTTGAAGAAAAACAGAACTCAAGAGTACTAGCACTGATGACATGTTTACTAGGGTGTTGTATATATGCAGAAAAAATTAAAACTCTGTGTTATAGGACAATGTAGGTTACCATTTCGTAAGAGTATTTCTGTATGTGTCTTTGATGGTATAATGGAGGGGTAATTCGTTAATGTGAGATGATATTTTTTCAAAATTAATATTGCTTAGTAATTTTGATATTCAGAACTCTCACCGCTCCCGGCCACTAATTTTAATAATAATCAGTTCTTCACATGGTCATGGAAATGCTATACAGAGGAATAACTAGATCTAGAAATAACTTGCAAAAATATATAAACATTGATTGAACTGGAAGAGAAGGTTTCTGCTNGCCAATCGTATGGAGGCATTTAGAGCCTGTTCCTGGTTAACTAGAGGCAGTGGAGTTTCCAGGCAATTCAGGATGCACGGAAGCAGTAAGCAATAGCAGCAGACAACAGCAGGCATGAATACAATGGTACAGCACATTGCATTTACTTGTGTATCTCTTTTTATCAATGTAGTCTGAGACTAATGGACCTTTGGACACAGAATAACCAATCAGAATGGGCGTTAAGCAAGCTCGACCATATTAAGTGAAGCAATACGCATGCTTACCCAAATTTTGGAAAAGTATAGGCCTTGCCCAAGGTAGGCACAAGCTAAATGTATGTACCTTGTTTACCACAGGGTGTAAACAAGTCTGGGCAGGTGACAGTCCTTAGACTCAGTGGCTTCAAGTTCTTTGTCCTGTTCCCCACGGTTGCTTCTCTCCAAAACAGAAGGAGAGAGAACTAAAAAACATGCCTGGGCAAGCCAAGACATGTATAGGCCTATTTCAGCCTATCAGGCCTGCCACAACAGATGGGAAGAGCATATTCAATCCCAGAATTCTGCTATCTCTTTATAAACTCATGGCAAAGCCAGCTTGTTCTCTTTTCCTCCTCCTCCAGCCCTGTGTCAGGTATGAGCCAATTTTATTGTAACAAATGTGTAAGTAGTAGGCCTGGTTTAAGGCCTCCAAAGGCTTGTCTTTAGGCCTGTGGATGGCAGAGGCATTGAAGGGGGAGGATTGGAGCACTGGAGATTATAGATTTAGTTTTTGGCTGGGGGAAAATTCAAGGGGGTCACTATGGATGTTGTATCTGCTTTGTAATTTCTTTCTGTATCTCTCTCTTCAAATATAATTCTGTTCTCTCTCTAATTAATTTGAGAGCTTCATTTATGTCAACTCTCTTTAAAAAACAGTAGAGAATAATTGGTGGCCCATATGATGAAGTGGGATTGTTGCTGGTTTGCATAGTTTGAATTGGACAAAATGCAGAATTGAAGCTTAAAAAAAGAGTGGTGCCTTTTGGTGAGATTATGTTGGAGAGCTGGAAGCAAATTTAGGCAGACATTACCGGGTTAGGACCATGCCTTGCAGTGTCTATGTATGTGCTTATCATGGCTGAGAGTGAAGTTTTGTCATCTACAGTAGTCTGGCTCATTAGAAAATGCTTTGCACTTCTGAAGTCGCTGCCTGTCATGAAGTGGTGGGGAAGTGAAGTGAAAGTCTTCAGAGAGGAAGTACTTACCTGTTTTGAACTGTGGTATGGTGGTGGCTGAGGAGGCGTGGACAAGTGAGCTGCTCCCCTCTTGGGTGGTGGAGTGGGTAGAGGCAAGCAGCAGTCAGTGACTTGGAAGGTTTGAAATGGTTGAAGATGATACAGATCCTCCATCCCTGAAGTGGCTGTGGCTAGACCTGACCCACTGCATGGTCCCAAGAAGCACTGCATAGATTGAGCTGGAGGGGTGGGATAGAGTGGAGCTGGCAAACCTGTTTGTGTCTTCTCTTCCTGATGCAAATCCATGGGCTGTGGAAATGCAGGTGGCCCCAGGCATGGAAACACAAACAGCTCCGGCCATGCTGGCAGCCTCCCCTGATCCTGTAGCTCTGGACAGTGCTTCAAAGATGTTGCCACATGGAAGCAGTTCTGTCCTTGCTGGCAGGCTGATAGCAGTGGTGGCTGTGATACAAACCATTTCCAATTTCTTGCTGGGCGCAGCCACTCCATAATCAAGAGGTGAGCTGATGACTCCACAGGAAATGGCCATGCCTTGGTACCTCTCATCACAGTACAGGCAGCATGCATGGGCAGGCAGTGGACGTGAATGGCAAATGTGCATTTGGAGAGTGTTCTGCGAGGGTACCTATGGAGAGCAGTAATGGGGATCCTCTACTCCTGCTGTGAGTCATTCTTGAATTTGCTGTGATGGAACTGGTGGTACCGAATATGGGCAGAGGAGGGGATTTGCTCCTCTTCTTACATGCTGGTTCTGCAGAGGTGGGGCAGCCAGGATTAGTGGCAAAGGGCAATGTGGCTCCGCACATCCCTGCTGAGTTTTCAGAGGTGGCAGAAGTGGCAATGGCATCCCTGGTGCTGAGCTCAAGTGGCAGGGCGAGCTGCAAGGGTGCACTGACAGTAGCCGTTCCTTTGGCCAGCAAGGCAGTGGTGAGGATTGACGGCCCTGGTCCGGTAGTGGTTCCTGTGGATGGCACTGACCCGGTAGTGATTTTCTTCCCTATTGAGACACCTACTTCTTGTCCACCACCAGATCTTTTTCCTTTTCAGTCATCCATTGAGAAGGTGGATGTAGAGGTGTTGGGGAATTTTAAATAAAATTTTAAACAAATCCCATTTAGATTGGGGAAGAAAGATAAGTGCACAGACTGGTGGTGTGACAGATTCACTTCTGATTGTGCAGCTAGGGTGGAGAAAGTGTAGGATGGAATTCTCAAGGGTGGTGGATGGCCTGGTACAACAGACAAGTAGAAGCATGGGACTCTTGTAGATACTGGAACTCAGAGAGATGGAACTCATCTGTGGCAAAGGAATCTTCACTTCTGCATGCATGAGAAGCAGAATGGAATGACAGCTTGAAGAATGGAAGTGGACCTGACTTAGCCATTTGACAGCCCCAGAGGTATAGACATGCTGTTTGAGATGGATTCTTCATAGAGGGAGTGATTTGCCATTGGAATGGGCTGCCCAGGGAGGTGTTCAAGAAAAGTCTGGATGAGGCACTTAGTGCCATGTTCTAGTGATTGGCTAGGGCTGGATGGTAGATTGGACTGGATGATCTTGGAGGTCTCTTCCAACCTGGTTGTTTCTATGTTTCTATGATCCAGATTGTTCTGAGAGGCACTCTAAGAAAATCTGCAATGAGTAGTTGAGACTTTGCAGTGGGCAGTTGCTTGGATGCACAGACTGCAAAGATTTGAGTGAGAATGGAGTGGGATTATCCATTACTTGATGCTGAGTGCTACTGAGCACAACACAGATTGAAATAGAGTTCCTTTGTGGAAAGAATTTGTTGGGAAAAATTGTATGTGTGTGTACTACCTTTGGCTGGGGAATCAACCCATCCAAGGGGTGGTTATTTCCTGATAGGGGGAAGTGCAGGACATGTATGTTGGGTGATGCAGGGAGGAGGTAAGATCAAGTGTGCTCCACAGAGGAGTTTGATTTTGACTGAGAGAATTTAAGTTCAAAGTATGTACGAGTTGTTACTGAGTTTCTTTCAGATAACTGATGCCATCTGAGAAGTCTTATTTGATGAGAAGGAGAATAGTGTCCAGGATCTGAGTGACAGATCGGTTTGAAGAAAGCACCAGAAAGATTAATGATTTGGATGGCACTATTTACTATATAGAGAGTTGGTTTCTGGTTAGATGAGCATGAATTATAGGACTGAATAAGCGATGGAATGTCCCAGCTTGGGAACTATGGGGTTAAAAATTCTCTAGGGACTATAAAATTGTTATTTCGCCTCAGAATTCTGCTATCTCTTTATAAACTCGCAGTGAGGCCACCTTGCTTTCCTTTCCTCCTCCAGCCCTGTGTCAGGTGGGAGCTGTTTTTATCTTTCTGTATCTCTCTCTTCAAATATGATTCTGTTTTCTCTCCAAGTCATTTGAGAGCTTCATTTCTGTTGGCTGTCTTTAAGAAACACTACAACAGATGTCAGGAAAATGTGGACAATTTCTTTTCAGTGGTGTTTAGTGACAGGACAAGAGGCATTGGTCACAAATTATAACATGGGAAGTTCCACATGAATTTAAGCAAAAGCTTTAGTGTGAGTATGCCAGAGCACTTGAACTGGCTGCCCAGAGAGGTTGTGGAATCCCCTTCTCTGGAGAGACTTTCAAAGTCTACCTGGATGTGTACTTGTTCAACTTGCTCATCACATTATGGGTAAGGTCCTAAAGTCTGTGTGTCTCAGAGTCACAGGACTCTTACTGGAACTATTTGGTAGCATTAACATTTGCCTCTCTTTTCTAGTGTCCCAATTGAACTGACACAGGTTCAGACAGTTAAAATTGTAAGTTAAAAAAAAAATTACAAACAAAACTGTAAAGGGTTAACCCTTCTGGGGGAGTGGATTTGACCCTGACCCCAGGTGGTCTTGACCCCTCCCCAGAGGTGGGTCTGAACACTACCAGGTGTGGTGGTTAGCCCACTCCCACTTCCTGTCTAAGATCCATTAAAGCAGGAGGACTTCCTGTGCTTTCTCTCCTTGCCTCCCTGCTCACCAGCAGTCACCATCCTGGTCCTCTTTGTTTTACCACGTGGCCATCACCCATGAGGTGGACAAACCCATTTTCCATCAAATCTGGTTGTATTTACATATTTTGTATCTTGTTTTTCCCTTCCCTATACCTTTGTAACTTCCCTACCTCATATAGGTTTTATTTATTGTTAAACTTTTAGCTTCCAAGTCAGAGTGAGATTGTTTATTTGGGTGTGCTTACCTTTCCTCTCTTTTGATCTAATTCCTTTCCTTTGGGAAAGAAGGGAGAA
>WAAF01018190.1:69330-93385 GCA_013400475.1 Tricholaema leucomelas | reverse complement strand
TTCCAAGCCATCTGATCTGGTCTGGTAAATTTTAATTGGTGGTGGTGAAGTTCCTAACCCACCACATAGCTGCTACCTCTGTTAAGGGCTTCTGGAACTACTTCTGCAAGAGACTCTAATGCTGTTAGTTGCTTCTTCTGCAAGTGGGGCTCTGAGACTCTATAATGCTGGGGATTAATCAACACTATAATAAAGGACTCCTGAGAATATTTCGGCACTTCATCATATCTCTGCTTGTAGCAGAGACAGAGTTTGTGCCTTCATTCATCACATAATGGGATCCCATTATAAGTGGCTATGGTATTCCAGCGCCCCTGGAGCAGGGGGTATTGATATCTAATGCTTTAATGCAGCAGGATGGTCCCTTTAAAATGCATAGTTTCTATTAATGCATTTGATGCCTGGGTTTTTTGCACATATAACAGTGAAAGTTTAAAGAGAAGTTTGACTTCTTTCCTTTATGATGAAAAGAACAGTGAAATAAATTCTATCTATAGGGTGCTAGGAAGCAAAAAAATACTGAGTACATTAAGCTGTGACTCTGTGGGTAATCTGTGCACATTTATAAATACTCCAGAAATGACTATTGAATTAGAAGTGATTAATGGCAGTAATAGATAATAAACATCTGTCTTTCATCATTAGCTGTGCTACTTTTACATTCCTCACCAATGCTACACTTACAAACTTAATTTGATATTAGGAAACCCTCCAAAACTGTCACTGAATTGTCCAACAAAAGAAAAACATCTTGTTTCATCAACTAACAGCAAAGGTAGAATTGGTGCAATGGAATTAATTTGATGCTACATTAAAAAACTGAGTACAGGTTTGTGTATAGCTATTGTGCCAATTCCTCCTGTAAATTTTGAGAGACTAGGAGCATGAAATGGTTACAAATATCCTCATCTGAAGAAAACACTATGTCCTGCCCCTAGCCTGATGAGTCAATTTAATATGGGACTTCAGGAGGCTGCAGCTAGCTTTACATCTCAGAGGTCAACTGTGTCTTCTTGGGGAGCTGCACAGTGTCTATGCAGCTTCTCTGCATTCATAAAAAGACTTTATTATTGCTTCCTATCCAGGTGGCAGACAGTGCATCAGGGAAGATGTATACTCACACAGTGAGTATGTCAAGATGTAAACTCATGTGGAGTTTCAACTTTTCCAAAGCAGCAAAGTAATTGAAAGATTTGAGGCTGGATAATAGGAATTGTCAGTGTTGACCAAAGCGGCATTGTGGTTCAAACCATGCTCCGCTGCTGAGGCCAGGGAGCTGAGCTGTTGTGGCTGGCTTCTACATACAAAAGTATCTTTAGGAACTGAACCCACTGTGATTTCTCCCATGTTACCTCCTCATCCTTTCTTGACACAAAACCATGGCTTACTGTGTCTGTATGCCCACTTACTTTCAGGTCAAGTGGTGTCTGTGAACCAAACGGATCTTTGTGATGGATCACCTTGGTTTGTGTCATTACACTTCTCCAGGGGATTTTGTATGCTGGGAATGGCTGAGAGCAGTGTGTTCAGCACCTGCTGACTTGGTGTATCTCACTTCTATTCACAGAGAAACGTGGGTGCAGAATGGACATAAAGCAAGGCCATTAATCTAGCACATTTATTTGCTTTCTTCTGTGTCCAAAACTTCACTGAGGCCCTGTGTGCTGCACAATCACAGAACAGAGAAATGGTGTTTTGAAGGGAGCTCTGGGTGTAGTAAGTTACTCCTCAATTTATGATGTTTCTCCAAATGGTGTGGTGATCATAGACCAGTCAGCTTTTTTGTATTTGCATTGGACTTAGCTTCTTTGACTACTCTTGTTATATGCTGGTAATATGAAAACATACTCAGACCTAGAGTAAATGTAGCATGACTAATTGAAAGGCTGCCAAGGGCCCAATAACTAAGTAGGAAATAAAAGACAGGATGGAAAATGAAGATGTGTCAACCCTTCACGTGAGAGTTAGTACAGAGGAAGTTAGGAGAGTGTCTGTGTTGCACCCTCCACAGAGAAGAAGCCTGAAGTGGCTTCTCAAAATAAAGTGTCTGTTGGAGTGACTTAGAATAAATCAGGTTTTCCAATTCTATCAAATAGTGAAGGCCAGATGTTACTCAAGGGTTCTAGAAGAACTCAGGTATGTTATATTTTTAAAGAGCCTGAGGAAAGAGGAAGGAGTGGCAGGTAATTCTGATTTTTCCATGAGCCAGGTAAGTGGAATAGCAGAGTGGGTACTGATGGCAAGGTAGCATTTCAGAATTCATTGGATGAGCTAAGAAATGTGGAAAAATGTGATAGAATAGAACAGAATAGAATAGAATCAATCAGGTTGGAAGAGACCTCCAAGATCATCCAGTCCAACCTAGCACCCAGCCCTATCCAGTCAACCAGACCATGGCACTAAGTGCCTCATCCAGGCTTTTCCTGAACACCTCCAGGGACAGTGACTCCACCACCTCCNACTCAAGGTGTGTCCTGACCAGTGTTGAGTACAGGGGCAGAATAACCTCCCTCGTCCTACTGGCCACACTGTTCCTGATACAGGCCAGGATGCCATTGGCTTTTCATCCAATAGGGTACATCTGTTCTGACAAACCTGTTAGATGCTGTTCCTTACACCAAAGGTTCTTAAGGAAACCAAAGTATAGTGATATAGAGGAAACTACCTGAAGGCAGGTTGTAGTCAGGTGGGGGTTGGTCTCTTCTCCCAGGCAACCAGCAATGGGACAAGGGGACACAGTCTCAAGTTGTGCCACGGGAAGTATAGGCTGGATGTTAGGAGGAAGTTCTTCACAGAGAGAGTGATTGGCATTGGAATGGGCTGCCCAGGGAGGTGGTGGAGTCACCATCCCTGGAGGCGTTCAAGCAAAGCCTGGATGAGGCACTTAGTGCCAGTTGATTGGCTAGGGCTGGGTGCTAGGTTGGACTGGATGATCTTGGAGGTCTCTTCGAAATGGTTGAATCTGTGATTCTATGAAAAAAAGTGATCTTTTATGAATTAATAACTGAAAGTCAAGAAACAAGCAGTAGGAACAAGCAATAAATGTGAGGTTTCCAGTCATGTCCCAGAAAGTTGCTGTCCTGTTTTGTCACACATTTCATATATGAGGGGCATACAGTGATGTATCAATGTTTACAAAAACAGTTATTTAAAAGAACTGGATCTTAGGAAGAAGTTCTTTACTTTGAGGGTGGATTTTCCAGAGTGGCTGTGAATGCCCTCTCCCTGGAGATGTTCAAGGCCAGGTTGGATGGGGCTTTGACTTATCTCATCTAGTTGAGACCCATCGCTGCCCATGGCAGAGAGATTGGATTAGATTATCTCTAAAGTCCCTTCCAGCCTAGGCAATTCTGTGATTCATGATGAGTCTATGATACTCTGCTGCTGGGTTTAGCAGTACAGGCAAGCTTATTCCAGTGCCCAGGCATGTGCCCAGGCTGATTAACAGGAAAGAGCCTGGTGTTGTGGTAGGCCTAAATAAGCCAAAATAGCCTTATACATATATTGGCTTGCCCAGACATGTTTTTCAGCTATCCCTCCTTCTGCTATGGGGAGAAGCAACCATGGGAAAGAGGACAAAGAACCTGGAGCCACTGAGCCTAAGGTCTCCAGCTTGCCCAGACTTGTTTTTGCTCCTGTTTATATCCTCTGGTAAACAAGGTACATACATGTGGATTGGACATGCCTCATGCAAAGCCTATGCTTTTCCCAAATTTGGGTAAAGCAAGCCTATGGATTCAACTAATATAGTCAAGCTTGGCTAACTGCCACTCTGATTGGCTATTCTGTGTCCAAAGACCCGTTAGTCTTGGTCCCTATTGATAAAAAGATGAGCAGGTAACACAACATGCTCTACTGTGGTATTCATGCTTGCTGCTGCCTGCTGCTATTGCTTTCTGCTTCTGGCAGTGTTCTCACTGACTTATTGCATCCTGAACTGCTTTCCTTGAGTTTACTAGGAACGGCTCTAAATGCCTCCACACGATCGGCCTGCACAGCCAGTGTGATGTTGTGCTGAATCTGCACATCACAGGCAATCCTACATACACCTGAAAGTCTCCAGCCAAGATGGGAAGTCTTGGAGATACACAGATCATCCAGAGAAATCAGGATAAAGTCAGAGATCATCTAACTCCTTTCTCCACCATCCTGTGGAGTCTGGGAAGAATCAGAAGCCTTAGTGGGTGATAAGACAGCATTAGGAGTACTGTCTGAAGCTATAGCTAGCCCCACGAATCAGGGGATAATTTTGTGAGTAAATATTCAAAGCCTCCCTCAAAGAAATCCTGTAACTATATTCTACTGTGCCTTTCTGCCTTAGTAACAGAAAGGAGCCTCTCAACAAGAGGACACAGCCTCATGCTACGCCAGGGGAAATTTAGGCTTGAGGTGAGGAGAAAGTTCTTCCCTGAGAGAGTCATTGGCTACTGGAATGGGCTGCCCAGGGAGGTGGTGGAGTCGCCGTCCCTGGAGCTGTTCAAGGCAGGATTGGACGTGGCACTTGGTGCCATGGTCTAGCCTTGAGCTCTGTGGTAATGGGTTGGACTTGATGATCTATGAGGTCTCTTCCAACCTTGGTGATACTGTGAGACTGTGAAGTCCACTAGTGGGCAAGAAGTACAATTGAAACTAAGAACCTCTGTCCAGTATAATGTTTACATTCGCTACTTCAAGTGTTCTAGTCTTTCCTGTTCCCTGTGTGTGTAAGCATCCAAACCCTGCATTGCAAACCTTGTAATGAAGTTTTCTGGTGAGATTTAATGCTAATAAAGAGTTTTCATAGTTACTAACAATCTTCTCTTGGACATAAAAATTAATATCGATTATTATTTTTGCATAATTTGTAACGCCTGAGAAGACAATTTGCCAGAAACTGGAAAAGGAAAGTTTCCCTCTGCTCACTCTGTCTTTCTGCTGCTGGAGCCAGGCTCCTGTACCAGTCAGCTCCCTTAACATGAGGTCTCAGGCCAGGAGAGATCTATGTGGTTTGAATCAAAACTGATTTATTCTTTAAAATGATAAACTATTGAGATTTCCCCATTTTAGAAATAAAGGATATAGCACATTCTATAAAGCATTCAGGTACTTAATCATAGAACTTTAGAGGGAGCTGTGTTGGTATCAGTGGATTGCATGGCACTTTTTAAAGCTAAGCTGTCAATTTAAGGCATAGTATGTTAATCAACGTGCCTTTGAGTACAGCAGGTGGCAAATAAAGAAGAAACAAACATTTTTATTACGGGCTTACAATGCAGATACAGAAGTTGTGTAATAATACAACTCCTTGAGGTGAGGACCCTCACCCTAACCCTAACCCTAACTCCCCTAATCCTCCTTGAGGTGAGGAGAAAGTTCTTCCCTGAGAGAGTCATTGGCTACTGGAATGGGCTGCCCAGGGAGGTGGTGGAGTCGCCGTCCCTGGAGCTGTTCAAGGCAGGATTGGACGTGGCACTTGGTGCCATGGTCTAGCCTTGAGCTCTGTGGTAACGGCTTGGACTTGATGATCTGTGAGGTCTCTTCCAACCTTGCTGATACTGTAATATGCCAGTTACTGCAAAACACTACTGCTGAACATTCAAGCCTTCTGGGAAAACAAGGAATTTTACTTCTTTTTATTAATGCTCTGGTAATAAAATTTGGTTGCTCATATCCTTAGACCATCAAGGCTTTAACAACATTACTACTGCTTAAAATATTTCCAGTGAGGTTGCTCAATTAATTATAGGACTGTAGAAACAAAAAATATCTCTAAAAATATTAGGCTGATGGTAAGTCCTATTTTTGACTGTGAGCTTCCTTCCATTCTAAGTACAGAAGAAACAAAGGTCTGAATTAATTCTGTAAGTTCTGTGAAAGCTGATGAACTTCTGAGAAGTTACAAAACTATGATTTTAATTCAATGTATTTCTGATCTATCAGTTCAGGCATTTCAATTCAATGTATTTCAGCTTGGTGGGGTTGTGGTATGTGAGCATGGAAGACTACTGCATCTTAATGATGTTGCATGATGTTTGTTCATGTGCATTTCTGGTGTATTCTATCTTTTTCTTGTTCTCTAAATAACACTGCTGTGTAGTGCAAAAATAATATGCCAGATTATTCTGAGCGCCTACCTTATGCTGCTTAAAAGTGAGATGTAAAATCTCTTTGAATGGTGATGACTTTCTGATAACTATGAGGAGATTCTGCTAACTAAAACAAAAATAAATCCCTATGATAGAAAAATGGAATTTTCAACAGAAAATGAAAAAATAAATGTATATATATATAAAAATATTTAGCTGCAGCACAATGATGGAACTCAAATACTACTTTAATTTACAACTTGCAAATATTTGGCCTTCAGTCTTTATTATGCAGTCCATGGCAGAGACAAAGAGTTTCACATTAAAAGCATATTGTTACATAGATTTTAACACTGAAAATAAAAGTATTTTTCTGGCTGCAGAAATAAACAGACAAGACAAACAAACTCCTATTCCATATAGTTCTATTTTAGAATACATTTAAATTCACCCAAGTACATTTTCTCCTGGTTACCTATTGGTGATTTATTTACAAAGCAAGTAACAAATAACGACTAGAAAATACCATTGCACCACAAATTATCCACATGGGTATTTCTATTTTTCATACTAGAAAACAGCTAAGTTGGCATTTACTTCAGTACAATGTTTCCTTCAGAGACCTTAACGTATTTTAGCAGCTAATGCATAAGGAAGATGAAGACAGTATTACATTAGAAAAACAAGCATCTGTTAGGTTTTTATTAATCTTATTGGTTAAAAAAAAAAAAGTCTAGCAAAATGGGTTGTTTGTTTACCTTTATTTTAATGGTCTAATGCATTAACTGCTCCCAGCACTTTGCACAGGGATTATCTATGACTTGCCGATTGAAAATGTTGCTGGTAGGGCAGCTGAAATGTAAGAAACTAATTGAAAGAGAAACCATCATCAGTCTGTGCTAGCTCTGACAGGCTGTGCTAGTTTGAAGCTAGCTAGAATGTTTTGGTGAGAAGAACTAGATCATAGGCTGAGAAATGAAAACAATGGTGATGTCTACTTCACTCACAGTCTTGCTGAGATGTGTAGAAAGGAAAAGCAAAACATTAGATAAAGTCACTTTGCTTGGGCACTTTGCTCTGGGCTGTGCTCTCAGCTCTTTGCCTGCTGGGGAGCTCTGGGNGAGGGGGCGCAGGGGGGCGGGGGACACCCAAACCACCACACAGGCTTACAGCTAGGTACCTGTTCACATGGGAAGTCATGTTTAATGGAGTCTACACTGTTTTGGGGGCCATTTGACAATCAGTAACTACACATAAAACTTTCATATACTCACCTCTTTTAGAAGAAGTGATCTCATTGTGTTGATTATGTCTATTTTTAATGTCAGAAACAAAAGCAGAAGGTGAAGCCTGGAGGGTTTTTGTTAACTTTTCCCTTTGAAATTGTGAAACAGTTATTGTAAGAGAAGACCTCTTGAACTGCAAATGTGTTATTCTAGGTGATAACTTTAACAAAAACCAGCCTGCACAGAAAACATCTACAAACGAATCTCCAGAGTACTCCAAAGTATTACAACTTCAGTTCCCATTATTTGCTGTCATCAAAAGCTCAGCTTTATTTTTCAAACTCTAGTTGTCTAGCCTTTCAATGTTTGTTCCAACCTGTTTTAACACCACTGTGACTTGTCGAGATCATGTCAGATCGTTACAAGAACAGCAGCTTTGTTTTAGACTAATGCATATACTCCTAGTAAACATCAACTGTTTGGAACACTGGAGCTTAGTAAGTGCCTCTATCTCTTGGCTCTGCTTGCTGTTAAGTTTCTTGCTTCTGTTATATGCAATGTAGGAGTGCTGCAGAAGCATTTTTTTCAGACTGGAAAAGTAGGCACTTTCCTCTGAGCTGCATTTTGGAGGGAAAAGGTGTCCTACATATTCCCATAGCACACTGCCCAGACACACTGTGGCACTGGTGCGCAGTTGCTCTGAGAGCTATGCGGCAGGAGACCCTGTCACGGCAGTGGAGTGGTTTCAGCTTCCTGAAGTTCCAACTGAAAGGAAAGAAATTGCAAACACAATGAACAATTATTTGATTTCTTCCCACCCTCAAATTTGTGTATATGTTTGCATATGAGTTTATATATATATATATATATATATGTTTTTACTCCCCAAAGGGGTATTTACTTCTAGTTTGCAGCTAATGTCCTCTATATCGAGTTAAACGAGCAGCCCAGAGCGAGGCAAGGCTGCACCTTTCACATAAAGCCAGAGGAAACGATCACAGAAAGGTTTCATGTCTGACTTTCAAAGAAAATCTGCTTACTCCACAATGTGTGCTGAAAGTCTGCAGCCCTTTTTACTGCCCAGCAAATGTTGTCCTGCAGCATTAAAACCTCTTGTAAACAGGGTAGGAGACACTGCAAAAAACCAGTTTATTGTGTGGAAAGTAGAATGCCTGATCAGTCGAAGCCTGATGGAAACAAGAGAGGAAACACACTCCAGTCAAAGTAATGAGAAATGGATGAGGATTTTGGGGCAGGGAGAAGACAAGTGGATTTTCTAACTGGATTGTTTTCAAATTATAAGGGCTGGGTGTCAAGAAAGAAGGGACAGCCTCTTCTCACTTGTGCCCGGTGACAGGACAAGGAACAATGGATGTAAACTACAGTACAGGAAGTTCCACTTCAACATGAGG
The DNA here is from genome assembly GCA_013400475.1 of Tricholaema leucomelas. Lineage (NCBI taxonomy): Eukaryota > Metazoa > Chordata > Aves > Piciformes > Lybiidae > Tricholaema lacrymosa > Tricholaema leucomelas. The sequence continues at coordinate 84,682 of WAAF01018190.1, read as the reverse complement.
AATAACTTCTTTACTGTAAGAGTGACAAACACTGGAACAGGCTTCCCAGAGAGATGGCGGAGTCTCCTTCTCTGGAGACTTTGAAGACCCATCTGGATGCATACCTGTGTGACTTCTGCTAGACTATATGGTCCTGCTCTTGCAGGGAGGCTGGACCTGAAGACTCTAACATCCTATGAACCTTTATGTTCAGCAGAGTGGAGTCTGTTAGGATTTCTGATTTGGAGCCAAATTTCTCCAAGGCCAGAAAGCAATTCAAATGTTTTCTCAATTTAACACACTGTATTTAGGGATTTTCTTCATTCTGTATTGGGAATATTTCTCCTTAACTCCTTTTGCCCAGAAACTCGCCTCACCCTAAATGTGAAAATCCCTGTCCTTTGGACAAGCCTAGGCTCAGAGATGAATTTGGAAGTCCACAATCACTTACCTTTATGGATTAGATAAAATAGAAGCATTTCTGGGTTTGTTTCTTTTTAACCAATGAGATTTTTCTGATTTATGAAGGAGAGAAAATGAAAACTTTTGCTACCCTTTTGTTCTAATTCACAGGCAACTTCAGAAACCACCTTCAGTTCTTGTTCTCATGGCATGGGTTATTCTTGCTTCCTTTCATGATATGGTCTGACAAACACATTCTATTTTCTCTTCTACCCCAAGATTCAAAAAGGGCCAACGTCAATGCAAACCATCTAGAAAAGCAAGCTTGCTTTTAAGACTTACTGAATTTATACAAGCTTTTCATAGATGTCATTACCTTGCCCGAAATGGGCTTTTAAGAAATCAATACTCAATTACTGAACTATACTATTATTTACAAAGGAGGTAGGGCCCATTTTCTAAATGTACAGTGCAGGTAGATGTGAATCTGCCAAGGTTTGGAGCTACAGAATGTGCTCAAGCTCACCACCATTCCCCATGTTTGCAATCTGTCATACAGCCTTGGGAAAATTCATATAGAATAAAGTACTCTCTTCATTTATTTAATCCGAGTGAAACTGGCTTCCAATTTTTCCATGTTTCAAGTTAAAGAAAGTTGTTCATTAATCCAATATAATTTTTATTTCTGTATGTGGTGGCCAATCTAAGAAATAAGGGCAAAGCTTTCAGGGCTGAGCACAGATATGAGACCTTGGGATTACTGAACATATCTGAGATTGGGATTACTGAACCTATCTGAGACCTCGTTTTCAGCACACAAGGGGGATTTGCATCTCCTGTTACGGTATTTACATGCTAAGGAGGTGGTTAAGGAGAAAGCATCAAAAGCCAAAAATATGAAAAAATAGTTACTCAGAATGACTAAATAGTGTGGCAAATACCTCTGTACTTAATTTGCTTAGTTGCTTGGATACCATTAGGTGAGGCTGCTATAGAAAATTAAATGGGTCACAAAGAATCTGATCGAACCCAAAGACGTTTCTCAAACTTCTGCAATCGTTAATAATCCATTTCCCAAAGCAACTTTTTTTTGGTGTGTTATTATGAGACAGCTATTTTAAAAAAGAGATATTTGGAAAACAGATTTCAGGGAAAAAAATTATCAATGAATTGTATATTTTTAAAATATCTCAGAGATAATTTAAGGCAGAGAATCTCTGTACACCTGAAGTAAAAGCCAGTGCAAAATACTTGTCAGTATCTTGGTTATGAATTGGGTTAATGTCAACATACAAAAAAAAAATCTCTGCTAGTATTTGGTCCTTTATTACCACTGCCTACCAATATTGGGTCATACAGAGAAAAGTCCAAAGTAGCTTTTAAGTAGCTTTGCTTTGCAAGCAATTTTTCCAGGACTCCATCACTCCTACTCTCCTTTAAACTCTTCATGCAAATACACTGGTAAGATTGCATATATCTATTAAAATTGAAGTAAGACAAGCCTTTAATCTCGCTTTGGATGTTACAAACATAACCTATACATAACCTACTCTTCATGTAGATCTTTTTAATAATGTCAAAGAGCCTTAGAGCAAGCCAATGACCAGTACCTTAATGCAGGACAAGATTAATACTTACACTGTTCCCTGTTACTGCTTTTGCAGTGATAGAAAGCACAGCTGTTCCTTCTGCCACTAAATGCTTATTTTCAAGTGCCTTAAGAGTATGAGGCTCTAAGATGTACTTGAATTTTTCATGATCTTTAGCAGGATTAAAGACTTCTCACTTGGCAAAAAAGCAACTTGTATAACACAACACAACACAAAGACATGGAACTGTTAGAGTGAGTCAGGGGAGGGCCATGAAGATGATCAGAGGGCTGGAGCACCTCTGCTATGAGGACAGGCTGAGAGAGTTGGGGCTTTTCAGCCTGGAGAAGAGAAGGCTTCAAGGAGACCTTGTAGTGGCCTTCCAGTATCTGAAGGGGGCCTACAGGAAGGCTGGGGAGGGACTATTTACAAGGTTACATCAACAGGATGAGGGGTAATGGGTTTCAACTGGAAGAGGGGAGATTAAACGAGGTGTTAGGAAAGGGTTCTTTACACTGAAGGTGGTGAGAAACTGGAGCAGGTTGCCCAGGGAGGTTGTGGATGCTCCCTTCTTCTGGAGGTGTTTAAGTCCATGTTGGAAGAGACCTTGAGAGTCCTGTTGTAGTGGGAGGTGTCCCTGCCTATGGTGGGGGGTTGGAGCTGGATGATCCTTGAGGTCCCTTCCAACATAAACCATTCTATGATTCTGTAATTCTTTGATCCTATAACAACTGTTACTTTGCAAATGATGTGAAGTGTGCACGAGGACTCGACAGCCTTAAATTAGGTTTTGTATCAAATGCTCTCCAAGGCCTTGTCTAAACAAGAGTTTGTTAGTACACTCAGATCAATACCAGCTCGACTTGTACAGAATGCACTTACCTGTGAAAAGAATGCCCTGCCCTTCACAAAGTCTGTGGGAGCAAACAGTTTGATAGGTTTCATATATATCTTTTAAAATGGTTCCCTTTTCTTTTCTAAAAACAAAAGCTAGATCTACCCTAAAGCTTTCTCTGTGTAAAAAATACTATTAGAAAGTAAAAAAATAAAATTAGATATTACACTTGTAAGTACTAGTCCAGAGAATCTTTTTTGTATAGATTAGTCCTACAACCTTGTATGTCATTCTGATAGTAGCAGACAACAAAAATGTTTCCTACAGAAGTGCTTGCTGGATTCGAAAATAAAAATCAAAGCAAGTTTACTATTCAGGTTTGAGCATGGCTTGTTGTGATTGTATTCTGCAATCATTGTGGAAAGTGAGCAATACTGCACTGGTGTGCTGTATTGAAGGGACTGCAGCACTGAGAAGGCTCAGATCAGCATCCAGCAAGCACCGCTGGCAGAAAAGAACCAGTGACAGCAGCTGCCAAAGCAAGGACTATAGGGATGGTGGTGAGGGAAGTGAAACTGGGCCCATTAGTGGACACTTCAAATTCTTTCCAGATCAAGCAAAAAGAACTGTCCACTGTGCTAGTTTGAGCCTAGCTAGCATGTTTTGGTGAGAAGAACTAGATGATAGGCTGTAAAATGAAAACAATGGTGTCTACTTCGCTCACAGTCTTGCTGAGATGTATACAAAAGAAGAAAGGCAAAACAAAGCCATCTATGAAGGCTTGAGTTTCCAAGTGTTGTCTTCTCCCCAGACCTGGGGAGAACTGGTGGCTAGATGCTAGGAAGAACTGTCAAGGCAGTCAAAGCTGGATAGTCAAACAACTTACAGCTCTGCATGGATCTTTTTTGTTCCATGCATATTGGCTCTTCACTTCAGTTTTCTTCCTTACTGCCTCACTTGGATCTCATTCCTGATGTTCCCCTTATTCCTTTAGAGTCTTCCCCTCACCTTCCTTTCCCTCACATCTCTTTCACTTCTCTTTGCCATTGGAATGGGCTGCCCAGGAAGGTGGTGGAGTCACCATCCCTGGGAGTGTTCAAGAAAAGACTGGATGGGGCACTTAGTGCCATGGTCTGGTTGACTGGATAGGGTTGGGTGCTAGGTTGGACTGGATGAGCTTGGAGGTCTCTTCCAACCTGGTTGATTCTATGATTCTATAATTCTCTCTTCTTAACTAATTTCATCACTATTCCTTAAATGGGAAAAAAACCAAACCACCCAACCAAAGAAAAAAGCATGAAAGAACCTAGATACGAGACTAGCATCCTTCTTATTGCCATTAAAAAACTCATTTGCTTGGTTCAGCCCTGCCTTGGCTGGCTCTCTCTGTTGCTGGTGTAGGTTGAAAGACCTTTTTGGGAAGGATCACATTCTGTTCTGTGTTTGCTCAGTGCTCAGGGAAATGGACTTCATTTTACACAGACTCTGGGCACTTTGAAAATAATCTTTACAAAGGACAGAAGTTAAAAATGCTACAGGTCTCCTAAAAATATACATAAAGATACACAATGAAATGCAGAAAATGTGTGCATGCATGCTGCACTGTAAAAAGTAGGAATTGTATCACATATAGAGACCATGCTGTTGTCAGACACGTGCACAAAACTGACTCCACTGAGGGCTACAAATGCATTATTATCAGCTGAATCTGTCTAATAAATCTTCACTACACCTAGTAGATAGTACATGTATATATATCAAATGTACACATACACACCTATGCCACGTTTGGCACCTCTACTCCACCACCAAAGTGTGCACAAAAACCAGCAGGTGCTAACTGATTTCGCAGGCCACAGTTTGACATCTATGATTCAGGTGATAGTGAACAACATCACCAACTGCACATGCTTAATAAAGCTTCTCCCTTTAGCCCTTCTCCATTAGCCTGCTCTCACTTTCCTGGTACAATTTCTGGTTTTCCTGTTTGGGGGTTGAAATGTTCTGATTTGGAATTTCTGGCAGCAGCTGAGTGGCATATATATACAACTGCTTTCACAAGAAGCCACTGAATTCTGCACCTCAAGGAGGCAGCTAGCTTGTGGCTGAAGTGGCAGCACTGAGAAACTGGTGCATGGGCAGCCTAAGTATACTGCTGAAAGCTGATACGGTGAAGAATGAACTAAATTAGTGTATTTTCCTCTTGTTTGATCAATTATCAGTTCCAGAGGTGACTCAAGCTTTTTCTAGTGTTTGTGAAGCATCTGAATTACTTTCATGAAAGTTAAGAGTTGTTTTCTTGTTTTGCTTGATCACTGAGGGAAGGAGATTGGAAATTCTCAGGTCTAATCATGGGAATATGGATGTCAAACATGTATCAGAAGTGCTTTTTTTTGCACAAGCTAAGAGAAAATAGACTGAATTTAAAAAGTCTTTTGGTATTTGTTCTGCCATAAAATCCCTACTTCTCAAAGGCTTTTTTTTTCCTGTATAGATATGGCATCCCTTAAATGGCAAAATGGCACAATACTCCTTAACATGTGTGTGTGTGTATAAAAATATATACATATCAAGATCCACCTAAGCCAACACAGATAATTATCTGATACAAGAACTGCATGTAGACAAGCCTTTGTCTACTTCTTTGCCTATCTCTGAAGACCAACAAGGCCAGGTAGTCCATCTTTGTACATCAACCAGAAGTGTACAAGCACAATTTCTTCTCTTTTTTATTCACTTTTGCAATGAGAAATCTGTATTTTGTTCTACTCCTGTTTCCATTAGCAGACAAGGAGTATGATTGGAGACATCTGTGAGTAATCTCCAACCAGTTCCAAAGCAGTCACCTGCTATAAACAGGCTGCAAACAGTTTGATGTGCTTTGTAAATGCATACATGCTGGACCCAGTCATGCAGAGTACCTTTCAAAGCCCTCAACTTCTGAGCATCAAGGGCAGAACTTGCACCATGCAGGACTGGACGCTGTGTGTATGCATATACCAGTTTCAAATATAACCCTGAACGTGTTTAAACCTTCAAACAGCTACAAATCAGTATAAACTGTAACTTCAGAATACATGTCATCTCCAAGCAGGTGGCCTGGATCCAGAGATGACATCTCCACTGCTAGTCATACCTGGTGGTTAGTCCTGTCCACAGTGTTGGCAGTGGAAGCATGGTCACGAGTGTTTTGTCGGACTCGAGTGGAGTTTTGCTGCTCAATGGTGGATGAAGTGGGGATGCAGAACTCTCTGAAACACCTTTTGAAATTCTCATCTAGAAATGCATAAAGGACTGGATTAAGACAGCTGTTTGTGTACCCTAGAGCAATACAGAAGTGCCAGGAGACAGTCTGGAAAGTGGTTTCAGGGATGTTGACCAGGGCTTTAACGATGACATAAATGTGGATGGGAGTCCAGCAGACAATAAAGACTGCCACCACTACAAGAACCATCCTCGTGATTCTCCGCAGGTTCCTGTCCTTCTCTTTGGAGCCAGATAACATACGAACGCTCTTCAGGCGTAAAATCATCAGCCCATAGCACACGGTGATGATCAGGACTGGCATGATGAAAGCAAAGATGAACACACAGATTTTCAGGAGGTTCTCCCAGTACCACGCAGGGTGGGAGAACGTAAGTGTGCAGTCAATAGAGCCTGAAGAAAAAGGCAGAAAGCAAAGAACAAGCAGGTCAGCTTCTAATTTGATTTTCTCCAAACTTCCCCCCCCCCCTCCTTTTTTTTTTCCCTAAATATCAGAGGCAAATATATGAAGATTTACAAAGTAAACAGGTAAAGTGAAGCCACTGTGACCTGTCATCAGCACAAACACTGATAGGACACAGAGCTGTAAAACACTGATGAAGCAGGAGTTAGAAAAACAAAAGCAAAGCAGGGAGTTCTCTTCTGCCTTTTATTGCTTGGATTTGTAGATACACTGGGAGACAAAAAGAGCTGAATTGTCACTAAGTGCTTAAACTCTTGACTCACTTTCACTTTCCCATAAAATGAAGAGATGGTTTAAGTAATATATCTGCTGAGAGTCTGGGCATTTCAGAGCAGCAGGGAAGACACTGACATGCTGCTTGGTCACTGCGCAATGGAGGGCTTGGATTTATGTTGAGATGCGGTCACTTCATGGAAGGTCTTTGAGCACCAGAGATCCAGAACGTGTTTTCTGATCTGTATCACATCCTCTCAGACTGGGTGCAGACTATCTGTGACTGCCAACTTCACTGAGAATATTCTGAGTAATAGGGTTTTCTGTGTAGTATGTATGACAGAGCACAAACGCCCCACAGCAGAAGGCAGTGAGACGCAGATGCATTTCCAAACACTACAGTAGCTTTGTGGAGCAGTGAGACTTGCACAAATGCACTGAAGTAGCTGTGACAAGTGACAAGTGGTGTTCCTCAGGGGTCAGTGCTGGGACCAGTGCTCTTTAACATCTTTGTCAGTGATATGGACAGAAGAATTGAGTGCACTCTCAGCACGTTTGCAGATGACACCAAGCTGTGTGGCACAGTTGACTTGCTGGAGGGCAGGGATGCCATCCAGAGGGACCTGGACAGGCTGGAGAGGTGGGGCCAGGCCAACCTCATAACGTTTAACAAGGCCAAGTGTAAGGTCCTGCATCTGTGTCGGCACAATCCCAGGCACAGATACAGGCTGGGTGGTGAATGGCTGAGAGCAGCCCTGAGGAGAAGGACCTGGGGGTCTGGGTTGATGAAAAGCTCAACATGAGCCAGCAGTGTGCACATGCAGCCCAGACAGCAACCCTGTGCTGGGCTGCAGCAAGAGCAGTGTGGCCAGCAGGGCAAGGGAGGGGATTCTCCCCCTTTACTCTGCTCTCCTCAGACCCCACCTGGAGTACTGTGTGCAGTTCTGGAGCCCCCAGCACAAGAAGGACATGGAACTGCTGGAGCGGGTCCAGAGGAGAGCCACGAAGATGATCAGAGGGCTGCAGCAGCTCTGCTATGAGGACAGGCTGAGAGAGTTGGGGCTCTGCAGCCTGGAGAAGAGAAGGCTTCGAGGAGACCTTAGAGTGGCTTTCCAGTATCTGAAGGGAGCCTACAGGAAGGCTGGGGAGGGACTATTGACAAGGTCTGGTAATGTCAGGACGAGGGGGAATGGGTTTAAGCTGGAAGAGGGGAGATTTAGACTGGATGTTAGGAGGAAGTTCTTTACAGTGAGGGTGGTAAGACACTGGCACAGGTTGCCCAGGGAGGTTGTGGATGCTTCCTCCCTGGAGGTGTTTAAGGCCAGGCTGGATGAGGCCTTGAGCAACCTGCTCTAGTGGGAGGTGTCCCTGCCTATGGCAGGGGGTTGGAGCTGGATGATCCTTGAGGTCCCTTCCAACCTAAACCATTCTATGATTCTATGATTCTCTGATTGTAAAAGACAGATTATGTGCAGTGCTGTGTCCAGTCACCTACAGGCAGACGCAAAACTGTTGAAGAGGTCCATCTGCACTGACACCTGATTTATACAGATGAGAGGTCAGATGATAATTTAATGCCTCTATAATAAAGTGAAACAAAACAGAAAGCAGTTTAAACACTGAAATAGTGATTTAGCAATGACAGACAGACTTACCATGCCTGTATTTAGTAGTTGCCATGAACATAACTGGCAGGCCAATGGCAGAAGAAAGAATCCAGTTGCAAACATTGACAATTTTGGCATTCCTGGGGGTACGGAAATCCAGAGCTTTAACTGGGTGGCACACAGCCACATAGCGATCCACGCTCATGGTGCAGAGCGTGAAGATACTGGTGAACATATTGTAGTAGTCTATGGATATAACAATCTTACAAAGGATGGTACCAAATGGCCATGTTCCCATCAAGTAATTCACACTCTGGAATGGCAGAGTACTTGTGGCTAGGGCATCTGCCAATGCAAGATTGAAAATATAGATATTGGTGGCAGTCTTCATTTTTGTGTACCTGGAAAAAAACAAACAGGAAAGCATGTGAATGATCACAGCTGGCAATGTCAAATTAAATTGAGTCTAGTGCACCACCTGTATGAAATTTCTGTGAAATAACGTTCTAGGTACTGTGAAAGTTCATCTTTTCTGCTTTTAATCAAATGGCTTTGCTGTGGTTTATTTACAGTGTTTTTACAATAGCTAAAAGGTGTATGAAAGAACACAAAGATTAACTTGTGCAGAGGGCAAGGATACACATGCAAGAAACATAGATGCTGAAGAATTGAGAGCTGGGAAAAAATGGCATTTGTTGTATCAGACACTCCACTAAATGGACAGACATCCCTTTAGTAGACATCATGTCACACCAAGTGTCAGATTCAGGATTTGTAGAAACAGATAACTCATTTGTAGGTTGTGGAGTAGTGACATAATTCCTCAGGGAGTAAGTACCTAAAGGAGAATAATTATCAAATCCACTGTGCCTAAAACTCCAGGCTCTCTTATTTGTTTATAATTACAGAACTCTAAACGTTTGTAATGATGGTTACTACACTGTGTGCCTGAACTTAGTGTCCAAGCCGGACAGACGTTCAGCTACCAACCATACACACTGAATGTATAAATAGAACCACCACTTCAGGTAGATGCCACAGCCCTGTTGCTTGAGGTAGGAATGGTTGCTCTGCTCAACAGTGCTTGTTTTGGCAGAATATCTTCAGCCTCCATTGTACCTTCTTCTTCCTAAGTCTGTTCTGCTAACAACCCAGAAAGCGCTTCCTGAATTTTTAATGTGTCGCACTTTAATCACAGCTGAGCAGGGGGAGCTCTTTATGTTTTAACTTGTATTTGCATTACTGAAGGGAGATTAGTAAATTCTCCTTGGTTTCATCAAACTTTTGAAGAGCTCTTTGCTGTTTCAAGTGTATTGTGTCAGCTGAGTAGCACTTAAGATCCATTTTTTATGGGGATGCTATATTTTCACAGTGTTACAATGGATGCTTCACTCCATGCAGTATTCCTGGCCTTGCTGCCCCGCTGTCTTGATTGCTGCTAAGGTTGCTGCACACTGTGGCTGCCTGCCTTTTGTGAGGGGTTAGAATTGCTTGGTCTTTTGATACAACTTGCTTCTTTTTCTGCAAAGAAACAAGAACAGCATTTGATTAAAGATTTTACAGTTTATTAAGTGGTTTGCAAGAGGAATAGCTCATTTGAAAAGATCTGGCAGGAAACCTGCTGGGGAAGACAAAGCATCTGTGCCGGTTTGAGGCTAACTGGAATATTACTGAGAGAAATTAGATCATTGGTTATAAAAAGAAAGCAATGATGAAGTCTATATCATTCATTGGTTTGTTGAGAGGGATAAAAGGCTAAAATGTCAAACATTTGTCTTGCTCTGGTCTGCAACGCTGCTCCTTTTTGCTTCACCTTCAGTCTGCTCTAATATCTCTCCACTAATCTTGGCTAACACCTAATAATGTAAGCTTTGCTGGTTGTTTTTGTTTGTCTGTCTGGAAAAGCAGGGGGAGGAAGAGAGGGGTAGTTTTGAGCCCCTTCTGGGCAGTTTCCTTTCCCTGAGAGGGAGTTTGGCTTTCTGTATGATTTCTAATTTGTATATAATTGCAAATATTTGTACATGTTGTATATATATATGCTTGTACATTTTGCTTTGCTCTAACTACAGCTTCATCTTACTTCAAAGGAAGCTTCACCTTACTTCCAAGCTGCCTGAGCTAGTCTGGTAAATTTCAACGGTGTGTGTAGGGGTGTGGTAGTAATTCCTAACCCATCACAGCATAAAATGTATTAATGTTTTTTTTTCCTCTCTCATGTTTTTTCATAACAGGAGTCAGCTGCAAAAAACCCACAACCTGATGACAGAGCTATGCAGGAAAAATACATACGGAATTTATTCCTAGGGTATGTAAAACTGCTAAAAGAATCTAGATAGCTTTTATGATGAACATCTAAAGAAGTACCTAGTGGCTTTGTTCTCTCATTCTCTAGCACTCTGCATGAGGATCCAGTAACCCCCAAATTTCAATTTAAGGTAGTTTAAAAGAGATTTTCAAGTAGACCCACACTCTTTACTGACTTCTGTCTTAATAAAGTAGGATCTGAGTATGATACTTCCAAGTTGTAAGTAAAACCTATATTCTGAAGGTACCCTAAAAACTTTTCCTCCGGACACACTCTCTTTGTCCAGCAAGAGTGTAACAACTAGAAAAGGGCAGGTGCTGCAAGCATCCATTATTTAGAAAAAATGTGCACAATTGCAGTGTGGGAGAGGTGCACAATAAGCTCCAACTGCAAAAACAGTTTGGAAGGAGAAGAAAATGTTTTCTGGGCAATTCACTGGAGAATCTTGCAGAGAACAAAAATAGTGATATTTTTATATTGACCTTACTATTACCCAGAATGAAAACGTTGTACCAATTCCTCTTCTTGCTATGTGTCCTGTTGTTTGGAAAAAAATAAATGTCTCTTCCACACATGTGGACAAGGCCTGGCTAAGGTTACATCCGGAGGGCTAACCTGGAGGTCAGAATATGTTGTGAGCAGATATATCCATCTTGCTCCAGTCACAGAAATCACAGAATGGTAGGAGCTGGAAGGGACTTCTGGAGATCACTGTGATGGTTTGGGTATTACCCACCCCCCTACTCTTATGAAATCACCCAGATTAGACTCAGCTGAGCTGGAAATTTGAATGAAGCTTTGTATTTACAGCTTAGCACAATATACAAGCAGATATTTACAATAGATACAGCTATAGATAGAAATATACAAGTTAAAAAGTAATACAGAAACACAACAGCCCCTCCAGAAACCAGAGTCCGTGAGGGGGGGCTCCCAACCACCCTTCCACCTCCTTTCCACCCCTCTACCTTATCCCCAGATTTTGCCTTACATGCAAGGTGAGTTTAGAAGATTGGCCAGGGAGGTCAGAAAGTAGAAGGATTAGTTACACAGACAGCAGGTTAGGGAGAGAAGGGCAGGCAACCAGAGACAGTGAGCAACTGTGTTATCTATGTTTTTTTGTGTTCCTGTTCTTATCCATCTCAGCAAGCCTATGAGTGCAGCAGACATCACCATTGTTTCCTTTTCACAGTCTAGCATCTAATTCTTCTCACCAAAATATTCCAGCTAGCTTAAAACTAGCACAACCACCTAGTCCAACCTTCGTGCTAAGGCAGGTTCATCTACAGCAGGCTGCACAGAAACATGTCCAAGTGGGTTTTGAAAGTCTCCAGAAGAGGCTCCACAACCTCTTTGGGAAGTCTGCTCCAGTGCTTCATCACCCTCACACTTCCTGCGTTCTAGTCTGTGCCCATTGCCCCTTGTCCTATCACTGAGCACCATGAAGAGAGCCCTCTAGTTATTTATAAGATGTCCTCTCAGTATTCTCTTCTCCAGCCTTAACAGCCCCAAGTCTCTCAGCCTCTCCTCATAAGACAGATTCTCCAGTCTCCTAATCTTTGCAGTCCTCCACTGGACTCCATCCAGTCTGTCAGTCTTGAACTGGGGAGCCCAGAACTGGAGACAATACTATAGACAGGGCCTCACTAGGGCAGAGTAGAAGGAGAGGAGAACCTCCCTCGACCTGCCGTTCACACTTCTCCTAATCACCCCAGGATATCACTGGCCTTGGCCACAAGAGCACACTGCTGGCTCGTGCTTAATCTGTTATCCACCAGCACTCCTGGGTCCCTTTCCACAGAGTTGCTTTCCAGCAGGTCAACTCCTAATCCATACTGGTGCACAGAGTTACACTTGCCCTTGCTGAAATATTTAGGTTTCCCTCCATTCAACTCTCTAGTGTGATCCACTCAGGCAGCAACAGCAGTGAAGGGGAAGTGGCTCTCAATTCTGAATGACAAAAAAAGGTGCCAAGGATCCTGTTTGCTTCACTCCAGGCTGCTGATGCCTTCTCAGCCCCAAGGTGACTGCTGTATCCTTACGGCTGGAGAAGAAACTATGTTTAGGTATTTTAGGTATGCTGCTCAGCGCTGCTGCCATCGTCCGTGGTGGCTGATGAGCATTATCATCAGATGCTAATGTTTGGGGATTTATTTTCAATCAGTAATTAAAGCCATTCTTGTGATTTAAAGGGAATGATTAATACAGCAAAATAACAAACACACCAGCCCAATAGGTGAGCGACTCTCGGGTTAGCATGACAGTGTACAGGTAGCAAAAAGCTCTGATTTAGTGGAATACATTTTCTTCACTGGAACTGGCGTGGGCTTTATCCCACTTAGATGCTAGACATTTTTCAGTCTTTCCATTTTGCTTTTGTTTCCCGTTTAAGCTTAAGAGTTCTTGGACTTAAATTTTAATGAGCTCTGTAGGCTACTAATGAAGCATTTTGCTTGGTGTGTTTTGTGATCTTTGTATTTCTAACCATGCTGGTTTTACAATGAAAGGAAGCAGAGCTTTTGTGGTGGTAGAAACATTTACCTCCATAATTGTCCAATCAACAAAAGCCTGCTGAAATTCACAATATTCTTTTCAGTGAATTATACGGAGTTGGATGTTGCTCTGTATTGAATATTTCAAGGTTTTACAGAGAGCTTATTTCCAACAGGTACATTTTGCTAAACATGTATTTTTATAAATAAGTAGATTATCCATGTCTCCAGGATTGTAATTTTTGGTACAAGGAAACAAATATTGAAGCAATTGATTAATATCATTTTGAACAGCATGAAAAATAACAGTCTTTCAAAATGGAGCTCTTCAAAGCCTTGATCTCAGCTGTACCGTACCTTTTGCTGAGGTATCAGTCTGCCTACACAAGCAGCACAAACACTTCCACCATCCAGACAGATGTATATGTCATGAGATTTCCCTAACTTTAGAGGGACTGGCTATTATATGTAACTAAACCATAAAGAGAGCTGTATGCCTTATAACAACAAAAGTAGTATTATCTTTCAACAAATACTCTTTTCACTGCTTCATTCAAGGCCACTAAAGAATCTAAAAATGAATGGATGCATAAAGAAGGAAGCTTAAATGCAAACTCTTGAAAATCTGAATGCTGATAGATTGCCTTGAAATTTTAGCATCTAAACTATTAAATTTAGCATGACTGTGCAAGGTTGCAAGTGAAATTGGCCTTTGAGCAACATTATTTTTACATCTCTGCAATGAAAAATTAGAATAGAATAGAATAGAATCAACCAGGTTGGAAGAGACCTCCAAGATCATCCAGTCCAACCTAGCACCCAGCCCTATCCAGTCAACACAATCCAATTTGTTGACACCCTTCTTGATACTATTAATATGCTCTCCCTCCTCCATCATAAACATACACTAAACATTATCAACATATACTAATATTTTGGTTCATAGTAGTAGATGATACATTAGAATTACAACACGGATGTCTAATTGTGTAGATAAAACTCAGCCTTGCCTTTGTCTTCTATCCAGCAAAGATTTAAGATATACTTGAAGTTTAAAGCTCCAAGATGTAGAGGTCCACTCAACTAGGGTTTGCTTAGAATGAGAAGAAGCAATAGAGAAAAGCATGAGAAACCTATTCAGATAGTCACTAATTTCCTAGCATTCAAGAACAAACAGAAAGCCTTGAAGTGACTCTTCCACTGGCAGCCTATGGTTTGCAAACCAAACAAAATCCTGACCAAACTAACCTAGAGACCTCTAGCTTTACTGCACAAAGCATAGCAGCTTATTGTGCAAAACCCATGAGCATCTTCCCTTTCACCTCAGAGTCACGCAACAAGAGAGATGTGACAGTATTGGGACCTCTCTCTTTCTGCAAGACATGTGCCACAGCTCTGTTTCTAGCCTGACTACTCCAATGGTTTAGTCTCCACCTTATTAGCTCCAAAAATCTTTAAGAGTCTTTTCTTTTAAGTCTCTATGGCTCAAAAGTAAAGAACAAATAACATTCAGACTATACAATTTCTTAAAAAAAAAAAATGTTGGTTTGCATCAGACATGATCTAAACCTAATAGGCACAGCGACTGTGCTGCCACCTGAGTCTTGTCCCTGCTGTTTCTTGGAGAAGCTGTTTACATCCCTGTGGATTGCTCAAATATAACCTCCTCCAGAACTTCCAGACTTTCTGTACCAGATGAGTTTTAAAGCACCCTTATACCACTAGACTGGTGCAAAGAAACCACAAAGGCAATCCACAGTTAGACCAATGAGTATGTAGTAATATGTACCATTACAAATTAATTTGAAAACTGCTCCCACACGAGTAACAATAGTGAGGAGAAAACCAGAAACAATTTTTGCACTTAGGAAATGGGCTGGCCAGTGACTGGTGATAACAACTTTCAGCATAAAAAGGCATTCACCCAAAGAATGATAATTTGGAGACAAAGACTGTTTCAACTGATTTATCTTTAATTTCAGTGAAAAAATATATGGGAAAAGTTGACAAATTACAGAGGATTAATTGCAGAAAGCAGTCATTCATGCAAATGGTTTGGCTGCTGAAAGAAACAACAGCCAGCAATCAGGTCTGGCGTACAGACAATCTGACAGAACTCTCATCCTGGCCTGTATCAGGAACAGTGTGGCCAGCAGGACGAGGGAGGTTATTCTTCCCCTGTGCTCAGCACTGGTCAGGCCAC
>WAAF01018190.1:0-69132 GCA_013400475.1 Tricholaema leucomelas | reverse complement strand
ATTCTATTCTATTCTATTCTATTCTATTCTATTCTATTCTCTTGTTGATGCTGGAGGTTAGGTTAGTGTTTTGAACTCATGTTCTCCTTGCATAAATGACTTGTTAAACAAAATAGTAATTATTATATGCATATGTTCAATTAGTTGAGTGCTCTGTTAGGCAAAAAGCTTAAAACATGAAGTATGCTTAGTTGAACCAATTTAAAGGAACATTTAATTCCATGGCTGTTTTGGTGCATCATGTATATGTAACTCATAAACAGTAGGAAAGAGGGATGAGGTTTTTGTGTGTGTGTGGTCTCCTGGGTTGTTAGATACTTCCAGTTTTCATTGAGCCCTTAAAGCTTTGACTAAAGGTCATGTCACGTTCAGGACTGTCTGGCAAAACCCTCAAAAATGTCTTCTTTCTGCCAATCCAATTCATATGTTTGATATTGAAATGAAGTCTCTCAGTCATGTTCTGCAAAGCACTTCTGAGCTAAAGGGTCACAAATAATCCATAACTTATGGGCAACCTATCTTACTATTCTTTTTCTTTCTTTGTGTGACTCAGTCACTATAGAATTGAAGACCTGCACTGTACCAGCCACAGCTGTGATGTGCTACCACAAACATGAAACCTATTACAGTTTTGAGGTCATATATATTCTGGGTGAGCCTAACCTACCTGTCTGGGCAGCATATGATTTAATCAGCTTGAAGGTTTAGTCTTTGCTTTTTCTATTCATGAGTACTTCAGAATGCTTATGCCTTGAGCCATTAAATTCAAGCACAATACATTTGTACACAACTTCTACATGTTATTAGGTGGTCAGACCGCTAAGATTCTCCCCCGTGCCGTGCTGTGGTTACAATCTACTCGTCAGTTTATGTTTTTCTGAAGAGATTGTCTACAAGGATGTCATTTAAAAATGGTAAGCCCTCAGGGAAAATAACAAACAACTAAAAAACCCACCTCTCCAGCAGGTGGAACATTACAGCAGGAAATGTTCACACTTAGCTACAAGGAAATCACGCAATTTGCAGCACGTTCATTTACTGCACTGATCCTGACCTTGGAGGTCAAAGCTGAACAGAAAGAGAAGGAAGATTTCACTCTAATTAAGAAAAACAGAGGCAGTGGTTGTTTCTTCCTGTTAAAGCTTTGCATCCTGACTCTCAGCACACAGCTCTACCCAGTCAGTGCTGTGACCACTGAAGGTGGTTTCATTAGAAAGATGAAAAACCATACAGATATCAAGCATTACTTCAGGTGTCTAGACATGACATAAGAGAGTGCACTAGATCTAAAAGCACTAGGCACAGCAATTTGATGTACTTTGTCAGGATCACAGAAACATTATGATGAGGTAGCCTTCTCACTTCTCACATGCTGGCATGGGGATGTCCATTTTCCTAAGGAGTCTGAATGTATGTGCTGAATCCGGACCTGAATGCAGGGCAGATAACTGCTGGACTGTAGCTGCTGCTACAGTTGCTTCAGCTGATACCTCTTTCCTCCCTGATACTTTGTTTTTCCACTGCTGAGTTATTTTTTTCACTTTAGTCTCTTCCACACCACAAGAAAAACTAAGCCAGTAACATGCATGCTCCAATGCCCCAGCAGATCTGCTAGTACATTTCCTTCCCTGCCAGCCTAGTTGAACAGGGGGGAAATACCCACAGGCCTCCCCACATCCACCTGAGGGATGGCAAAGGGCTCAGGTCCAGCCAGCATGGGTTTAGGAAGGGCAGATCCTGCCTCTCCAACCTGATCTCTTTCTATGATCAGGTGACCCGCTTGGTGGATGTGGGGAGGCTGTGGATGTGGTCTGTCTGGACTTCAGCAAGGCCTTTGACACTGTTCCACACAGCAAACTGCTGGCTAAGCTGTCAGCCCACGGCTTGGATGGTAAAACTCTGTGCTGGGTGAGGAACTGGCTGGAGGGCCGAGCCCAGAGAGTGGTGGTGAATGGTGCCACATCCAGCTGGCAGCTGTCACTAGTGGTGTCCCTCAGGGATCAGTGCTGGGCCCCATCCTCTTTAACATCTTCATAGATGATCTGGATGAGGGCATCAAGTCAGTCATCAGCAAGTTTGCAGATGACACCAAGCTGGGGGCTGATGTGGCTGGGTTGGAGGGCAGAAGGGCTCTGCAGCGGGACCTTGACCGCCTGGACAGATGGGCAGAGTCCAATGGGATGGCATTCAATGGCTCCAAGTGCAGGGTGCTGCACTTTGGCCACAACAACCCCATGCAGAGATACAGGCTGGGGTCGGAGTGGCTGGAGAGCAGCCAGACAGAGAGGGATCTGGGGGTGCTGATTGATACCCGCCTGAACATGAGCCAGCAGTGTGCCCAGGTGGCCAAGAGAGCCAATGGCATCCTGGCCTGCATCAGGAATGGTGTGGCCAGCAGGAGCAGGGAGGTCATTCTGCCCCTGTACTCTGCACTGGTTAGACCACACCTTGAGTACTGTGTCCAGTTCTGGGCCCCCCAGTTTAAGAGGGACATTGAGATGCTTGAACGTGTCCAGAGAAGGGCAACGAGGCTGGGGAGAGGCCTCGAGCACAGCCCTACGAGGAGAGGCTGAGGGAGCTGGGATTGTTTAGCCTGGAGAAGAGGAGGCTCAGGGCAGACCTTATTGCTGTCTACAACTACCTGAGGGGTGGTTGTGGCCAGGAGGAGGTTGCTCTCTTCTCTCAGGTGGCCAGCGCCAGAACAAGAGGACACAGCCTCAAGCTGTGCCAGGGGAAATTTAGGCTTGAGGTGAGGAGAAAGTTCTTCAGTGAGAGAGTCATTGGCTACTGGAATGGGCTGCCCAGGGAGGTGGTGGAGTCGCCGTCCCTGGAGCTGTTCAAGGCAGGATTGGACGTGGCACTTGGTGCCATGGTCTAGCCTTGAGCTCTGTGGTAACGGCTTGGACTTGATGATCTGTGAGATCTCTTCCAACCCTGATGATACTGTGAGACTGTGAAAATAGCCTGCCACTTATTCCAGGACTTTGTCTGACCTGCTTGTTAAAGTACCTTTATCTGAGTCTCTGTGTCTGGTCCTGGGCATATATATGGGTCTCCAGTAAAGAATGCTGCTTTTGCAGTCACTGTGAACACATCTCTCTCAAACAAATCCATGGCCCTAAAAGGCCAACCCTGATACATTGCCATTGTCCAGCATTGGGTGGTTACTGCTGAAGTTTTTGCTTTATCAGAAAGACATCGAAGAGAAAACTGTTGCTATCTTCATCTTAACTTTCTCCTCTCTGACTTCAGGGAAGCATGACTGAGAGTAAAATCACTGTCTATATCTAAGATAACTGTAGTAACATTTTTCTGAAGGAGACAAGTTAATCAAGCTACTTTCTTTGTTTTCCAGGTGTTGATAAATGAAACATGCCCTGATCAGCAGGGAAGGTGACAGAGCAGCCTCTGAAGACAGTCTAACTACCAGCAGATATAAGAGCCTCAAAGTGTGATGGGTGACAGCAGTGGTAATGCCCTGTGGTCAGAGGGTAGGTATCAGGGAGGGAGTATGAGCTTGAGGCAAGGCCATAGACTGTACAGAACAAAACAATGTTAAGGATACAAGGTATAGTCTCTTGTATGCAAGAGATGGTATTTTCTAGTAAAGATGGTGAGTGTGATCTGGAAAGGAGCAACAGAGATGAGACTAAGGGAACGGAGAGAATAAACACAGAGAAACTTGACCCATGATGGGTGAAACAGGGAGGCAGGCATGACAGACAGGAGGAGCATGATTAAGATAAGATCTTCTTGAGAAGACCAGATCAAAAGTACCAGGAATCATGGTTTTGTGTTCAAACCTGGGGCTCTGAGAGAGGTATTGAGATGATCATCTTTTGAGAAGGATTAAGGTAACTGGCTTCTTGGATGATTTTTCTATCGAGGCAGCACAAGCATGGCTGGAGGTTAGTGCTGTACGGGGCAAAAGCAGGAAATGATGCCCTAACTTCTGCTCCTCATTACCCCTTAGGATAAACACTTCTCTCAGCTGAGATTGCTCCATACAACACAAGAAGGAGATGTTCCATTTTACACATTTTTGTTTTGAAGTTTTACTCCTGAGATGGAAGATCTTACAGCTGATAATTGGACACTTCTTAAGAAAAAGGTGGAAAAACCCATGCTATTTCATGTCTTGGCAGTTACTTCATTAGCTGTAGTCTGTCATCTCTACCTTTCTTTTCATCATGCCAATTAAAAGGGAAACATAAATAAAATTTCGAAGTGTTTAACATTAAATGGATGAAAAGGATGTTCTCAACACAGCTGGGCTAAGCTGTAGAACACCTTGCTAGTGAATGACATTAAAGGCCAATTTCAAAACAGAGCAGGAGCTTTGAAAGATAATGATTACATTCTCATTTACAGAACCATAAACCCAAACTTCACAGTACAAACCGAGTAAGACACAGAAGGGTAGAGAAAGAACTTCACCTGGGATCAGACTAACCACAGTAGTTCAGGAAACAGCTGGGTTTGCATTTTCATAATATATAATAAATATATTTGTATTTTGAAGCAGATCATCAAGGACTGAAAAAATGTCCTTTCACTTGGAATCATAATGAAAATAAGTATGAAAATAATTCTTTAAAAGTCTGTTCATCTCTACAACTTCCACCTCAGAACACCTAAGCTCAAAAGCAAGCAGCTCAGAATCTTTAGGGAATGCTACTTTAGGGAATGTTCATTTCAAAGTAGCTTTGTTTAGAAGTGGTAATATTTGTGACCTTTTATTTCAAACCTTATTTTTGATTCTGAATTTTTTTTTCCTGGGACCACTGCACGTTAGAAATGTCCACAAGAAACCACTGAATAAATGGTGATGCAAACTGCAGCTCACAAAGTACCTCTGCTGGCTACCAGATTCTTAGAGAGATTCTCACACAGCAATGCCACTATTTCTTCCACTCTTTCACTAAACACCAGCTGCTGCCTAAGGCTGGAAGAGGATAGTAAAGTAGACTATGATGGCCTTACATCATGTTATGCTTGAGATTTTTGTAAGCATGCCACCTTTTAATCTAGAAAAGCTATAAATGCTTACCAATGGTGTTGAGTAAAAGCTCTGATGATTTGAAAAAGTACTGCAAATAAAAATGAAACAGAGCAGTGCTTCAGGATTATGTTAGCTTATTAGCTCATGAGTCATGAGCTTGCTAACAATTACATAATAAACAGAACAGTGCTTGCAGTATTTTCTAATTTCTTTCCACTGAAGTCATGAAGAGTTGGTATAATTTAGTTTTATAAGTGAAAAAAAATCAGGAAGTGTTTAACATTATTTTTCATGGAAGAAACTCCAGGAAAAATACAGCAAGATCAAACCAACTTTTTCAAGAGGAATAAAGTGTGAGGGGAAATGCCTAGTGGTAGCTTCTAGCAGAGCCCTCCTCTAGAGTCACCTCTGCTCCCTCAATGAGCTAAGAGTTGCCTCTGTGTGCTAGTTTGAGCCTAGCTAGAATGTTTTGGTGAGAAGGACTAGATCATAGGCTATGAAATGAAAACAGTGGTGATGTCTACTTCCCTCATAGCCTTGCTGTGTAAAGAAGAAAAGCAAAACAAAAGATAAAGTCACTTTGATCTTGCTCTCTTTGCTCTGGGCTTTGCTCTCGGCTCTTCGCCTGCTGGGGAGCTGAGGCTGTTGGCTGAACTCCCTCTTGCTTTCTAACCTCACCCTCCATTTGCTTTGGCTGATTGACCTTGCTTCTTAATCCCCCTGGACGAGCCTCCATTTCTTCCTTGGGACTGGGGTAAGGTTGAGAGGGGTAGGGGGAAGGTGAGGGGGTGGTTGAGAGCCCCTCTTGGGGACTCAGGTTTCTGGGAGGGGAGTTGTGTTTCTGTATTCCCTTTTCCCTTGTCTATTTCTGTCTATAACTGTATATACTGTAAATATCTGCTTGTATATTGTGCCAGCTGTAAATATAAGCTTCATTCATATTTCCAGAGCTGGCTGAGTCTAGTCTGGGTGATTTCTAAAGTGTGGGGGGCAGGGGACACCCAAACCACCACACCCTGGATTTCAGGCTAATGCATTTTTGGTCAAATTTTGACCACATCTATATCAATTTATTAAAAAAAAACCACAAAGGTATACGTGCTGTTCTACCTGGCTGGTTCTCTTGATTGTGGGGGAAGAAGGGATGCTGCTTGCTAGTCAAACATATTTCCACTAGTGAAGGCTGGTAAACTATTACAAACAGCATGCAAACAGGGATACCTGCCTTTCTGTAAGGCAAGTGCTCAGAGTGACCCCCTTGTTACTCTGCTCATTTAATTCAGCTTCTGTGCTGTTGCTGCCTAACCTGCCTCCCTCAGTTCTGTCCCCAGGTATTCACTGATTTGTGCTGGTGAGTAGTATCACCCCAATGTGCCAGTTTAAGGCTGCTGTGGCCTTAGTTAACAGCTAATGAGATGGAGCTCATTAGCAATGAGATAGAACATACTCACACACTACAGTGACATTCAAATACAGAGAAGTTGATGCAACTGTGGAGAGGAAACAAAAGAATTAATTTTATGCATTTCTTGGTTTCTAAATTCCCTGATTTATTCTTCTTCAAGGAATGCTACAGGCCTTCTTTCACACTGCATTCCTAACTCCATGTCCCCTTACAAAAAGCAGACTGTTTTATATAAACCTTGCTTCTCTTCAGCCACTTCCAAGCACCTGATAACTTTCAGTTTATTTCTCCAAATAGAATCTCTCTGTTTCCTATGTTATGACTTCTTTCTGAAACCCTCAATTTTCTCTTTTCTGTGCACCAGTGTGAGAATATTTACTCCTTTGGTAGTATCAATTCTTTCTACAATTGAAATTTCACCCCAAATTCCATTCAATTTTGCCCCAGATTCTATCCCTCTTACTAAGAGTTCTCCTGAAGTCTGAGTGAGCTGAGCTGAAGTAAGCAGAGCTTTCAGTACAGTACAGTCCAGTCTTTCCAGATTAGATGCTGCTTCAGTCACAGCTTTCATTATTTTTATTACAAAACACAATTAAGAGGCTACTTTGAGAAACACAGATATCTATTAGTTTCACAGAGAACTTCTTCCCTGGTTTTGTTTGTTTGGTGGTGTTCTTGTTTTGGTTGGTTGGTTTTGTGTGTGTGTAAAGCAAAGTAACCATTTACTATAATGAAATAAGACATTTCCTTCCTCCTGTGAAGGATCATGGAGAACCTGAGACCCCTTTGTTTATGTTATGTGTCAAAATTAATAGCAAAGCTATTAAGGAATCACTCTGGACTTGGATCACTTTAGCGGCTGTTGGTGGAATTATAATCCTCTCAGGGTACTTGGCATCGTGGTGGTCTGGGACCTCTGAGAGTTACTCCTCTCTTCTACACCAGTGAAGGTGAAAGACTCTCTAATCTATGATCCATTACAGCTTCCAGCACGTTTCCTTAATCACAGGGCATATTCTTCTTCCTGCTCTAATGTGTGACTAATATCCCACTGACTTGATGAGAAAGCTGGAGGAGACTATAGATTACTGTGTAAATTAATTCAATACCACAGGGTAATAATTGTACACTGTCTTATTTTATTCTGCAGCAGCTAGAAGCAGCATTTGCTGTTGACACAGCCATAACAACACTGTCTTCATCTCAGTAAGCTACACTTACAGTAAGTACCTGGGGAAAATAGACAATACAAACTATCTACAGATTTTTGAGATTGTGGGACTTTCATGGCTGGCATTATGGCATCTGACCATTACTGTTGAAGGCATCTGTTGTACTTGACAAAGGAAAAGGCTCAGTGTTTAATAACATGGAGTTCAGTCTCATGCACACTCCATGGATATAATATGTAAATCTTAATTCAGGGATGAAAGTATATAGCTGAACAGGAACCATTTGGGAGGACGAGGAGGGTGGATGATACTGCTTTAATTATGAAATCACGTAATCAACTGGAAACCATGGACCTGCTTTGCATAAAGAGCCTGATTTTCATATAAAAATGACAATACACTTCCAACTCCTCATTGGACCTGTCTGCTTTCTGACCACTGCTTATCCCAGCTGGGACAACAGGATGGCACTGTGGACTGAGAGTGACAGTTCCGCATTGAGCAAGCACTTGTACGGCTCTGCCTCTAAACCCATGGTTCTGCTTCATGCAGAAAAGTTTTATGAATATTGTTTCTAACAATAATAGAGTAATTATTTAAAAAATATTTCTAAAGCAGCTGAGCATGAGATATTAGCAAGCAGCACTGAATACGAAGTCACTGCTCTTCCACTGGGACTGGACTCTCAAAGGCCTGAGTGGCAAAATATTCTATCACCTACCTCCCAACTTCTAGCATTTTCAAGACAAACTAGGTACCAACATAACTTTAAGATCTCATTTCTAGTCACCCCAACTCTTCTCAAAATCAATATGAACTTTAGTGGTTTGCTCTTCTTAAGCAGGTGTGGCATGAAAGGTAGATAAAGAAGGGGAGCCTGATAGGATGCCAATTTCAATCCAGTTAAAGGTTTACTTCCTACTTACAGGTGGATCCCAGGATACACGAATATGAGCACAGGTGCTCATCATTTCATACATGTATACTGTGAATTCTGTCATGTTAGTATAGCCTGCAACAGGAAGTGAATCAAAAAGTTCCCTATTGCTTCCAGGTAATACTAACCCTCTAGAGAAGCACAGAAATGAAATAAATGTTTCTATTGCTTAAACTGCAAATCGTATTCAAACATTAAGATGCAAGCTCCTTTTCACCCCAAACTGGTAAACAGTTGCATGATATTAGTTTGGATGGAACCCTGTCATGCCAAAAGCTGCTCTTGCACAGGACACCTGTGTTTGGTCCTGCCCATCCCACAGAACTCCTGGATGGTTTTGCAAAACCTGTAAAATTTGTGTTTTCTTCTGTAAAACAAAGATGTACTCCTACTTCCTTCTGCTGCTTCTGCCTTTTGTTTTTAAGATGCAATCTCACAAAAAAAAAGCTCTCTTTAGGTATAAAACTAAATGCAAGTGTCTTATGCAATTTGGCTTTGTGGTGCAAGTGTAATTCAATTAATTAATGTAAGAAATATGAACCCAGTCTGGGTTATACCCAGTATAAATACACAACTCCAGGGACAACCTGTGGCATGCTTCTGTGCTGACAGTTGTCCTGGCTCTGTTACATTGTGCATCTGTTTTTCTCCCAGAGGAACGCATTCAATGCTGCACAGCCAACTGCAGTCATGCCTCTGCTCTGAAGCTCTTCTGCATCTGTATCTTCACATAGATAGCTGAGCCTCAGACTGAACAAAGCCCCAGGGCACTAGAGAATCTCCCAGCTCTGTGCATCTAAAATGCAGCCTCTTCAATATGGTTAAACCGGCTAGCTTTCTGAACTACTGTAGTCTGATGCACATTACCCATGTTCTGGTTAGCTCCAAGAGCTGCACAAGCTTCGTAATGACATCCTCAACATATGGTGAAAGAATCCTTCACCATGCCACAGAACCCTACTTTGGTTTTTCCTCTCATCCAACCGTACTTTGGCTTCTTTCCTCACTCCTGGCTTTTTGTAGCTCACACCGTCGGGGCTACACTCAACATAAAGCTACCCTGGTGTAGCTGGCCTGCAGTTGATGCCGAGTGCTGACCTCTGTGCCTGCCTGACAGCTCTCTGTGGCACTAGCACCCATGCCTGACAGGAACTCCTTGGGAAACATTGTGTTCAAAAGGAAAAGGGACGCTTTCTAGACCTGGGGAAACTGGAAATACAACCCCTGCAGAGGCGACTCCTGCAGCAGCGACCTGCAGGCTACAGGGCGCTTGTCGGCTGTTCAGTTCGCAAACGAGGAGCAGCCACGAAGGAAGGGCATCTCGGTCAACTGTCTCGTTGCGTCCTGCCCGCCGCTCCCGGGAGGTGGCAGTGTTTCCCCGCCGAACCCTGATCCCGCTCCCCGGCGAGCACAGCAGCCTACCGCACGCCGTTCTCTCCCGTTTTCCGCATCTTTACGGGCATGGGAGTTCTTGAGTGTTAAAGTCACACTCGTGTACACGCGTAAAAGCCCGGATGGTCTTGCGTGTGAAAAAGTAGCTAAGTACTGCAGCACGACCAGAGCGCAAGGATTACGGATAGCGGCCGTGATCTTGCCGTAGTGATGCACGTGTATACGCATGTATGTGTGTGTGTGTACGTATATATAAATATATATATATGTACATGAATATAAACATATACATCAAGACTTAAGGCATACGAGATCTAAACCCGAACACAGAGAAGCGTTTGGATGCGATGCCATTTACATGTTGTGCGCTTGGGAGGGAGCACTGCCGCGTGAAGTACGCCGCTGCCCGTGTATGAGCCGGTACGCTACCAGGCTGCAGCGAAATTCCGTTTAAATCCTCCCTCCTCGGCGGACAGCTGCGGGATTCAGACCCTTTGGCCAGAGCAGCTGGCAGAGGTGCTGCAGCACGCACGGTCTGCCGAGCACCGCCGGACCCACAGCAACAGTTTCTTAGTCTGCCCAGCTCCGCCAACCCTTACGCCCCCTCCGCAGGTTCCTCTTCCCCTATCACCCTTTTCGGCGCTTCCTCAGAAGCCTCCTTCCCTTCCCTTGCGGGGACAGGAATGCCTCCGCACTCCCCCAGTGTGGCCTTTCGCGCGCTGCCAGATGGAGAGGGACCACAGCATCCCCCGTCGGGACGCCGCGGCTTGGCTCTCTGCGGCGGGGCGTCCGCCCCGACGGCAGCGGAGTCGGAGGGGCTGCGAGGCAGGGCAGGGCAGGGCGGGGCAGGGCGGCACTCACCTGACGATGACATACATGACCAAGAAGTTGCCGAAGAGCCCCACTACGCACACTACGGAGTAAAGGGCCATGATGGCGATGGCCGTGACCACGGAGGGGCCACCGCCCGTAGGTGCGCAGGGCCCTCCACCGCCCGCGCTTCCGTTGGCACCGCCGCAGGGTTCGGAACGGTTCCAGCCCACCGCTGCCACCGCCGAGGCGTTGCCCCAGCCGCCGGCCGGCGTGGCCGTGCAGAGCGGAGCGGCGGAGCGACAGGCGGTGGCGGACGCGTTGGATGCGAAGGGGACCTCCAGGGCGCCGGCGAGGAGCGGTGCGGAGCCATTGCCGAGCAGGTAGGCGACAGCCATGGCGTGCAGCGGCGTCACTGTGGCCTCCGGTTCTCCGCGCTCGAGAGATGCCCAGCGCGGGGCTGGCGCGGGGCGCTGCTGGCGCGGGGCGCGGTGCCGGGAAGGCTGCGGCGCCTGCCCGCCCCGACGGCGCGCCCCGCCGCTGGGTACGAGCACATGTGTGCGACGGGCGGGGCGGCCCGGGGAGGAGGGGCATGCGGCGGCGGGAGCGGCAGAAGGCGGCAGGGAGGCGGTGCTTCCGCCCTCTGCGCGCCGCTGGGCCGGTGGCGTACAGGTAGCTCCCGGGCGGCGACGTGTAACGGTGAGCAGAACCCCCGCCGGGGCGCAGCTGGTGCCGAACGGGGCTGTCAGTCCCGTCGTGCCGCAGCAAGGCCGAAGCGGGGCCGGAGCGCTCCAGCGGTTGCCCTTTCCCTGCGGAGGGCACTTGAAAGCGAAGCACTTAAAATGTTCCTTTCTTGAGCGCCACGGGCAGCGAGTAAGTGCCAGGAAAGACTGGCTTGGCGAGTTGCAGAGAGGGACAGGGAGAAGATCAGTGCGTGACTGACAAACGTAATGAATCAAGGGTCTTGACAAAGCCGTGTCCTGGGTGATCACAGAGAGATACGAGCCTCGTATTAAAATGGGGTGAGCTGTACGGCACCGCGCTGTGAGGGGTGACTCCGAGCAGAATTGTGCTTTGGCAAGCACTCGAATCTCACAAGTCCTTGGGAATTTCAAAGGACTCTCTGTTCCAGAGCTCCAAGAATGCTCCTTGTAAGATGCAATAACACAAAGGACACATCAAAACTGTTTGCTGAACTGTATGTGTGTTGTACCGGGTGCTTGACTTGCTGACGGCTTTTGTGCATCAGCACATTTCCGTGCTCAGTTTATTCCAGATGAGCACGGAGATGCACCTGCAGGACTTGTTGGATGGCCAATCACTAATTACAAGGACTTAGCCCTTTTACTTGTCTCATCAATGAAACCAGAGGGGATTCTTGGTAAGGCAGAAAAAATGCCTCCCGGTGACCATGAAGGAGATAGGAATGGCAGTGATTGATCCTGAGACCTCATCATGGACTCAGTGTGCAGAGCACACCCAGCTACTTCAGGAGTGGTAATGGCAGAAAAGGAGCAGCAAGTTTCACCCTATGTAAAGCCCACGTGTTTAAGTCTGAGGAGTTCGCATGTTTCTGTGCCACAAGCAATGAGAGCCATTGTGGACAACAGGGCAGGTAACAGCAGCAGTCAGACCAAACACTCTTTCAAAGTATCTGATCATTAGCAGTGGACAGACAAAAGAGGGAATAGGGGTGGGGTGTCGCTGGATTTTGAGCAGAACACAGTATTGGGTACTCAGCATTCCTTTTTTTTTTTTTTTTCTTTCAGGTTTGTACTGTCAAGGCTCGTCAGGCTTGTAGTGGAATGGAGGAAGGAGGTTGAGTAAGCATTTAATGGGCACTTTCGGTAGATAGCATGTATTACTTGCTCTTCATGACCAGAGAGAGTATTTTCTGTGTCCATTACTGATGGAAGAGAGCCATTTAGTATGATATTCAGAAAAAGAGCTTTAGAATTGTCACTGGAAAAAAGCTGTGGACAGGGTGAAATGCAAGCAAGAATTGAGAGAATTCACATACTCAAAGTCACTGCTCTTTATCCCTTTCTGAAACAGGGCATGTTTAGTCATACACAGAGCGGAGGGAGCAAGGCTTTCAAATCGAGCCATTCTCAGTGACTTTAATCTCTGCATATGTGCATAGTGTGTGGGAACCTCTCTCCATGCTTGCCCTTTGTTCCACCGGTAGCCATCAGAAGAGCTGGGACACAATTAGTATTTAGCCTTTTGAATGCAGCTGTGCCTGGCGGTGGAAGGGTCTGAGGAAGACAGGGAACAAAAATCAAGACTGCAAGCAGATTCATTCTGCATATTATGGCATAACCAGATCTGTATCATCCTCACTGTCAGAAGGGTATTTATTGTATTAAAAATATACATCTTAAAAAAGACTTGAAAATAGATGTCCAGGTGTACCAAGTGTTATATACAAGTCTTTATTATTAAAGACAGAAGAATTGTTATGCTCACTTAAATCAGCCTTTTGGAAGGTGCAGCTGAAAACCTGAGCTGCAGAGAGGACTGGCAAAAAGCCCTGTGAGTTAAGCTCATTTAAGACAGGCCTCATTACACAAAATTCCAAGGTAGGAAAATGATAGTTAAAAGCACTTATTTGCAAGTTATTACAAATGTTCTTTCTCAAGGACGTAGGCAATATAAAATGGATCTTTACAGTCGTGCTTTCAGAAGGCGAAGGACATTTTAAGTGTAATAATGCGTGAGACCCTTTCTTTGAGCAGTTGTGGATAGTGAAGGACTGTAAGCAACATCTGCAGAAAAGAGCATTTGTGAAGTTGCAGGCCAGTAATTCTCTCTTGTTGGTAGAATTCAGTGAACGCAGAAAAGGGAGAAACTTAAGCATTTTAAATGGAAGCCTCAACAGCGGATTGGGGTCAGAATCACAAACTCCATCTCAAATCAAATTTTTGCATGCCTCTTTTCTTCCAAAGCACTAGCAATAGGGAAGCTTCCAGGGTTGTAACTGGAAATGAATGTACTGAAGTTTTGAGAAAGACTCAAGACTTGCAGAGGATTTTTAGGATGAAAATAATTTGTCCCAGTGGTACTGGTCAGTGAGGTCACTCCCGTGCATATTTTTAATATAGATATGTATGTATCAATGGTAAAAATGGAGTTTTGTGTAGTGCATTCACTTCCACAGCCTCTCCATGAATGCTAAACTGGATAGAAACCATCACACAGTATCACAGTATCACCAAGGTTGGAAGAGACCTCATAGATCATCAAGTCCAACCCTTCACCACAGAGCTCAAGGCTAGACCATGGCACCAAGTGCCATGTCCAATCCTGCCTTGAACAGCTCCAGGGACGGTGACTCCACCACCTCCCTGGGCAGCCCATTCCAGTAGCCAATGACTCTCTCACTGAAGAACTTTCTCCTCACCTCAAGCCTAAATTTCCCCTGGTGCAGCTTGAGGCTGTGTCCTCTTGTTCTGGTGCTGGCTGCCTGAGAGAAGAGAGCAACCTCTTACTGGCTACAACCACCCTTCAGGTAGTTGTAGACAGCAATAAGGTCTCCCCTGAGCCTCCTCTTCTCCAAGCTAAACAATCCCAGCTCCCTCAGCCTCTCCTCGTAGGGCTGTGCTCGAGGCCTCTCCCCAGCCTCGTTGCCCTTCTCTGGACACGTTCAAGCATCTCAATGTTCCTCTTAAACTGCGGGGCCCAGAACTGGACACAGTACTCAAGGTGTGGTCTAACCAGTGCAGAGTACAGGGGCAGAATGACCATGTGGGTTTGCGGCTTGGCACTTTGTAAAGATGGGCTGTGTACTAGTATGATGGTGGTGTGATGACCTGTCTCTTTTAGGAGTAGGGCAAGAAGGGGCCTGGAAGCAGGTTGTGCTCTCGTTGAGCAGTGCTTCAAACTCGTGTCCTGTTCTCTTTCAAATCCCTTCTGTTTCTCATTTCTGCAGCACTTACAAGAAGTTAGAAGAAAGAGGTACATTTGATCTCCCATGGGGAAATCTTCTGTCCAGTGTAACTCTATTGATGTAATTGCCATAATTCATCCCATATGAATTATTTGAAATAATTTGAAATAACAGGGAGCTTTAAATACATTTTAAATATATTGATAGCTTTATTCCTAATTTTTCCTACATGTAAAAATGTCAAAGATAATGCATAGCTTAGTCAATAGCAGCTGTCCAAACACACTTTGATCTCCGCATTGTGTGTTTAGTGTCATTCTCACACATCACGAACCTTTTGCACTAGTGATTTAGACCTGACTGTATGAAGAGTCTTACTGTGCATATTCACTTGCTTTTCAGTGCCTTCATTTCTTCAGCTACCTTAAAGGGGAGAAGATGAACATCTGTTGTAAAGAAAAAAGCCAGTCTGTCTCTCAGTATTTGTGCAAATGCTGAGAATGGTGGCAGTGTCCTAGATCACAGATATCATAGAATGACTGAGGTGAGGAGGGTCTGCTGGGGTTCAACTAGTCCAACAGCCCACTCAGATCAGTCATCTGCAGCAGGTTGCTCAGTGCTGTTCTAGCAGGTTTTTAGTAACTCCAAGGATGGAGACTACATCCACAGAGTGATGAACTTTTTTCTTATGTTTAAATGGAATTTCATATATTTCAGTTTGTGCCCACTGATGACTCCAATCTCTTTGGAAAGCTCAGTGAGGTACTTTTACACACGTCCTGAGTCTTCTCTTCTCCAGGTTGAGTAGTCTTGGCACTCTCAACTATGTCAGATGCTCCAATCTCTTTGTTGCCCTTCACTTGACGGTCTCCAGTATGTCTGTGTCCCATTTGTACTGGGAAGCACATAACTTGACCCAAATATGCCTCACCTGTGCTGAGCAGAAGAGAAGGATCATATCCCTCTAACTGCTGGCAATGTTTTAACTCATGCTTTCCAGGACACTGTTGGCTTTCTTTGCTGTAAGGACTACGTGCACCTGGTCACCTTGCTGTTTGCCAGGACCCTAGAGCCTGCTCTGCCAGGGTACTTTCCAGTCCACTCAGCTCCTAGCCTGTACTGCTGCAAGGAGTTATTCCTCCCCAGGAGTGGAATTTGTAATTTCCCTTTGCTAAACTTCATGGCATTCCAGCTGGCCCATTTCTCCAGCCTGTTGAGCTCCCTCCAAATGTCAAAACAACTCTCTGGTACATCAGCCACTCCTCCGAGTTTTGTGCATTTGAAAGCTTCTCAAGAGTGCACTCTGCCTCACTGCCCAGGCCATTAATGATTATGGTAGCAAGTACTGGCCCCAGTACTGACCCGTGAGATACATTACTAATCACTGCCTGGTCTTCAACTGGCCTTTGCATTGCTGATCAGAACCCTTTGAGAGCAGCCATTTAGCTGACTTTTACCTCATCGTTTGCTTATCTAATCTGTACCTCATTAGTTTGTGAGGATGTTATAGGAGACAGGTTTGAAAACTTTGCTAGAAAGACAAAAACAAATCCACTACTATCTTCTCATGCACCAGGCTAGTTCCCTTTAGAAAGCGATCAGGTTGGTCAGGCATTACTTTCTCTTGATAATGATGTATGCTGACTACTCCCAAACATCTTCTTGTCCTTGAGGTGTCTTGCAGTGGTTTCCAGAAAGATATGCTCCATCACCTTCACAGAGGCTAACTTGAGGTTGATTAGCCTGTCATTATGCAGATCCTGCTTCTTGTCCTTCTTGAAGACAGGAGGGACATTTGCCTTCTTGCAGTCCTCCAGAATCTCCCTTGATCATCACAATCTTTCAAAAGTAATCAAGAATTACCTTAGCTCCCTTGGCACTCATGGGTGCATCCCATCAGGGCCCATGGGCTTGTGTATGTCTAATCTGTTTAAATATTCCCTAACTTCTTCTCCACTGAGGGTAAGTCTGTCTTATTTCAAACTTTCTAAAGGTCCAAGGACCTGGGATTGCTGAGGGACAGTTTTGTGTGGAAAAACTGAGGTGAAGAAGGCATTGAATATTGGTCTTTTGTCACCAGGTCTGCCCAATTAAGACATTAATCTGCTTACAAATCCTGAACCTGTAAACTCTCAGCTGGTTCCTTGTCTATCCTAGACGAAGTTCTGTGCATTTGTGCTGCTCTTTTCCCTTCTGGTTGCCCCAGCCTGTCATTCCTGATGAGCCTGTAGCCATCCATTGCAGCTCTCCAGTCATGTGAGCTTCACCACTTTTTCCATTATCCCAATAAGATCATAACTCTTCAACAGTGCACAGACCTGTGGTTCCTCCTGTGTTCTTCCCATGCCGGGCACCATAGCTTGCATTCACTTCAAAGAGGCATCCTATCATGTTTTTGTTCCAGAAGAGGCATTAGAGCTTCACTCACCATGCTGTCATGTATTCACTTGCTTGTTGTGGGCATACCCTTGTGGTGGGCTCCCTTCTGCCCTGTTTTGTTAATAGTCTCCTGTTCTCATCATCCCACACACTGCTTGTTGCCCCAGTCCACTGCTTCCTCACTTGATGTTGATCAGTCACTCCTCCCTATCATTCCTAGTTCAAAACACTCTCCATATGATGGCCAGCCTATGGGCCCTTGCCCCACTGCAGGTGAATCCATCTCTAGCAGTTCTTAATCCTTAGAGCAGGTTCCATGGTTGCATCATCGCTAAAGCCATGTAGTTACTCATGTTTGGTATGTTAGCTCTCCTGGTTACTGTGGTGCAGGGAACAAAACTGTAGAGAGCTAGCAAAAATGTGATACACGCTGCACCTTCCTGCCTTTGTAAGAATTTACCATTTACAGAAAGAAAAGTAGGATGCTGAGTCTGATTAATTGTCTGGTAATCTCGAGATAGGAATCTCATTTTTTTGAAGTTCAGGTAGAGCACAGCAGCAGCTTGCTCTTAAGGCAAAATAGTGCCCTTCGGTCCCCAGGAGAGGCAGTTGTAAAATTCTAAGGGTGGAAAATGGAAAATGATTGTATTCTGGCTAATGGAAAGCTAGAGAGAGAAGAGGAGACAGGAATTGATATAAACAGCTGATTAAGTTACCCTTGGGACAGATGTCCTGTACCATTGAGGATGTTTTGCTTTGCTGACACCTTTCAGTCAGATCTAGTCAGATTCTCATCCTTGTCTTTTGGCATGCAACAGTGAAATTGTTCTTTTCTTCAAAGGAATTGGAAGGAAAGCCCAAAAAGTCTAAGCAGAAAGCATCAGTGACTTCAGTCACAGTTATTCATACCTCTTTGCATAAATGATATACATCGTCTCACTTCACTGAATGATCCTGACTTTGGAAATTACTTCTCCCTGTGCTGGCCAAGATCAGAGTATCTGCTATTCCAATCTAAAGTTTATATAATTTGAGAAACATATATGCTGAATTACTCTAGAAAGCTCTCTAGTGAAACCAGTTCAACAACATGAGGTGAAAGCAGCATGTTAAAATAGAATCAGGAAGTTACCTTTGGTTATAAAAGGTATTTCAGTTTCTTTTTAGTGGGAGGAACTGTTACCCCCTTGAGTTGTAAGAGCAATCATTTGCTACATTTCAAGAACTTCTAATGACTGGCAAAGCTTTGGTGAATTTTCTTTCCCTTTTTGATAATAGCATCCTGGTATTACATACTGCAAAAGTCATGCTGCACAAAAAGCATTTCTGCCTCTTCTTGTTGTGATGTTCCTATTTTATTGCCTCTTTGCTCCTGTTTGCCACAAGAGGTGAATACACTGAAACAAGATGAAAATGCTGAAAAAAGTGTGCAGTTGAGGTGATGGATGACAGTGCAGTGAGATGTATGTTTTTCCTTCTGGGAAGTTCATTGGCAGAGAAGATAAGGGTTGGTTAGATTCATATATTGGCTGTTCAGCATCTGTCAGGGATTAACAGTATCTCTGTCCTGAGGAGCAAGGTCTGTTCGTATGGATTTCAGTGCTGTGAAATTAAGGTGCAAACGAGACCATTGATCACCACAAAACTATTTATTAAAGGATAAGGTTGGACAAAACAGAGGGAGAGAGGGGGAAGGGGGAGAGAGAGGGATAAAGAGAACAATGGAGAAGAAGAGAGAAGCAGGAGGGAAGGAAAAGAGCTGGGATCATATTACCCTCAGCTGCAGGTGGGGAGAGAGAGAGAGATGGGTGCGTGGCCCAGGGATGATCCTCTGTGGAGTCCATCAGGGGTTCTTCTGGTGGTGGTGCAGCTCTGGTGGTCCGGTGGAAGTCCGCCCTTGGTGGTCTGGCAGAGGTGCCACTGGTGGTCAGGTGGAGGTGCCACTGGTGGTCTGGTGGAGGTGCCACTGGTGGTCTGCTGGGAGTGTGCCACTGGTGGTCCGATGAGAGTGCCACCCTTTGGCAGCCATTCCCTCCTGCCTTTTACACAGTTTTCTGTCCGTGTCCAGCTGCAGCTCCCCAGGAAATCTTCCTGTGTATCCTCATGCATTCGCAGGGGTCTGGAGCCACCGGGAAGAGGGCCTCCATCTCCTCCCTGGCTGTACCTGTACCCTGAATACACATTGATGAACATGAGAGAGGATTTAGACTCACACACAGGCCTTTTCCCTTCGGGGTAGCTGACACAAGCCGTAGGCCTGCTGGGCATTCCAGCCAGGCTGAAGTGCAGGAGTTCCGAAGGTGTTGTCTGTAGATTTGCATCCCTGAGCTTTAGGCCAAGCACCAGAGTCTGAGTCTGAGTCCTGGAAACAAACAAAGGCAATCTTTATCTTTGTTGACTAAGGAGAGACGATGCAATCTTTATCTTTGTTGATGAACAAGAGAGTGGCTTTAGACTCTCACAGCATCTTAATGTACCATCCTGATACTGGGTCTCATAAAGGGATAACTTGTTTTTTATGAGCATTCAATGGGAGTTTAATTCTCTGTTTTCTTCTGGAAAGACCTTGAAATGTCTTTAATGAGCTTCATTTAGGTTAGGGAGTTCACCCTGTCTTGTCTTCAGTTCCTTTAGATACTGTCTTAGTTTCAATACAGTTTACTTAGAAGTTGTAATTTGCTTTAAGTGAACTCAAATACCATTCTGTCATGGACAGCAATATCAAATATGAAGAGGATCTTTGTCATCAGGGTATCAGCATCACTTAGGTTCTGAGTTTAAAATTATGAAACTCTCAGATGTTGCTTAGTTCTGGAGAAATCTGAGATTCACCTACACCTAGATTTTTACCTTCAAGGTTGTTAAGAAACTTCTTGTTTATGCTTAGATAAATCTCAGCCTCCACAAAAGGAGAATGAATTGTTTTTGTTTTGGTAAGGGTATGTGCTTCTGGGAGATGTCTGTGCTTTGGGAAGATTTCTGGTTCCTGATTGCAAAGGTTGTGTTCTGTATTGTGATCAATAGAACACATTTCTTTTTAGGGGGAAGTGAAGGTCTTTCTCTGTAATCTGATCATTAGAATATAGATTTATGTGCTTGATTTCCTCTTTTTCATCTACCAAATCTTGAATTTTCTCCTAGTGGTCAGATAAATTCAACAAGACTAACAGACTGCTTTCCAGATGTTTTCTCAGGTTAATAGAAAGATGTCTGTCATCAGCCTGAATTAATGACTGTTGTCTAAAATCAGTCTCTTTCAGTTTTATTTTCAATGACAAAACTCTCCTTTCCTAGGCAGGGGTTGGGAGAAGGATCAAACTGGAGGCCAGTCCCATTTGTTGTTTCTGATTCAGTGAGAAAGGCAGAATGTCACACTCATCTTTGTGCTTGCCATTTCACGTTGGCTAACGGGGTCACATCTGAGGTGGGCAGTTTGGTGGATCTCATTCAGAAATGCCTAAATCTACTTGCTTGATGGAAACAAGAACCCTGGACTTTCCATTCTTGATTCAAAAGCTGGACCAACTGGTTAGCTAAGGACATAGTGGCCAATGTTGTTATAGTTAAGTCGGTATTACAGAGTTCTGTGTATCTGTAAGTCTTGCCTCCAAAGCAGTCTTTTTGAATTCAAACAGGTCCTAAACCCCTAATGGCTTTAAATGTAAATCTTAAATAAAAAATTAGGATCCCTTTTGTTTTAGCCTCACTGGAAAAGCAAAGATCATCTTTTCAAGAGTTTTATGGGGAGATTTTTTTTTCAGATAATTACTTATTTTAAAACTCTACAATGCTACTTTGCACTCAGTGTCTAATATGAGAAGCCATTGGTAATACCAAGTGATCATCATATATTTGTTTGTGCACACCAGTGTTTTAATTTGTTATCACAGAACTATGCTTGCTGTTAATGTAAAACATTAAAGCAAACTCCCTAGAAGACATCTCTGCTAGTCAGAAAATCTAAAGGAATAAGAGAGCTTCAGAGTATTCCACTAGGGACCTGTGTGTACTGGGTGAAGTTCATGGAAGATTTCAAAGGGCGAAGAAAACCCAATATAGATAGATTGTAAATTGCTATGAAGGGAAACAGAAGAAATTCATTTTTTGGCTCAGCTTATGGACTTTAACTGCTAGAAAAATATTTTCCAAGAAATGCGATGCACTTGTTAACAAAGAGTGATTTTTTTCCTCCCCAGGTCGAGCTGAATAAAATACATTAAATGGGGATAAAGAGAGAAAATTGTTGATGTGTCCTTCAAATGTCTTGCTTGTTCCTTCATAAAAGCATAAGCCAGAGCTGAGACAGCCCTGGAACGAGGCAAAATAAAAATTCACTGTACCTCCTCCCAGCCTTTATCTCTCTCTCCTTCCACATGCAGGGAAGCACACTTCACTACCATATCTGCAGTAATTTGTAGGAGGTAATTTTAAAGGCTCATCTAAATCATGAAGGCAGTGTTCTCACAACAGTTACTGCAGGAAGCACCAGTAAAACTCAACTGGGAGCAATTACCTACAGGCATGCCATGGACTTTTCAAACCTTTCCAGAACTGATATTGTAAGGTGAATTAATCTCTCTCTTGTCTTCCCAGTAAGTATCAATTAGTGTAAAAGAAGACCCTCTGTTTCCCAGCTCATGACAGTAATTGTTTCCTGCTTCATTTGTCTTCTATGGCAATTAATACTCAAAATACTCCATGAAACACTTGTATTCACACTTGTCACAGGCAACAGTGGAGAAGTGATGTGGAGATGGGCACACAGCAGTGGAAGAATTGTGGCTATCATTTCAAACTGGAGGGAGATGTCTCCCTGAAATGTAGAATAGGAGAACTTAAGTCCCAAGGAGAACTTCTGATTTTGTTGCTCAAATTCCCTTTTGTATTTTGAAATATCTGCTGTAAAGAAATAATTGATTTTGAATTCAACCCAGTGCTGCCAGACATTGTCTAAATAGAGTACTTAACACAGAATGCTTTGTGTCTCCTGAGCTTCATTTTAGATTTATGGCAGAAAGCGCAGCACTTCTTTTTATGAACTTGCTTGCTTATATTTGTCTTTGTCATATCTTTGATAAATGTTCAAGATTACATCTTGCAAGTATTGTGTCTTGACATAAAGCACCAAAAGAAGACACTTACATGTTTCTACCTGTCTTGCCTCAGAAAGCAGAACCATGTTGTGATGAGCCTTCTTATACCTGTGGCTTGATAATTCTTGTTCTGGGGGAAGAGATGAAAGTGTCGTAGCACTGTTCCCAATCCAATTGAATGGTGAACTGAGTGAAAAGAGACATTGAAGGAGGACAGAGCTTTCCTGGCTTATTTTTTATTGGCGAGGTATACTTGCTTAGCTTACTTCTTTAAAACAAGTGCTAAAGACAACTTGAAAACAGCTAGCAATCTTCCTTGGTGCCACATGACAAGAGCTTTCAGTGGAAGACGATGTATTGTTGGGTTCACAGTGACACAAGGTGCCATGGGCTGAATGCCACAGGCATCCGAAGAGACGGGGAGATGCTTGGTGCAAGCCAATCAATCCATTTATTGCATTCCAAACATGTGTTTTTATACCTTTCATCAGAAGGCTACAAATTGTATTAAACTGCAATTGGTTACATGTACTTGTGTTAGAAATGACATGCTAATTGGCATAGACATTCATCATATTCTCTCAGCAACACCTACATTGTGTCTAAGCAATCTAAGTCAGCAGAGATAGGCAAAAACC
The DNA here is from genome assembly GCA_013400475.1 of Tricholaema leucomelas. Taxonomy (NCBI): domain Eukaryota; kingdom Metazoa; phylum Chordata; class Aves; order Piciformes; family Lybiidae; genus Tricholaema lacrymosa; species Tricholaema leucomelas. The sequence goes on along the minus strand of WAAF01018190.1, from coordinate 46,415 downwards.
ACAGGCTCCAGCCTTACATGTGTTTGTATTTGTTACACCATTCTCTAAGGTCATTCCAACCTTCTGTTTTATCTTAACTCAGCACTTCTGAGCTCCTGCACTCTCACCTGTCCGTGGCTTATGTTCCAGTGTATAATATTCAGACAATTCTATAGAATCACTACATTTAATAGTACTATTCCCAACAACAAGGTACTTGTGTTATGAATATGTGCAAGCAGACACAGACTCTGCTCAGTGGTTTATTAAGACTCTTTATCAAATGAGTAACAGAATCAGAAAACTGTACAACTTACCTGAATCAACTTTCACATTTGTATAGGAGGGATAATACTGCTACTTACAAGAGGATGAAAGGTAGTAAGTATGTCCTGTTTTTTTTTTTTAAACAACATAGACACTAAAATTTGAAAGAAACATTTGTTTCTGATTTCTCTGGTTTATGTTCTGTCATCCTTCATTTTCTATTTTCTGTTTAAATAGCCTACAGTTACTAAAAAGTCATAGGAGATGGCTCGTTTCAAAATGACCGCAATAGTAGAAAGAAATCAACTTCAAGTCAAGCTTTCACACTTCCCTGTGTTAACAAGCACTTGGTATTTCTCATCAGTTAATGATTGCATGAGCTAATTTGCACTAGGAGGTGACATACAGAAAGATGGCCTCTAATTTGTCACCAAGATTCTGGATGCTAGCAGACACTGGCAATAGGACAGGCATCCTGTTGAGGTACACCAACGTTTGAAGTGAAAGGAAAAAATATTTTGCTCTCTCTGCCCACTCATTTTGGATTGTAGAAATAACTGTTTATGAAAAGCTCCATATTTGTAGCTGTTTAATACTATCTTTTCTCTTTTTGATTTCCCCCTTCTATGACAAATAAGTCGTCTGTTGAGTTGAGATCTCTTGTAGCCTCTGAAGTGTGACTTTGATGCTGTCTTTCCCTGGAAGGATTAATAGAGTGAAGGTGTGAATTCTGCCTGAGGTAAATGGAAGCATATATAGGGAATGCAATGGAAAATTGCATGACAGATGTCATAGTTAGATTTGTTATTTTTTTTTAATGGTTTTATGTATTTGTGGTGCTTGAAATGATAGAATGGCATTATCTCTGGCAGCTTTGCTCTTGCCTGTTTTGAGTAGGCTACTCTTAGCATTACATTCAAATAGCAGAACTTTTTCTTTTGTAGATGCCATTACCTTTATGCACCATAAATAATTTAATCAGAAAGAAAACTATGAGACTAATTTGGAGTAAGAAAGGTGTAATTCAGCTGAAATCAGCATAGTGATGTTGGATATAGTAATATTAAATGCAGTGATTTTATAGAATTGTATCACAGTCTCACAGTATCACCAAGGTTGGAAGAGACCTCATAGATCATCAAGTCCAACCCGTTACCACAGAGCTCAAGGCTAGACCATGGCACCAAGTGTCTGACTGTGGTGCAGCTGTTGTCCAGCCATGGACATGAGAGAGTTCAGTAAGTGCTGAGTTAGAGATAGAGGGTTGGAATGCCCTTAAAGAGTGGTGTAGCAAATGTAAACAAGTGTAAGCCTGGAGTCTGTGGTTTTCACCTATCTCTGCTGACTTAGAATTGCTAGACACAAGGTAGGTGTTGAGAGAATATGAAGAATGTCTATGCCAAGTGGTGTGTAATGCTAGCGTAGTCCTAACGCAGGTGCATGTAACCAATGGGAGTCTGAGGTGATTTGTAACCCTCCTATGTAGTCTTCTGATAAAAAAGTATATAAACCCATGCTTGGGGGGCAATAAATGGATTGGATTGGGTTGGATTGGATTTGGGTATGTATTGGCTTGTATCAAGCTTGCTTCTCCCCATCTCAGCAAGTTTGCAGATGACACCAAGCTGTGTGGCACAGTTGACTTGCTGGAGGGCAGGGATGCCATCCAGAGGGACCTGGACAGGCTGGAGAGGTGAGCCCAGGCCAACCTCATGACGTTTAACAAGGCCANGTCCAGAGGAGAGCCACGAAGATGCTCAGAGGGCTGCAGCAGCTCTGCTATGAGGACAGGCTGAGAGAGTTGGGGCTCTTCAGCCTGGAGAAGAGAAGGCTTCGAGGAGACCTTATAGTGGCTTTGCAGTATCTGAAGGGAGCCTACAGGAAAGCTGGGGAGGGACTCTTTACACGGTCTAGTAATGTTAGGGCGAGGGGGAATGGGTTTAAACTGGCAGAGGGGAGATTTAGACTGGATGTTAGGAGGGAGTTCTTTACAGTAAGAGTGGTGAGACACTGGCACAGGTTTCCCAGGGAGGTTGTGAATGCTTCCTCCCTGGAGGTGTTTAAGGCCAGGCTAGATGAGGCCTTGAGCAGCCTGCTCTAGTGGGAGGTGTCCCTGCCTATGGCGTGGGGTTGGAGCTGGATGATCCTTGAGGTCCCTTCCAACCTAAACCATTCTATGATTCCATTCTATGCTCTCTTATTATCCTCCTGATACTATGGTATCATAGCCTATGGCATAGTGCATCAGGGACTTGAGGAAAGACTTGTCAGTTGTCATTACTTGGGGGAACAGTTTCTACCTTGTATATTGATTTACTTAGACTGCAATTTCAGGGGGAAGATCTTCCTTTTGCCATAACTGTGTAGAGCACCAGAGCAAATTGTCACGGCAAATGAGGTCACTAGAGCCTCGGGCCCATGGAGTGGGGCTGCCAAGGAGAAAGGAAACAGCAACAGGAAGGCTTTCACCTACCCTGTGGTGCCAGGGGTCACAGCACTTTGTGCTGCAGCCGTGTCTTGGGAGGTTGTACTGTAGCCATAGTTGATGATATTGCTGCCATGTAATGATAACAAATGATACAGAAGGTGGAGGAAAGATGCACATTTTGGCAGAATGGTTACTACAGCTGTACTTCAGAAGGAGTTTGGGGGTAAAGTATCAACTGTCCTAATAACAGGAAAAAAAAACACTTCCTGGCTTGTGTGTTCATTAATGTTTAAACAGGTCTGATACAAAAGGAAGCTTTAGCCTTCTAGAATAAACTGCTAGTGAACTCCTTTTGCTTTATTTCAAAATAACATGCTGTCATTTCTCGCTCCCTGTTGAAGGGTTTATATATGGTCAGATAATTCCTTGATTCTCTTTCGGAAGCTAGTACGTTTTGCTGAGGAGCTGAAGCATCCCTTACCTCTTTTATGTATCTCACAAGAGTATTAGGGCGTTCAGTTAACATTTGAGAAGTGTTCTGCAATCCTCAGGTGACATGGACAGTGGAAACACATAAAATGGTTATTATCCATTGAACACACAATACTTCATGCATATATATCTTTCATCAAGTGACTCTTGGGTAGAAGCCTTATTTTTTGGTTAGAAGGCCACTTGAACTTGTGCAGTGGTGCTGGCCACATAGCACTAGGAGGTGTGAGGGGTTTTTTTTGCTCGTTGAAGATGCTCACAATTGAAGGGCTACTGACAAATCATTGTTCAAGACTATTTATGTAAAAATCTTAATGATTCTCAGTTCTGCAACTCATAAGAACCCATGAAGTCAGTATGAAAAGAAGCACAAGGGAAAGGAAGTCTAGAAGCCAGGAACTACGATCCTGCCACGTCTTTGCAATTCCTGCGCCACTTCTAAGGTCAAGTAGAGTAAGCATAGTAAATAGAACATGAATTTAGAGTTCAGATAATCCTTATAAGTTTGCCCTTTGATATGGCAGATTGTGGGAGGATGAATTTGAAGTTTCATTAGCCCTAGAATGAATCATTTGCACAGAAGAAATGCTGAAGTCAGTCTGCCCTCTTGGAATGAATTAATTTGTTTTGGTATAAAAATAGAGTGAAGCAGATTTCAGAGCACCCCATGATTCATGCTTCCCAGTAGCCCACTCATCAGTCAGGTGGCCCTTCTGATGAAGCTTTTGAAACCTAACTAGCCAGGAGAGCATTGTACCATCAAACACTATTTGGGGTTAGAGCATAAGCACAAAATAAAATGTAAGCAAATGCCTACAATCTTCAACTGTAATATAGAAAAGTTAATTGCAGCTGAGGATCTGGACATAATAAATAACTCAGCAAGCCAGTGAATTTATTTCTTTCCTTCCAGATCCTACTAGGAAAGGGTTTTTTTTTGTGCTTGGGTGTTGTGATAGTGCAGCAACTTCCAGTAATCACTTTTCTTACAGCACCTGCTGTTATTCCAGCCACAATATGACTTCCTGAGGAACCTTCTCTCTCACTGTTGACTGTTTCCATGCTGGACTGTGCTGGACCTCAAAATTCTTAACACAAGTGCTTCTGTTAAGTGCCCAAATGTAATTAGAATGAACAATTTTTATTTCTCTATTGGGTATAAATTCAGTTAAGATTACAGGAGCTAGTGGACTTGTGCCTTTTCAAGACAATGCTTCTGTCTTCTTTTAAACTCATTTTGCTTAGTTTTTCTTGTAAGCTTGTGGTATAGTAAAGTACAAACTTCTTCATTTGAGGTGGAATATGGCCCTTGTTGTCACAGTCCTGGAGAGGGAGAAAGGGATGCAGATGAGCTGCAACAAGTGAGTGGCAGTGGTTTGGGTCTTACAGTCTGTGTGGATTTGAGAGAGGATTGGAGGAGAAAAGACTAGTTAACCTGATGTAACTTGCTGATAAAAGGATTTGCTTTCTACTCCTGTCTGCTTCCACACACCAGTGCGTGCACAAAAGGATTGAACTGCGTTCAGTTTTGGGCTCCCCAGTTTAAGAGGGACAGGGATCTGCTGGAGAAGGTCCAGTGGAAGGATGATTAGAGGATTGGAGGGCATGGCTTGTGAGGAGAGGCTGAGGGACCTGGGGCTTTTTAGTCTGGAGAAGAGAAGACTGAGAAGAGATTTAATAAATGTTTATAACCATCTGAGGGCTGGATGTCAGGAGGGAGGGGACAGGCTCTGCTCACTTGCTCCCTGTGGCAGGACAAGCAGCAATGGGTGTAACCTGCAGCACAGGAGGTTACACCTCAACACAAGGGGGAACTTCTTTACTGTAAAGGTCACAGAGCACTGGAACAGGCTTCCCAGAGAGGTTGTGGAGTCTCCTTCTCTGGAGACTTTCAGGGCCCGTCTGGATGCATTCCACTGTGACCTGAGCCAGTATTGTATGGTCCTCCTCTGGCAGGATCCCATCCAACCCCTGACATCTTGTGATCCTGTGACCCTGTGAACTCTGAATTAGGGCACATTTCCTGTCTGGTTCCTCAGCAGATAGCTCCTTGCTGCTGGATCTGTCAACATGCATTCAGATCTCCATCTGTGTCCTTACTGCATTAAGTGCCTACTGTACCACCTGCCTCTTCTGGCAAGTATACTTTGGAGGTGCCAGGGATGGTTCCTCACCTTGCAGGTACTGAAGTTAACATATCACATATTGACATGTTTCTGCAAAACCCAGAGCTTTGAAAGATCAAGCCTGTGTTTCCTTGTGAAAGCCACAATACCATTTATGGATCACCAAACCACATTGTGATGGTTTGAGAGTTGCTCATCCCTCCACTCTTACGAAATCACCCAGACTAGACTTGCCCAGCTGGAAGTTAAGGAATGAAGCTTTGATATTCACAGCTTAGCACAATGTACAAGCAGATATTTACAATATATTACATTATTTACAGCTATATACAGAAATACACAAGTGAAAAGTAATACAGAAACACCATAGCCCTTCCAGAAATCAGAGTCCCCAGGAGGGGCTCCCAACCACCCTTCCACCTTCTTTCCACCTCTCTACCTTATCTCAGAGTATGCCTTAGGTGCAAGGTGAATTTGGAGGATTGGCAAGGGGGGTTAGAAGCACAAGGATCAGTTACACAGATCCAAGCAGAAGAGAAACACACACTCTGAAAGAGACACATATACACTGTCTTATCTATGTTTGTGTCTTTGTTTTTATACCTCTCATCGAACCTATGAGGGAAGTACACATCACAATTGTTTTCTTTTCACAGCCCATAATCTTTCTCATTAAAATATTCCAGCTAGCCTCAAACCAGCGCACACATACAATGTGAGAATATAAAGATGTAAAGATGTTAGCCTGCATCCTGACTTTGATAGTGCTCCATAGCAGGTGCTGTTTGGACAGGATAGAAGCAGGACAAGCATGTAAGGGTGCCTCCTTAGTTTATCTTCTGTTTTCCACAAATTTTCAGTTGAGGACTTCAGAGACAAGGGAGGATATATTTGCCTTTCAGTCACAGAATCATAGAATGGTTTAGGTTGGAAGGGACCACAAAGATCATCTAGTTGAAATCTCTCACCATAGGCAGGGACATCTCCCACTAGATCAGGTCACCCAAAGTCTCATCTGACCTAGCCTCCCAGGAAGGGAGCATCCAAAACCTCCCTGGGCAACCTGTTCCAGTGTTTCACCACCCTTACTGTAAAGAACTTGTTCCTAACATCTAGTTTAAAGCTCCTGTCTTTCAGTTTAAACCCATTACTCCTTGTCCTGTCATTACAAGACCTTGTAAATAGTTCCTCCCCAGTCTTCTTGTAGGCCCCCTNGAGACTTTCAAAGCCTGTCTGGACATGTTTCTGTGTGATCTGTGCTAGATAGTATTGTCCTGCTCTGGCAGGGGGGTTGGACTCAATGATCTCTTTGGGTCCCTTCCAACCCCTAACATCCTATGATCCTATGATCCTGTGCCATTTTTTGTTGGAATTCATCCAGCCAGCTGATTTGAGCCTATGCAACCTCTTACCACTTATGTCATTCAGTAGTACTTGACAATCCATAGATGAGAAATATGTCCTTTTCTTGATTTTGAACCAGGTGCCTGATAGTTTCTCCTGAGATCTTTAAGAGATTGTGGATCACTGCTCTCCAGTCACTGTTGCAATGCCAGTTATGAATGCACAGATTTCATATTCCTCAGTCATCTTTTTAAAATGTTGGGTTTCCCCTACATGGAAGAGTTTTTATTGTAAATATGGTAGTAATAATATATAATTATCTAGGAGGACCTGTCAGTGAGACTTCTCTGAATTCCATTTGTAACTTTGCTGGATATTTTTCCCTAGAGAATTGAGTATGGTATGCAGCAACAACGCTATTTTCTAGTGCCTGAGAGCAGCCTAGACCTAGCTTTATCCTTACCTATTTAACAGAAATCCACTGTCAGCTGTAAATAACAACAGAATTGAATTGTAGGCATTTTGTATTTAGCCCTCTCTTCTCTGAAAGATATTGACACTCATCTGTACTTAACGTAAGGTTGCCAGATACCAGTGTCTCTTTCACTACCAATGCATAATTGCCAGTAGGCAACTGTCCTGGAGTCCTGTATACTCCAAAATTCCTCTCCCTCTGTGGTTTGAATGGGAGAGGAAAAGGCACTAACAGACCTGTTCCCCCCTGCCCTGCAGGCGTGAAGGGGGGGAGCAAGGGACCCTTCTGGCACGAGGAGTGCCCCATGCAGGGCCTGTGCTGGGATCGGCTGGGGATTGGCTGTGGTCTTCACGCCTAGGAAGTGGTAACTCAGCTCTGTGTCTAGGAAGAGTATAAATATTGGGGGGACTTCCCACCTTGGGGTTCCTGCCTTAGAGTTCGTTCCTGCCTTGGAGTTCTCCCCCACCTGGGTAGCTTCTGCAGAAGGAGCCCCTGACGCTCCAAAGACAAGCTCCTGAGGGACAGGGCTGTCTCTGTTTTGGCTTCACTTTAAGCACCTCCTTTATGCAGCTTCATAGCTCTTAACGACCCTCAGAGGCTTCTGAAAGACCCGCAGGGACAAGCGTCTGGACCACCCTTCCATTCAAGCCAGCCTGATTCTGCTGTGAGTAGCTTTGGCTTAGCCTTATATTGATAGTGGGGAGGCTATAGATGTATTTAATAGCTGAAGCCTTTTCCAACTTCTGACTTCCAAAATAGTCAAGTCTACCTATGGTATCCGTGTAGATCTTCTCAACCAACTGAACCTGCTAATTAAAAATTAAATTAATTTCTGTGTCTAGCTTTGGGGGCAGTTTTTGGGAAAATAAAATCACTCTATTTTTTATATAAATTCCTGACTCGGCCACATTCATTCCCTGCCTCCATAACAGCAACACAATTAAAGACAGACTTAAATGATTTTCAACGCTCTAATACTATACTATTAGATATGCAGACATATCTACAGCAATTGCTAGTTCTTCTTGTATGATAGTCTGCCTGTTTCAACCACTGTTTACCATCTTCTACATGAGCATTCTTAGCGGTGACTTGCTGACCTCTAATTGGCTTTCTGATTAATCAGGTGTCATGCTGCTGCCAAATCTGTGCTTAAGTAGTTGTCATTGGAACAATGCCAGTGTTTGACTTATTTGTTTTGGCTCTGGTTTGCCCAAGACTGGCAGCATTTTTTGTCAGGTGTGTAAATAGCTTTTTCAAGTACTGGAGGGCAGCACTAGAGCGAATTCTGCTTGTAATGGTTAGATGCCACTTGTGAATTGATGAACTTTTGTTGTATAACTGGGCAGCACTGAGATGCAGAGATTATGCATCCTGTTGCATAGTTTTGGCTTTAAAAATGCTCAGACTAGCATGTAGAGGCTGGCAGAAGCTCACACTTTTCGAATTGACTCCCAGGTATGAGACTGAACTGCTGCCATGAGAGGCTTCCTGAGTGCTGGCACGTGAACAAGCACCCTGATCAAGCTTAGCTCTCCAAACTTTACACATATGTCTGGTACTATCCTTGGGAAAAGTTCCTGAAGTGGAAATACATTTCTCATGTTCATAATTTATGCATTCAGAGAAGTAGTTATGTTTGTTTGCAAGATCTGTGCCTACTCTTTGCTCAGCATTGTCCCTTACCACATCAAAACTGAGTGAGCCTGCTAGGTGTGTCTGCATCTGCTGTTACATGAAGGAAAATAGTGGGAAAGTCAGAGAGCCTTGAAATTATAAAGGATACTTTTGTCAAAGGAAATGAAGTTTGAAAATGGAAAAGCAAGCTCTTACCTTTTTAGGGATTTGTTTTTTTCTTTTTCCTTTCCTGTTTTTCTTTCTCCTGCCTCACAGCTTGAGGAAAACTGGTTTAGGACTGCTAATCTTACCTCATTGGGTTTCTCCTCAGGCAGAGAGTGCTGTTTACTGCATGAGTAAAAACTTGGTGCTGGATTAATTTTTTCTTCTATTTGAATTACTCCCACGTTTGGAGGAAAAAATCAAATCTCCAGGCATGCTTTATGAATGCTGAGAAAGCTGTGACCTTAGTGTATAAATCCTGATTTGTAATTCAGACAGAGAGGTATCTATGCATTCACCTCCTATTTAAATTGCATGCTTTAGGTTAATCAATTCAGGGCTGGATCTAAAATCAAACAAAATACACGATTTCTTTAGGTAGTTGTATTCTTTAGGCATTTAAACCAATCCTGGCAGGCATATCTGCAGCAGTTACTGTCAGATAATATAAGGAATAATACCTGACAACCACTGGGGACATAAGTAGCTGTGTAGCATTTATGACTAACAGTTTCAAGTGCTTCATGTCAGCATAGCTTTAGTTAAGTTGAAAATTAGATGACTGGAAAACTGACATGAGAAAAAGAGGTGAGTTAGGGATTTCTATCATGAGGAATGTCAGTAGAATTAACCTGACTGCAAAGGATGCACCGGGCATATTTTATCTTATTTTGATAAAACACTATCCAATCACTTTATATGCATTAACGTTAGTGATTAAGAGAATAAAAAATAGTCCTTTGCCAAGGTGGTGCTCCTCTGGCACTGAATTTACATACATGAGTGTAATAGCACAAGGGCTAACCTGCCTGCTTCCCCCAACACAAGAGTGAGAGCAAGAGTAACACACAACTCAGAGCTGAGATGAGGAGATGAGAGCTTTATGTAACGTAAGATCATAATCACAACGCGTAACTACCTTAGATAAAAATCCAATTAATCTAATAACACAATGCAGACTTACCTCAGTTTAGCTTGTTTGCAGAAGAAGTGCAGTGAAATACAGGGGAAAAAAACAGCATAAAACAGAAAACCAAAACCAGCAGCTACCAGACTCCCACTCTTTCCACCACCATGCCTACAGAAAAAAGAGCCCTCACCCCAGATACTGGAACCCAGAAACAGCAACTGGAACATGTTGCGATCTGGATTTCAGGACCCGTAATACTTAACTCCAGTTATCACTTGCATTTTTGAAGCTGACATGACTGCAGCAGGGTATGAATAACAGCAGCAGGTTCAACTCAGTCCATGACAATGAGTAGCCCACATACTACTGAAGCCTCCTCCTGAAACTTTCCTCTGATAGTAGGTAAAATTTTGTACCTTAATGGTTTGCCTTTAAATACGACTCTGACTTCTGACTTTTAGTAGTACTTTTTTCCTCTCACATTTATTTTTGCTTTCAGTTGGTATTCACAGAGCTACCAATGATTTGCATTTTAACTGCTGTTCAGTGTGTTGTTAAGTACCTAGAAACAACTGTAGTGAGGAGATTTCTTTGGAGACTATAATTACATTAGCCCTTATTTCTCCCAAATCCAATAGCTACAGATTGTCTAGGCTTGATATTAGAAGGAATTTCTTCACAGAAAGAGTGGAATTGCCATTGGAATGGGCTGCCCAGGGACGTGATGGAGTTGCTGTCACTGGAGGTGTTCAAGAAAAGCCTGGATGAGGCACATAGTGCTGTGGTCTAGTTGATTGGATAGGGCTGGGTGCTAGGTTGGAGTGGATGAGCTTGGAGGTCTCTTCCAATCTGGTTGATTCTATGATTCTATGATGTTATTCAGTCTCAAGTTTATTCAGGTGAGTTTCCAACCTTTAGAGAAAAGGAACTTTTCTTGGAATTCACCTCTATTGTTCACTCATTTTAATGGCCAGGATAATCAGAATAAGCTCTTGTTTGTGGGTTTTGGTGTTTGATTTATTTTTTTTTTGTGTGGTTTCTTATTTTTGTTTGTTTGGGGTTTTTTTTTGCCTTTTTGTTGTTGTTGTTTGTTTGGGGGTTTTTTTGCATTTACTATGCTGAGATTCTTGTTCTAGGCCTTCCTGATATGAAGCCTTGTGTAAAATGTGGACAGGCTAAGGGAGGAAGTTTGGGTTTGGTCTGAAGGAGCTATTCTTATTTTATGGGTGTGAGAGTCTAAATCCTCTCTCTTGTTCATCAACAAAGATAAAGATTGCTTCTCTCTCCCTAATCAGCAAAGATAAAGATTGCCTTTGTTAGCTTCCTCGACTCAGACTCGGTGCTTGGCCTAAAGCTCAGGGATGCAAATCAACAGACAAGGCCTTGGAAACTCCTGGACCTGGAATGCCCAGGATGCCTACAGCTTATCTCAGCTACCCCGAAGGGAAAAGGCTTCTGTGCATTCAGGGTATGGACAGGTACAGCCAGGGAGGGGGCAGAGGCCCTCCCCCGATGGTGCCAGACCCCTGCCAATGCATGAGGATAGACAGGAAGATTCCCTGGGGAGCTGCAGCTGGACACCGAGCAGAGCACTGTGTAAAAGGCAGGAGGAATGCCTGCCAAAGGGTGCACTTCCACCAGACCACCAAGTCCACCAGACTACCAGAGCTGCACCACCACCAGAAGAACCCCTGATGAACTCCACAGAAGACCATCCCTGGGCCGCACAGCTGTCTCTCTCTCTCTCCCCCTGTCTGTGACTGAGGGGAATATGATCCCAGATCTTTTCCTTCCCTGCGTCTTCTCTTCTTCTCCGTCCTTCTCTTTATCTCTCTCTCTCTCCCCCTTCTCTATCTCCATCTGTTTTGTCCAACCTTATCCTTTAATAAATAGTTTTGTGGTGATCTATGGTCTCGTTTGCACCTTAATTTCACAACACGGAAATCCATAAGAACAGATCTTGCTCCTCTGGTTCATCTTTCTTCTCTGGACCTTGGCAATGGGTTTGTTTTATATTGTAATAGCTGAGCTCTTTTAGAAGTGCAGAATCTCTTAGTAGCTTAGCAGTTAAAGTGAAGATCTGCTCTTTGAGGACTGTGCTGAAGCTGAGGCAATATAGAATAGAATAGAATCAACTGGATTGGAAGAGACCTCCAAGCTCATCCAGTCCAACCTAGCACCCAGCCCTATCCAGTCAACCAGACCATGGCACTAAGTGCCTCATCCAGGCTTTTCCTGAACACCCCCAGGGACGGTGACTCCACCACCTCCCTGGGCAGCCCATTCCAATGCCAATCACTCTCTCTGGCAAGAACTTCCTCCTAACCTCCAGCCTATACTTCCCCCAGCACAACTTGAGGCTGTGTCCCCTTGTCCTGTTGCTGGTTGCCTGGGAGAAGAGACCAACCCCCACCTGGCTACAGCCTCCCTTCAGGTAGTTGTAGACAGCAATGAGGTCTGCCCTGAGCCTCTTCTTCTGCAGGCTGCACACCCCCAGCTCCCTCAGCCTCTCCTCAGAGGGTTTGTGTTCCAGGCCCCTCACCAGCCTTGTTTCCCTTCTCTGGACACGTTCCAGCACCTCAACATCTCTCTTGAATTGAGGAGCCCAGAACTGGACACAGCACTCAAGGTGTGTCCTGACTAGTGTTGAGTACAGGCGAAGAATAACCTCCCTTGTCCTGCTGGCCACACTGTTCCTGATGCAGGCCAGGATGCCATTGGCTCTCTTGGCCACCTGGGCACACTGCTGGCTCATCTTCAGCCTACTCTCCACCAGTACCCTGAGGTCCCTTTCTTCCTGGCTGCTCTCCAGCCACTCTGTCCCCAGCCTGTAGTGCTGCTTATAATGGGCCCTTGCTCTGCCTGATGCTTTGAGGACTGTTGTGTCGCAGGCAGGACAGCACTGTTAACTACCTAGCACAATTCTCTGGCCCTGACATGGAGTGTCTTCCTTGGTGGTGCCATTTCCTAGGGGAATTGTGGGATCTTTGGTTCAGGAGAGCTTTAAAAGAGCCCACCTGTGGGCCCACCTGTCATTCAACAACAGCTAGTCCTGATTTTAAGGAGGCATAGAATAGATGACCTTTCATTTTTAAGAAGGCATAGAATAGATGACCTTTCATGTTTAGGGTCTTGTTTAGCTTGATAAATGTTTGCTCTATTCAGTCATCCTGAGTAATGTTCTAGTTTCTAGTTTAACTTTGTTCAAAACCAGTAGAGTGTCTTGACAACTTTTGGCTGAAATTCTTAATTATCTCATGGGATGCCTGAAGGTTTTGTTTTGTGAAGTCATCTGTGCACAGTTAAGAGAAGGAAAAGAAAAAAAGGTAAGACTCAGTAAAGAGACTTTTGTTGCTGACAGTTCAGTTCTTCCAAAGATTTCAATCCAAGATTTGTTTGAGAACAACTTGGACCTGGTTCTGGTGCCAGGGGAAGGAATTGTCAGATGGGCAAAAATTTGAGAAGAATTAAACTTAACATTGCAAGGCCTGCAATCTGCTCACTGGTACATGAATGACAAGCACTGATAGCATCTCCCACACTTTATGAAATGTGAACAGTGAAGTAATGATAGATGTCATGTCTGACAGTGTTTAAACAGAGATAAGAAATTAATAAGCAGGCCCACTATTGCATTTCTTCTGTGAAAGCCAATCCCTATGAGGTCTGATTGATAACTGAACTGAACGTAAGTATTGACAAGTAATAGGTTCTTTGAGGACTAGCTAGAAATATAAGCATCTTTCTGTGGACTTCATTTTTTTAGTCTTTTGGCAAAATAGAATAGAATAGAATAGAATAGAATAGAATAGAATAGAATAGAACAGAATAGAATCAGCTAGGTTGGAAGAGACCTCCAAGATCATCCAGTCCAACCTATCACCCAGACCTATCCAGTCAACTAGACCATGGCACGTGCTGAATTTTGGGTGGGTTCAGAGAGAGGTGATGTTTGTGACCATCAAAAAGTCACAAGTTCAGCATTTGAAGGTTATTTAGTGTAAAAATAAAGAAGTTTTTACTACTATATAAAGTACTATATATACTGCTACTATAACTGGCTTCTGTGTGTGATTGCAAGGTAATATTGTTTGAAGGTATATGCACTATAGAAAGGCAGGTTATGGCAAGATTGCAAGATAACATTGTTTGGAGGTATATGCACTACAGAAAGGCAGGTTATGGCAAGATTGCAAGATAACATTGTTTGGAGGTATATGCACTACAGAAAGGCAGGTTATGGCAAGATTGCAAGATAATATTGTTTGGAGGTACATGCACTACAGAAAGGCAGGTTATGGCAAATGTAGGCATCTGAATTAAGACTTAATGCTGGACTTTGGCAATGACTTAAACCTTTTTTTTTGGCTATCTCCACTGCCTGAGAATGTTAGACAGAGCAACTAGTACCCAGTTGCCACCCCTGAGCTAGCAACTTTTCTCTCAGCTGAAACACCCTATCAGACAGTGTGACATTTGTATTTACCACAGCATAAAGCAAGTCCATATGAGATGTGCTCCTCCACCTGTCTAGATTGGAGGGTTTGATCATTCGGGCAACTTCAGAGCATGCTTCATAGGCTGCAGGTCACCAGGTCACATTGCAGTGATTGTTGCTTTCTCTCTATGCAGTCATCCCTTTGCTAAACAAGAGATGCGTGGTTTTGTTACTTAGGCAAGAGTTCTGCATCTCATGAAATGTTTTGTTTGTTTGTTTGTTTTTACAGTTGTGGCTTGCTCATAAAAGAGTGAGGGTAGTTGTGAAGGTGTGATGAAAAGGTCTGATCTTTAGCTTTATGTGTAGGCTGCTCAACTGGAGGACAGTTAGTTGGGAACTTCTGTTTCAACAATCAGTTGGTTATTTCTGTACAGTAGGCATTGGCTAAAATAAACAGATGGCCTGCATGGGAACCTAGGACTCCTTCCTTTAATTCAGATGATCAAATTACAAAACTTTAAAGCCACATCCTTACTAATACTCTGTCTTGGGTGCCAATAAATTACTGATGTTATTTTCCTAGAGATTACATTCACTGTGCAACTTATAAATAATATCAAATTAGATAAAAAGGTAAGAGCTGCTTTCCACAGTAAGAATAAAACATACAGTACAAAGCCCCAGACTAGCCAGTACTTGCAGTGGGGTGCTCCAAACTCCCTTCTCCGCCTCCGTCAGTGGAGGTTTGAATGGGGGAAGATGAAGGTGTGAAACTGCTTACCTTGTGTGCTGTGGGCTTGAACAGGGAATGACAAAAGGTGACTTTTCCCACATGTGTACCCTACATGTGGACTCACTTGTGGGAAGCCCGTGCTGGAATCTGGGATTGTGATTGGCCAGATTCTTTGTGCCCGGAATGTATTGGCACTGAACACATTGTCTAGGAGTGACTTACATAGAGTGACCAGAAAGTCCAAGTCCCGTAAGTCCGCAAGTCCAGCAAGTCCATTAGGTCCACTTGAGAGAGTTGCCTGTGGCACCCAGACTCAGCTTCTCCTTGGACTGGTATGCCCTGGCTTCCTGCTCCCTACCCCTGAGCTGGAACAACTCTGCCTCTGTCATAACCTGCTGCTGTTTGCAGGAACACACCAGCAGTGCAGCTTCCCCTGCGCTGCTAAAGCAGTGCCACTCCAGGAGACCTGCCTCATGGAAGTTGTGTCTGGAGACTCCTTGACTTTGGCAGGTTCCATTTGCAGTGGACTTACGCTGCATGGTTTCCAAACTTGATTATAACTTGCAGTTTCCAGAGGCTGCTGTGAAGGAGATCCAGGGATCATCTCCAAATTCCTACTCTGCCCTTACAAGTAAATCTGCTCTCCTGGCCTTTCCCTAGAGCTCTCTGCCCTGCCTCTGATTTCACAGTGGAGTAAAGCCTTTTCCATTTTCTGATTTTCCTAAATTACCCAAATTGCCCACAGTCATCCTTGTGAAAATTCCCGACTGAATTAGAAGCTGTACATAAAATGTAACTAGTTTTGTGTATAGTTCTGGGCATGGCTTTTCAGGAAAATAAAAATACCTCTATTTTTGTAATTCCTGCCTCACCAGATCATTCCAAATCAAATCAATACTATCTAGAGAAGGTCACTTTCACAGTGAGAACTTACACCATACTCTTTTATTTAGGTTTTTTTTCTTTATTTGAGGTGCTATGAAAGGAACTTAATTACCACCCAAGTAACTGTTACACATTAAAGTGAATCAGAACTTCAGCCTCTCTGAAATAATACAGTATTATATACTGTGAAAAATAATTGCAAGCCTCACTCTGTATTAACTGTATTTTATCTGTAGAACATATGCTAATACTAGTGGAAACAATGAAATTCTTGCTCTTAGCTTTTGGTTTAAAACTTCACAAAACAACACAAGGTGAGTGCTGGCTGCAAACTATTAAAAGCCATAGATAAATGGACTGATTGAAATCTGTGAAGTGTGAGAAATGAGTACAAAGGGGATACAAAGGGAAGTAGGTTTACTCCACAGAAATGTAAGGCTGGAAGGAACCTTGGGAGCATCTTAGTTTGGCCCCAGTCCTATGACAGAACTAAATATGCAAGCATATGTCTGACATGTTCAGCTAGCCTTTTCTAAGGTCTCCAGTGATGGGATCTTGTGCTTAAGGTCGTGTGGAAGATCCACAATGCTGTCTGGTGAAGTATTAGCAGCACATATGAGAAATGTTCAGTCCTTTTGAAGGCATTGTGGAATTCCCCAGGCTAGTGTTCAAACTGGCTGACCCTGTTCAGGAGAGAAGACCGCACAAGTCCCTGCTGAGAAAGACTCCTAGGGTGAGGAGAAATGAGGATGCTTTATGAGAAGAGATTAAAAGAAAACAAGATGCAAGCTGTGAGAAGATGACTGCTGTCTGAAAATGCTTGGGATAAGGGAAGCAAAAGGGCTGAAGGGAAAATAAATAGATTAAAGGGAATGCCTAGAAAAGCCAGTGGGCATGAATTAGCTATTAAATAGCCCAATAGTGGGAGGGAGTTCTGCTTCTAACAAGAAGGCTGTGGAAATATATTCCAAGGGTATTAAAGAGATTGGAATGCCAACTAATGTCAGGGTTGGAACTCTACCAGTTTGTGAAAGAGATCTGTGGCATAGCAGCTTGTGCTAATACGAGACTGCAACTGATGGCTGGAAAATTCTTTATCTGCTCTATATTCTAAGGAGTACCTAAGTATTCTGTCAGGAACAGGATTTAATTTGATTGTGAAGGATCTATGCCAAAACTCTAGCTAACTGTAAATTTGTTTCGCAGAGTAGGTGTGAGCAAGGTGCTGCATGCAAAGCAGCAAGGAGCACAGCTGGCTCATTCTTAGCTGCTCATGGCAGGCAAACAGGAAGGAAAACAGACATGGAAACACAGAGGAGGAGGCAGGCAAGAAAGGAGGGCCAAGTCTGCAATAGCTGAGCTTCTTGTAGGGGAGATTGAATCAAATCATGACTGTGAAGCCAATTCCCTCCTTCCACATCATCTCTGTGCCTCTCCCTCAGTAAGCCTGGTTTTCTAGGGCCTTAGCATGGGGAGAGGAGGTATGCCATCTATGAGCATTGTTTGTTGCCCTGTTGCTTAAGGGAACACTTTACATCATCTCTGTTGAGCCGTTCCTTCCTGCTTGTAAGCAATTGCCATCAGAGTCAGATGGCCAGGCCCACATAGCTGGCCCAGAGAAAACTTGTTGTGATACCATCAGCAAGCCTCCCATGCCTTTTTGTTTTCTCCACTGGGCCATAACAAAGCTTGATGGGATATTATCACCTCTCAAGTGCTGCAAAAAATATTAGATTGGATTTCATAGAAATGATGCCTCCCTATTGCTCCCCTGCATTACTGATAACATGACTTTCAAATGTGAGGAAGAGCTGCATGGCTCTGATAGGAAATCTACTCCTTTTTAGCAGATGTCTAATCATGGTGGATGTTGGTGTCGTGGAGGCAGGGAATTAATGTGGCTGAATGAAGAATTTATAGAAAAATAGAGTTATTTTATTTTCCCAAAACCACCCCCAAAACTATATACAGGAATTGATTTAGCTTTAATTAGCAGGTTCAGTTGGTTGAGAAGATCTACACAGATACCATCAGTAGATTAGAGTATTTTGGAAGTCAGAAGTTGGAAAAGGCTTAAGCTGTTAAGCATAGAATCCCCCCGTATTAATATAAGGCTGGGCCAAAGTTACAGGTGAGTCAGGCTGGCTGAAAGGCAGGTCGGCCCAGATGCTTGTCCCTTTGCTGTCTCTCAGAAGCCTCTGAGGGTCGTTAAGGACTATAAAGCTGCATAAAGGGTGATTAAGGTGAAGCAGTCCTTCGGAGCTTGTCTTTGGGAGTGCCAGGGGCTCCTTCTGCAGAAGGTATCCAGGCGGAGAAGAACTCCAAGGCAGGAACCCCAAGGCAGGAAGCCCCCCCAATATTTATACCCTTCCTAGACAAAGAGCTGAGTTACCACTGCCTAGGCGCGAAGCACACAGCCAATCCCCAGCCGATTCCAGCGCGGGCACTGCACGGGCACCCCTCGTGCTGGAAGGGTCCCTTGCTCCCCTCTTCATGCCTGCAGGGCAGCGGGGGGGAACAGGTCTTTTCACACCTTTCCTCTCCCCTTCAAACCACAGAGGGAGAGGAATTTTGGGGTATACAGGACTCCAGGACAGTTGGTTCTTGTTCAGCTTAAACTGCATTCCACATTTCTTTCTTTGCCACATCTGCAAATTGGAGTGTTGTCTTACATTTCTCAGGAGTGAAATAAAGATGTTTATAGAATAAAACTGTCAGAGAAAATAAGCTTTATTTGCAATAACAAAAATGAAAAGCAAGCTGTCTGCAATGTATGCAAGACATAAAACTCTATGAATGTAGAATAGTTTTTATGCAGTGATGGTCCTGGATCAAGAAATTGAAACAGATAACCTATAAATATACAGCAGACAAATAAAAGCACACCAGAATACTTGGTGGTAAGACAACATTAATTAAAATCAGTATGACTGAATAA
Source organism: Tricholaema leucomelas (assembly GCA_013400475.1). Taxonomy (NCBI): domain Eukaryota; kingdom Metazoa; phylum Chordata; class Aves; order Piciformes; family Lybiidae; genus Tricholaema lacrymosa; species Tricholaema leucomelas. The sequence continues at coordinate 27,561 of WAAF01018190.1, read as the reverse complement.
AATCAAATATTCAAGAAAGCCTGATAAATGCTGGGGTGGGGGAAGTAGAATAGTAAGATATTTTGTGTCTATTTACTCTGGTTCTTCTCCTTCTCCTTCTCCTTCTCCTTCTCCTTCTCCTTCTCCTTCTCCTTCTCCTTCTTCTGCTTCTCCTTCTCCTTCTCCTTCTCCTTCTTCTGCTTCTCCTTCTCCTTCTCCTCCTCCTTCTCCTCCTCCTCCTTTTTCCTCTTCCTTTTTTTTTTTTTTACCAAGGCTTATCTCAGTTTTCCTCAAATTCTGTCACCAAATAAGAGTCCTACGAATAGATTGAAACTCTTTTGACTCATTCACAGAAAAGAAATTAATTTGAGTCCAGGTTGAAAACATATCTCAACAGTTTACATTGAAATACATTTAGATATTTACAGGCTGTTGTAATAAAGCAAAAGTAGCAAGTTAAGAAAACGTATTATTAGCTAAATTAAGATGTGTTTGAGCGAGCATGAACCACAATATTCCCTTTCAGAACCTTTCTGACTTCTCACCTTGTTTAAGATCTGCAGTCCTGTAAGTTAAACACTTCAGCTATCATCTCTGTCTTTTCTTCATTGATAACTGCAATAACTTTAGAATAAAGCCTCCAAGACTCTTTGATGAATTTTAATGTTTATTGATCTACATTTGTGATGGGTTAGAGGGGATCCCTTGCTCAATAACTTATTATAAACCTGCCCCAGAGAGAGTAAATTCAGACTCAGAATTTGGAAAGTCAGAAAAATGAAGTCGTGTTCTTACTGTTTAAACTAAACATAACAGTATATAGAGAATAAACTATTACAGAATATAATAACCTTAATGAAGATGGGAATGGGGACAAGCATCATTGAAGCAGCAAAGCAGCAGCCAAAACAGTGGCAGGGGAAGACAGCAGCAAGCACTGCCAAAGCAACAGAAGCAGCAAAGGGGAAGATACAAGCTGTGCTTCCAGACATGAAGGTTTTGTGCTCCAATGAAATTATATTTACTTATCCATTGTTGCCATTTTATGGCCTGTCCCTGGAATGTTCACCTACTCAGAGACTCCAATGCTTTTCCACTTTACAGTAAGTGTCTAAGTTTCTCTCTTCCTAATTTGGTTTTATGTCTGAGCTTGAAATCTAGTTCAAATGGCCACAAAATTAATTTATACTAAACTGTTTAAAAAAAACCAACTTGTATTGTTTTATCTCCTTGCTTGTTGGTTGCCTCACTGTAAGAGAATATGAAGGCAAGAAATATTGGTAGGGATCTGAGGGGACATGATGGGAAAAGATTTGGTCTGGATCCCAGCTTATTCTCCCAGTTTGAAAAGATAGGTTTTAGTGCTTCATTCAAGGCAGGAAGGATGAGAACTCCAAGTTGCAGCAGAAAGCCAAGTGTGCTTGTATGCTGTGGTGGGCTGAGAGGACTTTGCATGTTTGCTTTGAATTAGCTTGCATGCGTACAGAAGCACTGCAGCCATGGCAGCAGTGCAGGGTAACTACTGTGCTAGTTCCTTGTTATCACTTGCCTGGGAGGACAGCCTTGGCTTGTCCCAACAATCCTTCTAGCAGTATTCCCATGCCATGATCTAAATGCATTTGACATTCTTTATGAATCTAGCACAACTAACAGCAATTCTGAGAGTGTTCTGCCTTTGTCTTGTATCCTCCTGAGTCACTTGAGTCAGTAAGAATTTCTCTTTCCAGCTTTTTAGCAACTTGATTATACTCAATAGATGGTGCCTTACTGTCATATAACTTACCTCACCAGTGCTTTGTTAGTTGTGAGCTACAAGCGTTAGATCCCCAGCTGTTGTAATTCAGCATCTTCAGGTAACACTTGTTGCAAAAGACAGCCTTATGCCAACTGTTAAGGAGACAATTAATGTGATGTTCAAAACCTGCCTAGATGCTATCCTGTGCAACCTGCTCTAGGTGGGCCTGCTTTAGGACAGCTGTTGAACTAGATGATCTCTGGAGGTCCCTTCTAACCCCTACCATTCTATGATTCTGAGATTCTGTAATGCCAAGTGGCCCAGTAAGATCACTGTTGCTATTGCTAGATCACTACCTATGCTGGCTTTGCAGCTCATGCGGCATTGTTTTCAGGGTTATAAATGCTTCACATAGGGGTCAGAGGCTGATCTACTTTTCATTCATTGGCCTCGCAGGAGGAAGCACTGAAAAACACTTTTAACTTTCAGTGTGGCACTGCAAAATATCTTTAATGTAAAGGCAGATTTATCAAAGCAGACAAAGGCAATGGTTGTCAGGAGATAAATTAATTGGCACTGAACGTCCTGACTAGACCTCAGACTGTGTGGCTCTGGTGAGGCTCTGACTGAGGTGTCTCAGCTGAGCAGAGGAGATGACTGGAAAACAAGGCACCAGCCAAATGATGAAAAGCAGTAACAAACCTTGGTAATTTTTAACAGAGTAGTACCATTTGTTGTTGTTGTTGTTTGTGAGGTTTTCTTTTTTGGTGGTGTTTTTTGGTTTAGGTGTTTTTTGCCTAAGGTGGCTGTCTAGAAAATGGAGTGGTTTAGAGGAATGTGTTATCTCATAATCAAGGAGAGCTGTCAAAACCACTTGGCGAATAAAGTACTTAGTGCCAGAGATATTTATGCATTATTCTTAAGGGAAAAAAAAACATTGCACTGCTGACTGTATATGAGAGTCAAGCACAAGTTGCTTCACAAGCACTGTGAGGCAAGAGAGGTGGGATGGGAACTCATAAACCAGTGTCTGAAATTGTACTTCATTGTCATTAAGAAAAACAGAACTAATGTGCTTCTTATTTTCAGTCTATCCAATCTGTTCAAAAGCAAAGATCTTTGTAAGTATTCTATGAGTTTCTTGGCTGTATTTCCAGTGTGGTTAGTCAAATACATTGCCCTTGAACTCTGCCACCACAAGAACTACACTTGCTGGGATTTACTGTCACTCACTGTTTTCTAGAAAGCCATCTGATGAATGGAGGCAAAGAAGCAACTACAGATCAGGATTTCCTGGACTGTTTTATCTAAGACTTCTTGCATGCTGAATCAAACTGTCTTGTGCATTCCTACCTTTTTGTGTTTGATTTTTTTCTGCCACTTTTTATCTTATTTTTCCTTCTGGCGTTGCCCACTAGCTTAAAAAACAGTGGAGATTTCAACAGGGTGGCTAGTCTGACAGGCTCGAGATAATGACTGAGCAAATCTCCTGAAAGGAGCATCAGGGCAAACCAAGAGTTTCTTAGAGCAAAGTGTGAGCATTTAAACTCAGCTCAGCCAGCTGCTCCTAATGCGCAACACAGAGCCACATATGGAGCCAGACGTGGAGTGGCAAGCGAGAAGGGGCACTTCAGTTTCCTTTTTTGACCTGGATTTCCATTTCTCCCTTTAGTTTGTTTAAAGAAGAGTAAATGGACCAACAGCAGTAAGAGTCTTCCTGAGAAGGAAGACTTTGAGCCAACAGATGTCCTTCTGATGTGTTTCTTCTCCTGTAAAAAACAAAGGGGAGAGGGCAAACAAAGGGACCGCTTGTCTTTTTCTCACCTACTGCTGATTTAGCGTTTGCTTGCTTGAATAGTTTGTCAAGCAAAAATAGGTACCTGACAATCAAGCTGAAACATGAGTTACTCTGAACACAGTGGCAGGAGAAACCTGCATGGTTCCTTCCCATGGAAAGAGGCAGGATGCAGCAGGGCTGAGAGGATGAGGCTGGCTGGCCTGGGGAATGCTGACTCTGAGGCTGGGGTGCCCAGCAGGCTGTTGGCCTGCAAGCAGGTCCTAGTTTTAGCCTGAGGAAGAATTTGCCCATCTTGTTGTTTTCATTTCCATGTTTGTTCTAGAGGTATGAAAAAATAGTCTCAGAGAACTAAAGAGGAGGGGGTGGAGAGCAGTGCTGTTAGCGAAGCTGAAGAGTTCATTCATTGCCATGGAAATATTCACGTCCTAGCAACAGCTTATTGATGACAAGTTGACATGAAAAGACAAGAGCTGATGTCTTTGACTCACAGGAAAACAAGCTATCCTGGGTTTCTACTTCTTTGCTTCATTCTCTTTTTGAAAAGTGCATCATGATTTAACATCAAAATCAGAGAATCACAGAATGGTTTAGGTGGAAGGGGACCTGAAAGACCATCTAGTTCCAACCAATCAACTTTTGCTTTTTAATTAACATTTGCACTTTTATGTTGAAACATTACTTGTTAAGAAAAGTAAATTGGCTATCTGACCAGTAAAACAGTTCATAGAACCATAGAATGGTTTAGGTTGGAAAGGACCTCAAGGATCATCCAGCTCCAACCCCCTGCCATAGGCAGGGACACCTCCCACTAGAGCAGGTTGCTCAAGGCCTCATCCAGCCTGGCCTTAAACGCCTCCAGGGAGGAAGCATCCACAACCTCCCTGGGAAACCTGTGCCAGTGTCTCACCACCCTCACTGTGAAGAACTTCCTCCTAACATCCAGTCTAAATCTCCCCTCCTCCAGCTTAAACCCATTCCCCCTCATCCTGACATTACCAGACCTTGTCAATAGTCCCTCCCCAGCCTTCCTGTAGGCTCCCTTCAGATACTGGAAAGCCACTCTAAGGTCTCCTTGAAGCCTTCTCTCCTCCAGGCTGCAGAGCCCCAACTCTCTCAGCCTGTCCTCATAGCAGAGCTGCTGCAGCCCTCTGATCATCTTTGTGGTTCTCCTCTGGACTCGCTACAGCAGTTCCATGTCCTTCTTGTGCTGGGGTCTGAGGAGAGCAGAGTAAAGGGGGAGAATCCCCTCCCTTGCCCTGCTGCCCACACTGCTCTTGATGCAGCCCAGCACAGGGTTGCTGTCTGGGCTGCATGTGCACACTGTTGGCTCATGTTGAGCTTTTCGTCAACCCAGACCCCCAGGTCCTTCTCCTCAGGGCTGCTCTCAGCCATTCACCTTCCAGCTTGTATCTGTTAAATTAAAATGCAGCAAAGAAATTCAAAGGCATCAAACATTTTTTTTCCCTTTAGACATTTAGCAAGATGGTTTTGGATCAACTGGAAACATTTAGAAGGTCAATGCACCATTTTCTGTCCATCTCCTCACTTCCCTGAACATTTGCTGCAGGCAACCTCACTAAGATGTTGCTTGATAGAATGCAGAGTTAGAATTGGTTGCAATGTGGTCTGCTTTTGTGGTGATACCCAGGGAGTATGTGTGTGCTGGAAGTCCTAAAACAACCCTTTCTCTGTTGGTGTGCTCTTGGGTTAGGGTGGGTTAGATTAGCACTCGGGTGCATTTGTTGAGAGAGTGCATCTCCTTCATTTCCCTAACATCTTCCAAGCTTCTCCTGGGTGAAGGCAGGCTACTGTAGCAGGCACTGTGTGACTGCTTTGAGAGCAAGGATCAGATTGTTGTTCATACTATTATTATTAAGCAGAAAAATGTTGTGGAGTCCCAGCTGTAAAGCAGTATTCAGTTGTTCCACACAGACACAGGTGTTTTTTTCCCTAGGAGCTTGTGATCAATCTGTTTGCCAATATGATTTTTCATTGATAGGAATAAAGTCCTTGCTTATCTGTTTCAGTTTATTGATCTAAGGTTGTCATTGCAGAAAAGCTATCCTTTTATCTACATTCATAGAGTTTTATGCCTTGCATAAATTCAAGACAGATTGCTTTTGTGTTGGTTTTCTTTTTGTTGTGGTGTGTAGTTGTTGGAAATATTTCTGTCAAAGTAGATATTCCAATAAGCATTTTGGAAAACTAGTATATGTATGATGTTATTTTATACATAACATCACTATGGTGCAAAGATTTGTTTAAAAGCTTTGTTGAACTGGATCCATAAAGAGGACTCCCTGAGCATCACATTTGTTGTGAGAAAAACACTGAATTTTAGTATTTCCATAGCTAATAGAAACCACTTTTCAGAAATGTGATCCTTTATCTGCACATGAATTAAAAACAGAACTAATGAAATATCCTAAGCCTAGTCAGTCAGCTAAACCATTCTAGATTTTCTGAATGTTTTGCTCTGTCCTGGAGGTCCCATGTACCCCAGAAATTTCCTCTCCCTCTGTGGTTTGAATGGGAGAAGAAAAAGGCGCGAACAGAGCTGTTTCTCCCCCCCTGCCCTGCAGGCGTGAAGGGGGGAGCAGGGGGGACCCTTACGGCACGAGGAGTGCCCCGTGCCGGGCCCGCGCTGCGCTCGGCTGAGGATTGGCTGTGAGCTGTTCGCGCCTAGGCAGTGGTAACTCTGCTCTTTTTCTGAGAAAGGGTATAAATATCGAGGGGTTCCTGCCTTGGGGTGTTCCCGCCTTGGGGTGCTCCTGCCGTGGAGTTCGTCCCCGCTTTGGATCGTGTTCCTGCCTTGGTGTGCCTGTTTGGAGTTCTTCTCCCCCCACCTGGATAACTTCTACACACGGAGCCTTTGACACTCCGAAGACAAGCCCTGAAGGACTTCACTTTAAGCGTCCTTATTGTGTGGCTTATCGCTTCTTAACGACCCTGAAGGTTGCTGAAAAGAGCACGGGACAGACCTTTGAGTCATCCTTCTTTTCAAGCCAGCTGTCGTGAGTAGCCTAGGCTCAGCCTATTTTGATAATGGGGAACGCTATATATATTTAATAGCACAAATCCTTTTCCAATTACTGACTTAAAATTAGTCAAGTTTACCTGTGGCATCCTATTGTGTAGGTATTCTCAAACAACCAAAAAGAACCTGCCAATTAAATATAAATTATCTCCTGTATATGGTTTTGGGGGCGGGTTTTCGGGAGAATAAAATAACTCTATTTTTATAAATTCCTGACTCGGCCAAATTAATTCCTGTCTCCATAACATGCTCATGAGAATTATTTTTCCCTTTTGGAGACAAGGACTACTTAGCTGATCAGCATGCCAGGCTGATGTTCTGGCACTGCCATTGCTTTAGGTTTACAATAAGTGAGGTAACTGGAGGAACAGTTAGAAATGCCTGAAGTAGAAGAAGAATGCAATAAGAAAACCTTCAAAATAACTTCATGCCTGCTGCTCAGGTGCAAGATCTCTATAGGGAGAGAGAAGAACTATTTAGGAAAGGATTGTGACAATTAAAACAGGACTTAGATGGATTTTAGGACCTCATACTATGGTCCACACTTCAGCTAAGTTGATACCCTCTGTTCAGACCTGGAGGTTCCTTCAATGTTGGCATCTCTGTTGCTGCATTTCCAGGACAGGATCTATGTGAGTTACACTGTGGAGGACTCTGGGCAGCACCTTACTTGCTCCGCAGTAGTAAGCAGTATATCCTGAGAGCAGGAACTAGGCTTGCCAGGCTCTTTGCAATTCGCACAGGCTTTGCATGCTCTTTCTAGGGCTTGTAGCTGTGTTTTCAGTTCCATGTTTGAGAAGAGTGGGAGGCATAGATGTGGGGATTGCCCTAAAGTTCTGTAGTGGAGCCTCCTCCATTTCCTCAGTGCTTGCAAGGCAAAGCAACGTGCACCTGTGAGTGGGGGACCAAGGTCTGTCATTACTTTAACTTATTCATATGTGTATTTGAGATTCTTTTTTCCATTCTTCATTTCTGGATAAATTCTTCTTAGAGTTAGGGGTAAGGAAGGCAGTGAAAGGCATGGGAAAGCATGTCAATTTGAATGACAGTATGCCATCAGGTAGCCTAGGGGAAAATAAATGTGTTCTTCTTCCACTGAATCTTTTGGACTCTTTAGAGGTTCGAAAAGATACATTTTGGAAAGGAGGGAACAGCTGCAAAATATTCTATTCTCATTCCAAAGAAGAATCAGGAAACAGTTCAACATGTCTAAGCTCATAATTTCTCCCTCTTTACTAAAGAATAATATGCAAAAGTTGCAACTGAGACTTTGTGTTACAACACATTTCAAGAAACGTGACCAACAGTATTAACTTTCTTGAAGGAGGTGGGGGAATATTAAGTTTTCAGATAGCAATATTTCTGTAGTCCTATTAATTTGGGGTTGTGGAACATATCTAATGCTTCTGCTATCCTAATTTCTCCTTACTGACTTCTTGACTAATGCACTGACTGATTTGGGAAAGTGTCCTTTTCCTTTCTTTCATTTGAAAGTCTGCTGCCTGTTAGTAGCAGATTGATTAGTCAACATTAGCACCTGGGAATGCCTTTATTTTTATCACTTCAAGCAAATATGTCTACAGCTGGAGACATAATTATATGCATTACTGAAACACATTTTTGATATTCTTTAATTATATTTTGACAGAAAAGAAATGTCAAGGGAGTAGCACTTGCTTTTCAGCTCTGAAACATTTGTATCTGTTGTACAGACTTTTTTACTTTGTCATGCTATCCTTTCAAGTCTTGCTGTCATGTAGTTACTGTCTTGACATTTTTTTGTGATTTAATGTTAAGGTTTTAAACAAAGATTTCATGAAGTGCATTTACAGACTGCCTTCTCTGAAGCTACAGGCTATCTTCTTTTGCTTGCAAAAGTGTGAAATCCAGAGGAGCTTTGATGATTTATACCAACTGCAAATCTGGTCTCTAAGATTTCACTCCTGGCACATGCTCCTCTCAGTCAAATGCCAGCAGAGTCCCTGTCCTATGGGACAGAAGTTAGAGATATTACTGAAGGCTACGCATGACTTCAGGATGAGTCTAAGTGTTTTGATTTTGTTTTTCTGGTGTGTTCTCTGCTATGCTTTGTACAAATGGAAGAAAAGCCAAAACTGGAAATGCAAAAGAAATCAATTCTCTCCTTCACATGTGTAAGAGGTAACATTTCTGTCTACTGGGGCTGTTTTCCTATGCAACAGACAAGGATCAACCTCATCTGCAAGCATTTGTACACGTCTGAAATATAGAGTAAAATTTAGCCTGGGTTTGCACCAGTTTGTAAATGAAAGCAGAGTTTGTTCCATCATTAGTAATAATTTTCATGTTCAAAGACATATTTCTAAGAAGAAAGCTCTCTTTTGAAGAATATAAAGCCAGTTAAAAGAACCTAGCTATTAGGGGATATGAGACAAAATGTCACTGGACTTATGTGAACAACAGCTAAGTAGCTGTCACTATCTTAATTGCAAGAATTTACTAACAGTTCCGTGAAGCAATGCATGACATTTTTCTATCTAAGCTGTACTGAGGAGCTGATGAGAAGGACACTATGTACCATGCTGTTTTCTTGAGGTATTACAGTACTTGTAGTTGAGAAATACTCTAAAGAAATGATAGACTGTCTGTAGGTGATGCTGATGATTTGGATGTCACATTTCCCACAAAATTATTACCGAGCCAGAGCTTCAACATGATGCTAGGAGACACTGTATTACTTTGAAGAATTGCCATACAAGGCGCAGATGAGGTACAGACTTCAGCATCCTGCTGGTTATTGTCCTTAAAGGTGCTGCTATGCTTTTGAGAAACAAGCAGGTGTTCTACTGAGATTTCTATGTGCATGACCATGCCTTTTTTACCTAATATAGGTCTGCAGTTCAGGTTGACCACTGGATTACAGTATATTCTTTCTTTTTCCTTACATGTTTTCTTTATGGCATACAATGTGGAACCACATTTCAGAAAGGTATTGGAGCTAATCTGTTATCTGCAGCCTTACAGGGGCCTATTGCTATAAGGATCTCCATACTGATAATGAAATCAGTACAGAAAAGATGCACAAAATGTGAACTGAGCTAAGATATCCTGCATCTGGGTTGGCGCAATCCCAGGCACAGATCCAGGCTGGGTGGTAAATGGCTGAGAGCAGCCCTGAGGAGAAGGACCTGGGGGTCTGGGTTGACAAAAAGCTCAACATGAGCCTGCAGTGTGCACATGCAGCCCAGACAGCAACCCTGTGCTGGGCTGCATCAAGAGCAGTGTGGGCAGCAGGGCAAGGGAGGGGATTCTCCCCCTTTACTCTGCTCTCCTCAGACCCCACCTGGAGTACTGTGTGCAGTTCTGGAGCCCCCAACACAAGAAGGACATGGAACTGCTGGAGCGGGTCCAGAGGAGAGCCACGAAGATGATCAGAGGGCTGCAGCAGCTCTGCTATGAGGACAGGCTGAGAGAGTTGGGGCTCTGCAGCCTGGAGAAGAGAAGGCTTCGAGGAGACCTTAGAGTGGCTTTCCAGTATCTGAAGGGAGCCTACAGGAAGGCTGGGGAGGGACTATTGACAAGGTCTGGTAATGTCAGGACGAGGGGGAATGGGTTTAAGCTGGCAGAGGGGAGATTTAGACTGGATGTTAGGAGGAAGTTCTTTACAGTGAGGGTGGTAAGACACTGGCACAGGTTTCCCAGGGAGGTTGTGGATGCTTCCTCCCTGGAGGCGTTTGAGGCCAGACTGGATGGGGCCTTGAGCAACCTGCTCTAGTGGGAGGTGTCCCTGCCTATGGCAGGGGGTTGGAGCTGGATGATCCTTGAGGCCCCTTCCAACCTAAACCATTCTATGATTCTATGATTCTATATGCCGCACACTGTCAGCAAATTTTCACCTTCCTCTATACTCCCTTGCATTTATTTTCTTAAGATCTTTTTCCTTGAGCTGAGAGAGCAACTGTGATCTAGTTCTTCTCACCAAAACATTCTAGCTAGGCTCAAACTAGCACATTCATGAAAGGTTTCTTTTAAATACACTGTTCCCTATCACTTCACATCATGCTTTCAGGAAAAAAAAAAGCCATTATCCTAACTGTACTAACTGGAAAATATTTGGTAATGTTTTGCATGTTTATGTTTAGGCAAGGGCCCACCAGAGAAATTAGCACTTTCTTTGCTGGGTCACCCAAGATTGCATACTGCTTTGTGGTGAATTTCTCTGACACGTGAACTTTGGTACTCTGCATATCATGAGTGAAAATTTAGGAAGAGGTTCTTGGCAATGGCAGAGAGAACCTTAGTGAAATGAGAGGAATGTAGATGTAAAAAGGAGAATGAAGAGCAAGAGAGGCAATTTTGTCTAGTGGTTTTTTTTTTTTCTTATGGTTTGTTTTATTCAAGGAGCCAAACTGACAGTAAATTACATCCATGAAGCAGTCCAGGGTCTTCTTCATTAACATAGTTCCTGCTTTCCCTCTTTCTTTCCCTGGTATTACCACCTCAGCTGAGCAGGGCCCAATGTGGTCCAAAAGTTGTTCCCCTCAACAGCACTGTTCTCTGCCTGTTCTCAGGGAAGGTGCACTTGTTCTGTGGACAGCTTCAGGGGGGGTATGATACGGGAGGAGGAGGGAATAGGAAGGTTCAAGTACACAGGGAAACTTTTTGCCTAGCAAAATGTAAAAACAAGTGGGAGATGTGAAGGAATCATTATGCAAGAGTCTTGACATGAGAAAAGAACACAGCTTCAAAGAGGAATGGGGAGATGTTGCATGTGATAATGTGGAACCACAGAGGTGATATGACCTGATATGGAGGAGGGTGAAGAGGGAAACATCTTGGAAGAGTCAACATGGAGCTTCAAAATAAAATGAGGAAAGCAACAATTCCCAACTGGTGTTACACTTGCTCAACTTTCAGAAGCAGTGAAGAATGTGATCTTTCAGGGCTGGGACACAAGTGGCATCTGACTGGTGCAGTTCCAGGTTGTCATGAAAACTAGCTGATTGTAGTCAAATTTCTAAGTAAGTTCTTTTGAAATCTACTCAAGTATTCAAGGATGCATGTCTGAATTTCCTTTCTACAACCACATTATGCTGTTGAAAGTCAGTTGTTTTTTACCTTGGCAGGAAGAGAACATGCAAGAAATGAGAAAACACAAGTCAATTATCACAAAAATCTGAGCAAATGCTTGGTAAATATACATTTTAATGCTTGGTGAACAGACACTTTTTTCTGCTTGTGGTTCTTTAATAAAGGTTGCCAGGGACTAATAAAAGAACAGAAAGAAAAACAAGATTTATTTTTTTGTACCTTTGGGACATTTGATAAAATCACAGTCTCACAGTATCACCAAGGTTGGAAGAGACCTCACAGATCATCAAGTCCAAGCCGTTACCACAGAGCTCAAGGCTAGACCATGGCACCAAGTGCCACGTCCAATCCTGCCTTGAACAGCTCCAGGGACAGCGACTCCACCACCTCCCTGGGCAGCCCATTCCAGTGTCCAATGACTCTCTCACTGAAGAACTTTCTCCTCACCTCAAGCCTAAACTTCCCCCGGCGCAGCCTGAGGCTGTGTCCTCTTGTTCTGGTGCTGGCTGCCTGAGAGAAGAGAGCAACTTCCCCCTGGCTACAGCCTCCCTTCAGGTAGTTGTAGACAGCAATAAGGTCTGCCCTGAGCCTCCTCTTCTCCAGGCTAAACAATCCCAGCTCCCTCAGCCTTTCCTGAGGCTGTGGATTGGTTCCCTGGTAATTCATGCCCAGATAAGTAGCTTGCCAATGATCTGTTTAAATTTTTGCATACATGAGAAACAGATTTTCTGATATAGCATTGGTTATGATTTAGGTTTAATTGTATTCTAAACTGTTGTTTAGGCCTTTGTAGATTTGAAGTCTGAAATTTCTCTTGTGATTCAGCTCTTTTTTTGATAAACCATTTAAACCGATGAGGTAATTGTCAGTTTGTAGTTAGAAGGAAAACATTTAAATGCAGTAGAATGTGAGACTGCAGAATGAAGGTGGAAAGGGAAACTTGCTTCAGCCTGAGTTTCTGAATCATTTTGGATGAGGGACCATAGGAACTGAGGAAAGGAGTCAGCTAGACTGCATCCCTGTATGCCCTTGATGCAGGAAGATTAAGGTTAGAAACAGTAAACTGATATGCTTGCCTTGAGTAATGTGTACAAAAGCATAGTAAGTCTAGAACAAAGAACTGAAAGTAGACTGTGCCAAGATGGTAACACCTTGCTGTTATCCAATAAATGTTAAAAACATTTTTTTATCCAATCATTGTATTTCATAACTTGTAGAGTTACCACAATCTGTGGAGTGACATATAAGAAGACTGCTGCTGTAGCAATAAATGGCTTCAGCTACTACAATGTCCACATATCCTTGTGTTGCTGGATTTTTGTCCATCATAACTATAACAGCAACATATGGTGATGCGTGATGTGTTCTGCACAAGATAGGAGCTTCTGGCAATTGCAGCTGGTGACAGAGCCCAGTGAAGCTTGAGGGAGTCTGCCTGGTCCAGACCTGACACTGACACCTTGAGAGAGGTGAGCTGCCAGCGAGAGACAACACAGGCTCCACATGATCCAGTGTGAATCCCACCAGAGACGTTTATTTTTGGTTATGACTCCTTTATATAATCTAGAGCATAATGCACACACCTACACATTAGCATAATCTAGGTGAGTACAGCCCAGTCTTTTACATACCTCACGCCTTGTTTTTTTCCCTTAGTCAGATGTCCCACTGTCTTTCCTCCCCCGTGGAAGGCATCCTGAAGCTGTGGGAATGAAGGTCAAATGCTTATACACTGCTTGCTATTGTTCTGGCTTACATTGCATTCCCACAGTGAGTCACTGGGAACATGGGACAAGAATTAACTATGGAAGAAACTCTAGTTCTTGGCACTTGTAAGGTGCTGTTGAAGTGCCAGGGCATAAAACTAGGGGACTATGATTTACAGCAATTGTTTATTTGGGGTAAACAACAAGGATTCGAACCTTCCTGCAGTACTGTCTTTAGTGTGACTGCTATATCAAAAAGGGATAGGGATTTCGATGAGACAAAGAAGGAGCAGGATGAAAAAGAAGAAGAAGAAGTAAGATTTGAATTAAAAGATATGGACTTAGGAGATGAGGGATGTGTGCCTCTTTCACCCTCTACTCCTCCTGACCTGGGATCTGCTGACAGAATGAAGAGGCATGAAGCCACTCAGAAAGATAAGGATGCTAATGTGATCACTGCGCAAAAATATGTTAGCCCTCATGATCAGCTGAAACTTCCAGTGTGCTAGAAGACTCCCAAGGATTTTAAGGAGGTACCACTTAAGAATCAGGCCCCTGCCAAACAGCTGAAAGAGCATAGGGATAAAGGTGGAACGGAGAAACTGAGTGACGATTGGCAAGGCTCTGATCCATTAAAAATTCAATTGGTGTTCCAGTGAGTTCTTTGAGGACCAGGGAACGCTCTCACACATGGGTCCCTCCCTCTGGGTATGGTTTCAGTACTTTATTATAGCTTAAACACTAAAACCGTAATGAGAAAGGTATACTGGACACCACAATACCTATGGCTCACATGCTACAGCCATAAAGGGAGAACCTACAATGCTGAGTAAGATGCAACAAACAATCCCAAGTGTGTATGTAACTATGTCCATGTATGTGTGGCCAGGGTGTATGCCTATTGCAGCTTATGTAACTTGGGGGAATAATTTTCAACTGCAGTCATTGCATATTTCATGTGTGTTGTTCAACCTCAAGCTCCAAAAGAGGACTCGTGCAACGAAATAGGTTAAACTTGATTTTCCCCAAGATTTGGAAGCAGAAGTGATGTGCAAATTAGATTCCACATATTACCTTTATCCTTCAAGTATATTTACAGTTTATGAAAGAAAGGTGGAGGTTTCAATATAGGGTAAGAAGGTTGGAGAGGGCATTTTTCTCAGTTCAGATGCATCAGCTCAAATCCAGTATTTTCCTCTGCAATAATGAATCAGTGAATCTGTGATTTAGGATTGGTTCACTATGGTAAGGAACCAAGCAGGAAATATGCTTTCAGATCCCAGTAGAGATTTCTTCCTTACAGCTTCTCCATGCCTGATGCATCATTCTGCAGCTATTAAACAGTGAGATTAATCTAAAGGCAGAAACCACTTCCATCCTGCAGAGGAAACACAGGTTTTTAATGCTTCTTAGATAAAGGAGAAACAAAAACATAAACTGAAAGGCATAATGCATAATCCAGAAATTTTATAGGGAGAAAGAACTAAACCTGACTTCACATGTTTTTAACTTCTGGGGACACTTCGTGTTCTACCTGAGCAATGATCTTTTTGGCTTCAAAATCTTCATGACATCTTCATCTTTCCTGAGCCCTGCAAGTGTCACACCGGGGATTTTTGTTTAACTTTGTCTTGCACTTTATGCATCTGGCCAGAGATGGTGCTAAGTGCTCAAGTACTGCAAAGTGAGATGCAGTGGGAACTTGAACAGAAGAGATTTGGTGTATTAATCCTAATTATACTTAACTGCCTCATTGCTGCAAGTTGTGAGTTAGAGAGAATTTAAAATCAGAGAAAAGCAACCTACTTGTGATACTTCGCCAAACAGGAGCAAATGAAATTATTTTGGAAGGTGAGAAAATTGTTAGGAAGCTGCAGCACTGTGAGGAAGATTTGTTTGATTGATGTATTTGCTGATATCACTCAGTAAAATGAAGGCAATCTTCTAGAGGTGAATTTATGTAGCCTTCATCAGATAGGTAGTGAAAATGGAAATAAGCTCAATTTACTAATAACACCTCCTGGTTGCAGCTCATTTCTTACTGTCTTGTCTTAATCGCTGTTTCGTACCTCTCCAGTATGAATGGCTGTGCAGTAGTGTGGCGCTCGGAGGATATGAGGAATTGCACCATTAATGGATGTCAAGCTCTGCAAACTTTCCTTTGTTATAAGTTTGTATCCAAAGCCAGCCCTGTTAGTCAGTGCTAAGGTTCACCAGGGTGAAGACCTCTGCGACTTTGTGAGACAAGACTGGAGAGTTAGTCTGCTTTGTGACTCTTTTCTAGCTCCTTCTTACCTGTGGCTTTTATTCTCTGACAGTGTCTTTTCTGAATCATGTAAGTATCACCAGAATGGCAATGCAAAGAACAGACAAAATCAGCCAAAAATTCCCTTTCAAAACTTCTTTTTTCTTTTCCTCCCCAGTTTTTATTCCAGCTGCTACTTGATCCAGTGGCTGGATCAAGTCTTCTCATGTTGGATCTATGATACCGATCTCATTAATTAATACTCCCTTGATGCATGTAGATCATATTCCAATAGATCAAGAAACTCACTGGGTTCTTCATTGATGCCTCCAGGTGGCTCCAGGATGCCTGGAGCAGCCTTAGATTCTGGTGTTCTTCCTGCCCAGGCAAGGAATTCATCTGAGTAGATCAAGGTGCCTTCTGGTCTGTATCAAAGACTGCTTGCCATGGAAATTAGTGCACAGGGCAAATGATGTGTATTTGAATTTAGTCTTGACAGAGCCTTAGCTTTCTGCTCAGTCCCATGGTGTAGCCATTACCAAAGCACAATTTATGAGGCTATTGCTACCCCATTCCTTTTCACATCCTCATGTCTTTTTCATGGCCGTCATGCTTTTACTAAACCATGAGTTCTTACTCCAGACTACAAGTATAATATTTTTATTGTGTTAAAAAGTGTTAATTATGTTCCCAGATCTGTATCTAGAGGACTTGACCCATGGTTTCTTCCTCAGTTTGCCTTTCTTTCCTGCAGAGAGAAGGATCACCCTAAGGGCAGAGCTTCCCAGGATTGTATTGTTTCCTTCCAATTCAGTGTAACAAATTTCAGCCCTTCCCTGTCCTTCTTGGCAGTCTTTAGCTGCTGACCTTCTGCAGGGTGCTCCTCTGTCAAGTGTTCAGAAAGAACCAATACTTTGACTCTGGGACCATGAGAACAATTTTTCCCAGACATTGAGTCACAGAGTCAGTGTCAGGAGACTGTGGGAATTGTTGCAGTGAGACATCATAGCAGGTTTTCTCACTCTCACCTCCAGACCATTTTCGGTTGAGGCTCTTAGGCGGTTTTCAGGTATTGATGGAAACCATTGCACAGTAGGATAGGTATCTGGGAATGGGATTTCTTAGGAGGTAACTGTAGAGTTGGTGGCCATATCAGCAGCACCTCTTTTGGCCTCAGCTATTACAGCTCGTACAGTAATGAACAGGGACTTCTCTCCCATACTAACAAAGCCTTTGGGGGATTCTTATGAAGAGAGATGCTCTGTGAAGTATCCTGATGGATACTACTTCCTGTGCTATAGACGTTTTGGTGCAGGGGATATTCCAAACTGTGTTTGTAAGTATGCTTGGGAATAGGAGAGACAGAAGTGTTGATTCAGGAACCTTTCAGTGTTCAATGTGCTTTTTATGAACTAAGGCAGCCAACAGTACCATAATTAATACATGATCCTGAGGATACTGCAGGAGCAAGCAAAACTAAAAGATGGAGAAAGGGGAAGAAACTTTCAACTTACCTATCTGATCTTAGCAGCTGCTGAAGAATTGGCCAATATTCAAAAACAGGTGTGATGGTTTGGGTATCCCCTGCCCCCCCACACTTTTAGAAATTACCCAGACTAGACTCAGTCTGCTCTGGAAATTTCAATGAAGCTTATATTTACAGCTGGCACAATTTACAAGCAGATATTTACAGTATATACAGATATATACAGAAATATACAATGTAAAATGTAATACAGAAACACAACAGCCCTCCCAGAAACCTGAGCCCCCAGGAGGGGCTCTCAACCACCCCCTCACCTTCCCCCTACCCCTCTCAACCTTACCCCAGTCCCAAGGAAGAATGGAGATTTGTCCAAGAGGATTAAGCAAAGGTGAATCAGCCACAAAAGCAAAAAGGAGGGTGAGGTTAGAAAGCAAGATGGAGTTCAGCCAGCAGCCTCAGCTTCTCCCCAGCAGGCAAAGAGAAGAGGACAGCCCAGCACGAAGTACAGAGCAGAAGTGACCTTATCTTTTGTTTTGCCTTTCTTTTGTATACATCTCAGCAAGACTGTGAACGAAGTAGACCTCACCATTGTTTTCATTTCTCAGCCTCTGATCTAGTTCTTCTCACCAAAACATGCTAGCTAGGCTCAAACTAGCACAATAGGTTAACAAGAATACACACTAAAAAGGTAGGAAAACTGAAAGGAAATTTTCAGCTGTTTCCCAGTGGTATTTGCTTTACTTAAAATGGGCTTTTTGAAACTAGTTTTCCTAATTAACAGGGCAGGCTTGATGTGATGAAACAGCAACTAGTTTCTCCATTTCCTACCCATAAGTATTTTGAATGAGGGAAAGACTATTCCACCCACATTGCTTTTGGAAAAATGATGACCCTAAAGCTTTGTGGATCATTAAAAAGGAGCACTTCTGTCAACTCTCTACTGCACATTACTTGTTGCAGATGTAGAAGGTGAAGAAAAGTAAGGTCCCTCCTAACTAAAAGGTGAGGGGGACCTTAAATTGGGGTATTCTGGTTCTGCTCACTGTGTTTTGAATATAAAAAGGGAATAGAGGTCATTGCATATTTCAGTCCTGAATGATTTACTTCACCTATCAAAATGAATCATAATTGGGCGGGTGAGCGGAGCAACATGATAATTACATGCCTGTTCTGATCAGACTCATTCTGGTGTATATTTTTTCCTGCACACCATGTACACACAAGTAAGATAGTAGGGGATTGCGGCGTTGGGAAAAGCCACGCGACGACCCAACATGAACCACCATCAAGGCTACTCAGCTTTATTGAAAGAGCATCAGGGTTCAAGTTACAGAGGACTAGTTTTCTGGTCACAGTGAGAAAAGGTGAGCATACCCAACATGTAGTGTGGTACATCCAAAGATTGGTATTTGCATATTCCCCCCACCTGTGGTATCTTTCATGACTTCTGGTTAAGGTGAGTAAAAGGTGACACCTCCAGCATGCAATGCAGTGCTGTTAGTCTGCATATTCCTCCCCACTTGTGGTTACTGCTATAGCTGAGATTCCCTCCTATCCTGGACACAGTCCCAGGGAGCTGCTTATCAGAAAACTCAAGGCCACATTCTTTTGAGCTTCTTCACACACAGTTCTGTGACTTACTGCATTCCCAATACTCAGACATTACATCCAAGGCTTGATTGTACAAGCTTCTAGGGGCTTGTATCCCCTTTCCTTCAGCCAGTTCCCAACAGGGGATAATTATGACCTAATGGGTCATGTTTTGGGGGCACTACATGGAAACATCTTTGATGCTAGTGAATAACCCAAATAATTTCCAACTTTGCCAAATACATCTTGAAATTTTTAAACCCCAAGTTTACATTCCTTGACAGCTGTAGTACTGGGCACTGGATAAATAATGCATGAATCAGTTATGTTATTTAGACTTGTGTAAGATAGATTAGCATATAGATGGACAACAACTATCAATTTCTATTTTCAGTGCTTGTTGTGGAGGCAGGGAATTAATGCGGCTGAGTCAGGAATATATATAAAATAGTTATTTTCTTTTCCCAAAACCTGCCCCCAAAACTAGATACAGAAATTATTTTAGTTTTAATTAGCAGGTTCAGTTAGGTTGAGAAGATCTATAAGGATACCATAGGTAAATTTGGCTATTTTGGAAGACAGAAGTTGGAAAAGGCTGAGCTATTAAACATAGCATCCCCCTGCTATTAATCAGGCTGAGCCATTAAGTTTACTCACAGGTGAGTCAGGCTGGCTGAAAGGAAGGGCGGCCCAGGTGCTTGTCCCCTCGCTCTCTTTCAGAAGGATCGTTAAGGACTATCAAGCCTGCATAAAGGGTGCTTAAGGTGGAAGCCATCCAAAGCAGAGACAGCTCTGTCCCTCAGGAGCTTGTCCTTCAGAGTGCCAGGGGCTCCTTCTGCAGAAGCTATCCAGGCAGGGGAGAACTCTAAGTTGGGAACCCCAAGGCAGGAAGTCCCCCCAATATTTATACCCTTCCTAGACAAAGAGCTGAGTTACCACTGCCTGGGCGCAAAGACCACAGCCAATCCCCAGCCTGATTCCAGCATGGGCACTGCACAGGGCACCCCTCATGCTGGAAGAGCCCCTTGCTCCCCCCCTTCACACCTGCATGGCAGAGGGAGGAACAGGTCTTTTCAAAACCACAGAGGGAGAGGAATTGTGGGGTGTACAGAACTCCAGGACAGTGCTCCACTGCATTCAAATAGTAGTATCTAGAAAGACCGTCCAGCTGGCTTAGTGTATGAATCACAACCCTGCTCTGAGAGCTTCTGGATTAGGTGTCCTTGTAATTCTCTGCTTTCAATGCCACAGAGATCGTGGAATGTACTACAGACAGTGTAATAGTGGCCTGTGTATCTGTCTTTCTGAAGCTTTGTAAAAATTTCATTACTGCAGTGAAAGTTTTGTGCTCAGCTGGTGAGCAGAGCTGCTATTTGTCTGTTGATAACAGTATCACTTGTCAGATCTCTGATATGTGTTTGCTCCATTGCTTATCATGTTGATTGTGTCTCTGGCCTTTTGTCATCGCAGAGTATTTTCCTCTGTGATCTCTGACACTTGGGACACTTCCCAAGAGTGTCAGGCATCACAGAGAAAGGCAGGTAAGAAAGCCAGAAGGCCTGCATGAATGAATAGAAAGCTTCTGGACACACTTAGCTGCAAGAAGGAAGCCTACAGAGAGTGGAAGTAAGGACAGGGAACCTGAAATGAATACAAAGAAATCGTTCATGCAACCAGAGCTCAGGTTAGGAAGGCTAAAACACACCTAGAATGAAATCTGGCTAGGGATATTAGGGGGAACAAGAAGAACTTCTTCAGATATATTAGTGAGAAAAGGAGGATTAGGGAGAATGTGGAACCCTTCCAGAAGATAAATGGAGAGCTGGTGACAAAGGATATAGAAAAGACTGATGTGCTAGTTTGAGCCTAGCAAGAATATTTTGGTAAGAAGGACTAGATCATACTCCGAGAAATGAAAACAATGGTGAGGTCTACTTCCCTCACAGTCTCGCTGAGATGTGTAGAAAGGAAAAGCAAAACATTAGATAAAGTCACTTCGCTCTTGACTTCGCCCTGGACTGTGCTCTCGGCTCTTTGCCTGCTGGAGAACAGAGACTGCTGGCTGAACTCCATCTTGCTTTCTAACCTCACCCTGCATTTCCTTTTGGCTGATTTGCCTTTGCTTCTTAATCCCCCTGGCCGAACCTCCATTCTTCCTTGGGACTGGGGTAAGGTTGAGAGGGGTAGGGGGAAGGTGAGGGGGTGGTTGAGAGCTCCTCCTGGGGACTCAGGTTTCTGGGAGGGCTGTTGTGTTTCTGTATTACCTTTTCCCTTGTCTATTTCTGTCTATAACTGTATATACTGTAAATATCTGCTTGTCTATTGTGCTAGCTGTAAATATAAGCTTCATTCATATTTCCAGAGCTGGCTGAGTCTAGTCTGGGTGATTTCTAAAGTGTGGGGGGTGGGAGGACACCCTAAACCATCACAACTGATGTGCTCAATGACTTCTCTGCCTCATTCTTCAATGGCAGGGGCTCCAAACACAATGTCCAAGTCCCAGAGGCCAAAATTAAGGACTGGGAGAAGGAAGATCTGCCCACTATAATTGAAGATCATGTTTGTGATCACCTAAGGAATCTCAACATGCACAAATCCACAGGTCCTGAGGAAACTGGTGAATGAAGTTGCTAAACCACCGCCCATCATATTTGAAAGGTCATGGCAGACTCGTGAAGTTCCTGCTGACTGGAAAAGAGGAAACAAAATGCCCATCTTCAAGAAGGATGACCCCAAGAACTACAGACCACTCTGTGCCTGACAAGATCATGGAGCACATCCTCCTGGCAAGGTCATGGAGCAGAGGTGATTGGTGGTAATCAGCAATGGCTTCACCAAGGGCAAATCATGCCTGACAAATTTAGTGGCTTTTTATGATGAAGTTACAGCAAGAGTGGACAAGGGAAAGGCAACTGACATCATCTACCTGGACCTGAGTAAGACATTTGACTCTGTCCCACATGACATCCTGGTCACCAAACTGGAAAAACATGGATTTGATGGGTGGAACACTGCTGGATGAGGAATTGGCTGGATAGTGACATGCAGAGAGTGGTAATCAACAGCACAATGCCCACCTGGAGACCAGTGACAAGTGGCATCCCTCAAGGGTCAGTGCTGGCACCAGTGCTGTGTAACATCTTTGTCAGTGATATGGACAGAGGAATTGAGTGCACCCTCAGCGAGCTTGCAGATGGCACCAAGCTGTGTGGCACAGTTGACTTGCTGGAGGGCAGGGATCCTTCCAGAGAGATGTGGACAGGCTGGAGAGGTGGGCCCAGACCAACCTTATGAAATTCAACAAGGCCAAGGGTAAGATCCAGCACTTGGGTCTGCGCAATCCCAAGAAAAAATCCAGGCTGGGTGGCAAATAGCTGAGAGCAGCCCTGAGGAAAAGGACCTGGGGGTCTGGGGTGATGAAAAGCTCAACATGAGCTGACAGTGTGTGTGCGGAGCCCAGACAGCAACCCTGTGCTGGGCTGCAGCAAGAGCAGTGTGGGCAGCAGGGCAAGGGAGGGGATTCTCCTCCTTTACTCTGCTCTCATCAGACCCCACCTGCAGTACTGTGTGCAGTTCTGGAGCCCCCAGCACAAGAAAGATATTGAACTGTTGGAGCAAGTCCAGAGTAGGGCCATAAAGATTATCAGAGGGCAGGAGCACCTCTCCAATGGGGACAGGCTACAAGAGCTGGGGCTCTTCAGCCTGGAGAATAGAAGGCTTCAAAGAGACATTATAGTGGTCTTCCAGTACCTGAAGGGGCCCTCCAGGAAGGCTGGGGAGAGACTATTTACAGGGTCTTGTAATGACAGGATGAGGGGTAACAGCTTTAAACTGGAAGGGGGAGATTTAAACTACATGTTAGGAAGAGTTTCATTAGAGTGAGGGTGATGAGACACTGGCACAGGTTGCCCAGGGAGGCTGTGGATGCCCCTTCCCTGAAGGTGTTCAAGGCCAGGTTACATGGGGCCTTGAGCGACCTGTTCTAGTGGGAAGTGTCCCTGTGTATGGTGGGGGGTTGGGACTAGATGACCTTTGATGTCCCTTCCCTTCTATGATTCTGAGATTCCTGGTCATCATTCTTATTAACTTGTCTGTGTTTTTTTCATGTAAAATTATATCCTTTGACTAACTTTGAGAATGGAAAGAAAAGGATGTGGATGCGATTCCTAGTTTGAATCTTGGCCTCAGCTCCCATCACTGCCATTTTCCACTCTTAAAATGTGTTTTGGGTGCACGTTTTCATATACATCCACTTCTAGCCTGCTGCAGTGCAAGGTGAATTGAATCAGTTTGTTAGAGAGCACCAACTAGGGCTCTGGATTGGCTGCATTTCTCTCTATGTGGTCTGGGGAGCATTGGCAGAAGTGTGACATGCCTGTGCCTCTGAAAGCCCATTGTATAACTACAGGAGGCCTCCTGTTCACATAGATTTTTTTCCTAAAGGCAGTGAAAGGCGTGCAGGAGAATAAAATCATCTTGTCACCCTGACTGCAGATGCACTAGGCTACCTAGCTTTTTACTGCTGGAAGAAGTGTTCAGGACTGAGGCACGTAGGACAAATTGTTCAGGAGGTGCTTTTGTGGCTTTTCCTTCATTTGATAGTGAGAGACAGTGTGGTTTTAACTCACATTACCAGGGGGTAATTAAGGCTTACATGCCATAAAGGAACAGCAAGTTTCTGTGCAAAGGTTTAAAGAGGCAAGCCAGGGTGCCAATGCACTGCATTATTGACTGGAACGAGTAACTGCTCTTGGCCGCGCCTGGAGCTTCTGCTAACCAGTTATGGTCAAGAGGAGAGCTGGGATGTGTTTACCACCATGCCACAGCCTGTGTCTGAGCAATTAGGCTGATGTAGTGATGCTTTTATTTCAGACTCTTGTTTGTCACAGGAAAATTTGGGGATGTGTGCATGAAGGCACCTGTAATAGACCAGCATTTGGTCAGTTCCTGTGATGGTTTGGGTGTTCCCTGCCCCCCCATACTTTGGAAATCACCCAGACTAGACTCAGCCAGCTCTGGAAATATGAATGAAGCTTATATTTACAGCTGGCACAATGTACAAGCAGATATTTACAGTATATACAGTTATAGACAGAAACAGACAAGGGAAAAGGTAATACAGAAACACAACAGCCCTCCCAGAAACCTGAATCCCCAGGAGGGGCTCCCAACCACCGCTTCACCTTTCCCCTACCCCTCTCAACCTTACCCCAGTCCCAAGGAAGAATGGAGGTTCTGCCAGGGGATTAAGAAGCAAAGTGGGTTAGTCAAAGAGGCTAGAGAGAGATGCAGCTCAGCCACTTCCCCAGCAGAAGTAGAAGCGAGTGCCTTATCTATGTTTTGATTCTTATTCTTAACATCTCAGCAAGCCAATGAGTGAGGTAGACATCAGCCTTGTTTTCCTTCCACAGCCTATAATCTAGTTCTTCTCACCAAAACATTCTAGCTAGGAGCAAACTAGCACAGTCCCAGAAAAGAACAGATGCTGGATTTTACGTGCATAGAAATGAAGTAGTATAGGATTTTTTTGTTTGTTTGTTTTTAACAGAAACTTATTCAGGCATCATTTAAACTAGTGCTTCTGCTATAAATTCTGTGTGGTTAGACCTCTTTTCTTTTTAGGTGCATTTGGGTAACTATGTAATGAAAATATTAGTCAACTCTTTCATTAATATGCAGTCTCAGGACCTGAAGTTAAAGCAACATTGGACTTCACGACTTTTGCTGTTCTGCCTCCAAAACAAAAGAGTAATAACTCCTCACATGGCTTGAAGAATATTTGTCACAATGAGAGTTGTTTTCATAGCTTTTACATGAGCTGTCCTTTTGAATAAAAAATGTTTGAAAGTTGTGTTTCAATCTTGAGGAGAAGTAATAACTAACCATTCATGCAAAGTAGCACGATGGTTTAAAAGCTACGTTAGCCACACAGAAGCTGGAAGGAAACAAAAAAGATGTTTTTCATTTGAGTTCTTTAAAAAAAAAGAAAGAAGTTTGCAAGTAGAATTAAATTACAATCAGTTGCAAAATAGGAAAAGACAGAAAAAGCATTCACACAGGATCACAGGATGTTAGGGGTTGGAAGGGACCTCCATAGATCATCAAGTGCAACTCCCAGAGCAGGACCATAATGTAGTGCAGGTTGCACAGGGACATGTCCAGATGGGTCTTGAAAGTCTCTGGAGGAGAGTCCACAACCTCTCTGGGGACCCTGTTCCATTGCTCTGTGAGCATTAGAGTAAATAGGTTCTTCCTCACGTTGAGGTGGCACTCCCTGTGCTTTAGTTTTTACCTGTTAGCCCTTGTCCTGTCTCAGGTCACAAGTGAGAAAAGGCTGTCCAGGCTTCTTGACACTCAGCCCTCATATGTTTATATATCTTTATTAAGTCCCTTCTCAGCCTTCTCCTCTCCAGTCTAAAGAGCCCTTGGTCTCTCAGCCTTTCCTTATAAGGCAGTGCTCCAGTCCCTTAATCATCCTCGTAGCACTCCATTGGGATCTCTCAAGTAGATCCCTGTCCCTGTTGAACTGGGGAGCCCAGAACTGGATGCAGTATTCCATGTGAGGTGTCACGAGGGCAGAGTAGAGGGGGAGGAGAGCCTCCCTCGATCTGCTGGACACACTCTTAATGCACCCCAGAATGCCATTGGCCTTCTTGGCCACAAGGGCACATTGCTGTCCTGTGGAGAACTTGTTATCTACCAAGACTCCTAGGTCCTTCTTCATGGGGCTGCTCTCCAGCAGGTCACCTCCCAACCTGTATTGCTGCAGATTGTTCTTCCTTCCCAGAAGCAGGACTCTGCACTTTCCCTTGTTAAGCTTCATGAGGTTCCTCTTTGCCCAGTTATTCAGTCTGTCCAAGTCTTGCTAAACGGCTGCACAGCCTTAAGATGTATCAGTTAAGCCTCCCATTTCATTATCTTCTGCCCATGAGGCAGTTCCCAGAAAACTCACAGAAGTCTCTCCTATGTTAGGTTGTGAAATTAAAATATGAAAAGAAGAAATGCAAGGAAAAGCTGAGTCACTGCTGATGGACTAGACAATAACGATCTGTTTCTCTGTTTTCCATTACAGCTAGTGACTACCACACCTCCTTCCCCAGAACTCTCTTCTACTCTGAAAATGCAAGCCACATTTTGTGTGAGATTGTCCAACTGATTAAAATTGTCATGCTAATGATAGAACATTTATTCTTAACTAGCATTCATATTTGAAGACTTCTGCTTCTGATTCAGTTCAGAAATAGAGCATGTGTTTTTGAATAGTTTCTCTCCCCCCCCTCAATAACAGCTGCTCTAAGAAAGGATGCTATCTTTTCACAAAGTTTGTCTTAAAATATTTAATGTTTGGGGGAAAATTAGATTTTTGGGTTTGATGTTCTATATAATAATCCAAACTCTTTCCTAGTTAACTATCTAAAACTAGTCTGAACTCTTTCCCTCTTCCAGAGATAAATTTATTTATTAGCATACCAGTGTGTGCTACACTGCCCAGCTTGTTGAGACAAGAGTCTTGAGAAAGAAAGCCTGGATCTGTGGTGGGTCCAGTATGATTTTTAGAATAAAGAGGGAAAGATCAGCAAGCAAACACATTGTTTCTGATCTGCAGTAAACTTTAAGCCTTGTATGCTAGTGCTGCAATTATAGCCATTTGACTTTTATGTTTCAGGATAACAGGATTTCAGGATTGTTGAGATTATAGCATTTCTTTTCTTAGATGGCTGGAGTCCCCCTAGCTTCATCTGAGCTTTACAATACTGGAACTCCATGTAAGTGATGGAGTCATCTCTCGAGGATGTGATATCTTCCCACGTACAACCTCTGGAGTGGAAGGAAGTTCCTTCACTTCGGTCCTATCAGCAAGTGCACATGAATTACAGGACACAAACATGCCCCATGGGCCCCACTGCTTGGGGCTTATCTGCACATCACACTTGCCTATGCAAATCAAGCTGTATGTGTTGTCTCTCTGGGTGAAAATGGACCACTTAGGAAAGCTGCAAGATCTCTAGATGCAGTTGCTATGGAAACACACCTATAGTTCATGTCATCCAACTTCCATCCTCGTTTTCAAAAATAGAGCTAGTTACATTTTAAAGTAGAAGCATAGAATCATAGCNGCTCCAGCCCCCTAATCATTTTCATAACCCTCCTCTAGACCAATTCCATCAGCTCTGTGTCCTTCCTATATGATGGGTCCAGAGCTGGATGCAGTACTTCAGGTGAGGTCTCACCAGAGCAGAATGAAGTGGCAGAATTTGGATCTGCTGGCAGTGCATCTCGTGCTGAAGCATTCTGGGAGGCAAGCACACACTGTCTGCTCATGTCCAGCTTCTCATTCATCAGCATCCCCAAGTCCTTTTCTACATGGCTGATTCCTATCACTTCATACCCTAGTCAATAGCGAGTGAAAGTTGAAGTTTGGGTACAGGGTATTATTTCTATGTGATATAGGAGCAAAGGAAGAAGCAACATGCCAAACATTTTACAGGTTCAAATGCAGAGGTTCTGACTGAGTTGGAAATAGGCTGTGATGAAATTAAAAATTAATTAATTTATTTATTTGTAAAAGAAAAAAAAAATATCACAAATTCAGCAAAATATTCTCCAGTTTCACAAAAATCTGTTCCCTGTCACAGTGTACTGAACAATTATTTTGTTTTTGCTGATGACTTCTACAAAATCTATAACCTCTTTCTTTAAAAAAAGTTCTTGCTTGAGAATAAGTTTCCTTTATAAATTTTATGTCTCATAATATTTAACAATGTATTTTTCTGCACAAAAAAAAATAACTTCAGGTGTATCTCTTCTTTGTTACTTTCTCAATCTCCTTCATTTATTTAAAATTTTACTTTTTTTTTCCACTCCGTTCTTCCCATGGAAGAATGTAACTTTGTTTGCTGTGCGCTAAGAACCTC
>WAAF01018189.1:0-34638 GCA_013400475.1 Tricholaema leucomelas | reverse complement strand
ATTTTACCCTGTAGAATACTAAACTCCACCACATCATCATCACAACCTTCCTCAACTCATTCTGCTGATTACTGACAGTGATTTTTCCAGGCTCTATTTTTGACTCCCAGCCCCTCATTTCCTGAATAATACATCATTCAGGGACAATAAAAATTCAAAACCCAGGGCAAAGTCTCCTAGGAGAAGAACTGTCTCTGCAAACACACATATGGCACATCAGGGCAAGGTGGATGGGCAAGAAAAAAGAGAATTCTAACCATCTCCCCCAGCCACTGGGATGGGGAACAGCCTGGAAATGCTGCTGCACTGGGAAAGGGTGCTCCAGACAGAGGGACTTGTGATGCCATAGGAAGAGTATAAATAACAGACAAAAGAAATCCCCTTTTTGTTACCAGAAGCCGCAAATCCAAAATCAGTTAGGAGCCGACTTAGGAAATGGAGGTTTTTTTTCCCATGTTAGAGTAAAATGGGAACAATACTTTGAGACTGGAAGTAACTCTTAATTGTTTTAACTGATGTTATTTTAGTGTTGTTTAGATTTATTGTTTATTTGTGTGTGTTTCCTCTAGCCCGGTCAGGCTTAAAAACAAACCTGACTGTCAGCAGTAACATGTCCCATCCATGAATAAACACATCCATCCATTAAGCACAGAACCACACCATTGCTTCCCATCCTTAAAAGCAGAATATTCAAAGAATCATGCATATAAACAGACCTGACGACCTAAGTTTGCTTTTCCCTGGAAAAGGAAGACTTTTTCAGCTAATACTTGGAACAAACACCATCATTTGCAACCAGGAGGCCTTACGGATGGTGTTTGTGGTCCATGCAGGAAGCCCAAACTCATCCTAAGAAAGGGCTGTGCTGCTCTGCAAGGCTTTCCTTACATTCTGCTCAGACTGTGATAGTTTAGGGGTCAGGAACGAATTGCTTTGGCTGGGACTTCAGCTAGCAGTGTGTCCCCACGGACAAGAAGACCAATGGTATACTGGGGTGAAGAAGAATGTGATCAGCAGGTAAAGGAAGGCTTTTCTTCCTCTACTCTGCCCTAGTGAAGCCACATCAGGAGTTTTCTGTTCAGGGGTTCCCATTTCAAGAAAGACAGGGAAATACTGGAGAGAGTCCAGCAGAAGCTTCAAAGATGCTGAGGGGCCTGGAGCACCTCTGTGAGGAGGAAATGCTGAGAGCCCTGAGGCTGTTGTGCCTGGAGAAGAGCAGCATCAGAGGGGATTCAATCAATGATCAGCAAGACATAAAGGGCAAGGGGCAAGAGGATGGGGCCAGATTCTTGTCAGTGGCACTCAGTGGTATAACAACAGAACACAAGCTGAAACTCAGGAGATTCTATCTGAACATGAGAAAAAACTTTGCTGTGAAGGTGCTGGAGAGTTACAAGATTGCTTTTGGAGTATATGTAACTCGAGCTACTTCAGTCCCTCTGAGAACTCTCATTTCTGTAAAGGATGCTTTTCCTCTGTATTTTCCATGTTCCTCAGCCTATTTTTCTCCACCTGTTGTCCTTTTCAAAGCCTACCACCTCTCATTTGTGCACCTCTGTGGTTCTGTCTGACCATGCCTCTCCAGCTGAGATGAAGCATGCAGATGAGATGGCAGGAGGACCCTTTGTTCACCATCCACCCTCAACACCTCTTCATTATGCCATCATGGGGGACAATGTCATTAGGGAGAAACCTGCAGGCAAAATAGGGACCTCTCTGACGAATTTTTAAGATGACCTATATAGACACCCCATAGGACATCCAGGTGTTTGGGACCAGAATCCAAGTTACCCTCTAAACTAGAGAGTCTGCTGAACCTTTGTGCAATCCCCACCACTGGAACAGCATCTCCTAGCCAGCTCTGCTTAACCTGAACCTCAGAACTGCTCTAAGCAGGTGGCAAGAACTGTATCCAAGTACATTTTCTTGTCAAGTCTGTTATTAACAAATAATGTGTGTTTTCCATGTGTATTTCTGCAGTCTCTCAGAACCAGGGGCTCCCACAGATCACCTTCTTTTGGGTAGACTGGGATTTCATCTGACAGAAGGTCCATCTTGCACAAAATCCCAGGAGCTGGGCTGGCCCAACAGGAATAAGCTCTCCTACTTGCAGAGTGGCAACTTCATAACCTTATAAACAAGAGGTGGCTTCCCTTTTCTTTCAAAATGGGTAAATCCAAAGGTACTAGGAGAACTTTCTCACCCCTCAGCACTTGGCACTTCCTGTTGGAGGCCTTCCAAGTGCATGGAGATTTGTAACACCCTAAGATCACAAGCAATAGTTAATAAGTCAACAGGCATTTTTTTGGTCATGATCCATATCACTTTGATCCAAACACTGCACCACCAAAGCAAAAGGGAAATTTGCCATCAACTTTAATAGGGTCACAGAGGTGGCAGGGCCCTTTTAGTCCACTAGTGGACCTTTCTTGTTGACCTTCATGGCTGAAGCATGCTGTGTAGAACACTGCCATCCTTTCCCTCTCCAGTATTGAGCTGGAAACATTTTCATACAAGAGATATTCCCATTTGTGGTAGGCTGAAGACACAGCCCATGCACTTTTCCTGGGACTACACCACAAAGAGATTATTTTCCTCCTTCCTGGAGGAAGAAACTGTTGAGTTTATCTCAGGCCAGAGACAGCACGAGTGGATCTCATGTCACAGCCATCGGAGACTGGAAAATAATCAAGTGTGCAAAAACCAGTAAGTTCTCAGCTTGGGGAGAGAACAAGGAGTAATCAAACTAGGGATGAGGGCTGACTCCCAGGAGTGCCGTGGATTGAAGCTTGAGGAAGGCAGATTTGAGACTGGAGATTCAGAAGAAATTCTGGGAGGTTGTGGATATCCCCTCCACGGACATGTTCAAGGCCAGGTTGGATGAGGCCCTGAGCAACCTGGGCTAGAGGAAGGTGTCCTTGCCCATGGCAAGGGAGTTGGAACTTGTTGATCTCAAGATCCCTTCCAACCCAAACCATTCTGTGAATCTAATCCTGTAAAATCCTGATTTTTCCCCCTTTGAGAAGCATCATTCCTTTGCAGGAGTGTGCGCTGAACAACACTTAAGTGTGACTTTCTCCTTGCCAGCTCCCTGGCAGTTGGTACCTGGGCAGAAGAACCTGCTTCTGGAGTGCTCGTCTGTTCCCTCTCAGGGTTCCCCTTCTGCGGATCAAGGACTGAGATTCCTCCTGCAGTAATGGGCCTGATGCAGGGTGGAACAGAGGCCATATCATGCACTTGCCACAGAGTATCAACCACATTATGTCATACATTTATTTTGCTGGTTGCTTTTCACTGGTGCTTTGTAGACCTCTGGGAGTTGGGAGCTACTTTGAGCAGTAAAATGAGGACAAGTTAGAAAAGCATGGTTTTGGCTGCTTTACAGCAGATCTCAAGTCACAGGATCACAGAATTGCTTTGGTTGGAAAAGAACTTTAAGATCATCCAGTCCAGCCATTCTCTAACTCCAACAAGTCTGGTGTTCCCCAGCATCACATCTACACAGCTTTTAAATTACCTCCAGAGATGGGGATTTAGCCACCTCTCTGGGGAGCCTCTTCCAGTGTTCGAGAACCCTTACAGTGAAGAAGCTTCTTCTAATGTCCAACCTAAACCTCCCCTGGTGCAACTTGAGGCCATTTCCTTGCTTGTTTCTTGGGAAAACAGAAAACCCCCAACTGACTTCAACCTCCTCCCTTCATGGAGCTGTGGAGAGCCAAAAGGCCTCTCTTCACCCTCATTTTCTCCAGACTAAACAGCCACAGGTCCCTCAGCTGCTCCTTACAAGATCTGTGCTCCAGACCCTTCACCAGTTTTGCTGCCTTTCACTGGACATACTCCAGCACCTCAATGCCCTTCTTGGACTAAGAGGCACAAAACTGAACATAGTACTCAAGATGTGGCCTCACCAGTGCTGAGTAGAGGGGGAAATGTGATATTTGGCAGCTAATCTCACATTTCCACATGAAAAATGTTTGAAAAACTGTTTTTCATCCAAAGTTTCTACAAGACAGACAGCAAGACGGCCCTCTCATGTCTTGAAAAGGCTGAACCTCAACCACAACTCCACAGACACAGGGCATCATGTAAATATCTGTTTTCTTAACACCAGTGAAATTCTGAGTTGTGGCTGGTTTTGTGATGACTGCCAGGAGTTGGGTGAAGTCCCCTTCATTTATTTCACATTAGCCAAGAGGACAAACTTTCTGGTATTTCATCAGAACCGAGCAGGGACAAAGATTAGATTCAGATTGGATATTAGGAAAAACGTCTTCTCCAAAAAGGGCTGTCAAGCCCTGGCACAGGGCAGTGGTGGAGTGCTTATTCCTGAAGGGACTTAAAAGCTGTGTGGATGTGGTGCTGAGGGACATGGTTTAGTGGGGGACTTGGTGATGCTGAGCTGGATATCAGTTGAATCTGCTATCTTAAAGGTCTCTTTCAACCAAACCCATTCCACTATTCTACAAGAACAACCACCAAAACTCCACAAAGGTAGACAGCTCCTGAATGTTTCCACATGCCAAGTGCCCAGCGCCAAACATCTCACTGGGATGTCCTAGGTCATGTTGCCCCTCCTTGCTAGCCTTCTTTTAGCTTCTTTATACTTTCATTTGTGCCCTTCTTGCAGGATTGTGCCCATGTGATGGGTTCAGCTCCAGAAGCCGGGAAGGGTCTGATACAGTGGTTACCACGAGCAGTATGACAAACAAGTAGAAAGAGGCATGTCGGGGAAAAAAACAGAGATGACCTTGAACTATAAGCAACTGGGAAGTGGCTGTCAAATTGCTCACTCCCAAAGAGAAGTGAGAATTTCAGCAATTAGCACATCCCCATGTCCATTCACCTGGCTCCATTCTTTGTCCAGGACCTGAAGATGATGAAGGACCTCTGACAAGGAAAGGTTGAGAGCCCTGGGGCCACTGAGCCTGGGGAAGAGCAGCCCTAGAAGGGATCTGATCAATGCTTAGCAACTGATAAAGGGTGGGGGGCAAGAGGATGGGGCCAGACTCTTGTCAGTGGTGTCCAGTGACAGGACAAGGAGCAAGAAGCAGAAACTGGGACCCAGGAGGTTCCATCTGAGCATGAGTTAAAACTTGTTTGTCGTAAGGGTGCCAGAACCCTGGAGCAGGCTGCCCAGAGAGGTTGTGGAGTATCCTTCTCTGGACAGATTCCAAACACACGTGGACAGTGTGATGCTGGGCAACCTGCCATGAGCGCCCCTGCTTCAGCAGGAGGGTTGGACTAGATGATCTCCAGAAGTTCCTTTCAAACCCCATCATGCTGGGATTTTTCAGTTCTGTGATCCTTGCCTGACTGTCAGCACCACAGCCACAAGCACCCTACAGATGCTATGTCTTCATGCTGGCTCTGAAGTCACATGGGAACTCTGGAGCAGCCCTGAGATGCAAAATGATGAAGTCTCCTATGCTAAACTCCAAGCTCGCCCACTTTTGTGGATCTACCTTAAATTAAGTACCTTATCAGGGGCAGTTTAAGAGATCTTCACTGACACATTGCTCTTTGCCCGCTGCATAGAGTTACACCCACGTACACGATGCTGTAGGCACTTGGTGTCCTTCCTTCTGCCTGCATCTCTGCTGGGATCAGAGCCATCCCCGCCAGCCAGGATGGCTTAAGCCTGCCCTTCCTGAAGCCAAGTCACCAGATGACTGTTTCTCTGTGCTTGGCAGCCTCAGCCTTCGTCTCCTTATCACCACCAAAAATGATTCATCTAAAATCCATGGCCTTTTGCCAGCCAGAACATCACGCGAGGAGCAGAACCATCTCCTTCACTCCTCCACAAACTGAGGCAACAAAATCAAAGCTCTTCCTCACGAAAATAATAAATTTAAAAATTAAAAAAGAGTTCCTACCAGCTAAGAAAAGCTGGAGGTTAATATAAATTCCATGGCTTTGAGGGGGAAATGGAGCTGCATTCAACAACTCAACGGCTAACCATGCTGGCAACTGCCCCTCCCTCAGAGTTATTGAGGAAGTCAGGATGATCCCTGTATTTGTTCCAGCTGCAGCTTTCCCTTAACCCCTGGTAGTGGTGCTCTCAAAAAGACACAGAGCTTGCTTTCTGAGAGTGGCTTTTCATTTTCCTGTGTGTCACGGCCACAGTTGTTAGCTTGAAGTGCTGTCACTCCTCGATTAAAAATAAAAGAGGAAAAAAACTCCAACCTTTCCCATTCTAAGAAGTCCAGGCTGGATGAGCAAAAGGAGGATTAAAAGAAGGCTTTCAGGACTTAGCCTGGAACAGGAAAGAAGAAGATAAAGCCATTATAAAAGCTTGTGCTAATACAGGAGTCCTTTTTGTTACAAATGTTAATGCAGCCACACAAATTCCTATGAAGATTTATTAGTCAGGTCATATAAGCTGCTCCCCTTCCTCTTCTGCTGATAAAATCAAGGCTGTTTTCCTCCACTAACATGTTCCACTCTCTACATTAAGAGTTAAAGTTGGCTTTTTTCCCCCACAAGACTGTCTGTGGTAGAGACATGGCTATGGGTGAGGATCATGCCTTCAGAACACCAGAATACAGATAATGAACATAAGGTACTGAGAGAAAGCTTTAGAGGCCTGCTGTTGAGATGCATTCCCATAAAGATAAGCACAGCACCAGGTCACTGAATCATAGAATGGTTTGGGCTGGAACGGATCTTAAAGTTTCAGCCCCCTGCTATAAGCAGAGACACCTTCCACTAGACCAGGTTGCTCAAAGCCCCATCCAACCTAGGCTTGAACACCTTCTGGGAGAGGGCATCCACAGACTCTGTGGGCAGCCTGTTCCAGTGTTTCACTTGCCTCAAGTTGTGCTGGGGGAGGTATAGGCTGGATGTTGGGAGGAAGTTCTTCCCAGAGAGAGTAATTTGCCATTGGAATGGGCTGCCCAGGGAGGTGGTGGAGTCACTGTCCCTGGAGGTGTTCAGGAAAAGCCTGGATGAGGCACTTAGTGCCATGGTCTAGTTGATTGGATAAGACTCAGTGGTAGGTTGGACTGGATGATCTTGGAGGTCTCTTTCAACCTGGTTGATTCTATGATTCTATGATTCTACCACCCTCACTCTAAAGAATTTCCTCCCAGCATCCACTCCAAACCTCCCCTCTTCCAGCTTAAAGCCATTCCATTTTGTCCAAGCACTACAAAGCCTTGTAAAACACCCCATGGCCCAGAGGAACCTCACTCCTAGCCGTCCCCCCAGACAAAGGAAAGATCTTATTGTGGGTTTGATGATGAATAACTTGACGGATACTGCACCATCCCTTCCCATCATCTTAGACCTGTCAACCTGCTTGAGCATTCCCTGTCCCATGGGACTTTGGGCCAGTAAAGTATTTACTTCATGTGAGCCTGCTCCTAAGTCCACTATTTACCTTGGCCCTCAGCCAGCCAAGCACTTAGGCACATGCTTAAAGTTAAGCACAAGAGTAAACAGATTGAAGGCAGGGGGACTTAAAATTAAGCACATATTTGAAGGATTTGTTGGATAAGGGCCTTAACCCCTGCATGCAGCATTTAACTGGGATGATTCCTAGCTCATTAGCTCCCCCTCCACCACCCCTTTCCCAGACCTCCCCTCCATCCCACCAGGCAACAAACATTTTTCTGGCTTTGTCACTACGCTTTAAAGAATCCTTGTCTGCCCCCCAGGCAGAGCATGTCTCTCTTTAATTATACCTGCCTGTGAAATACCTTCCAGAAATCTCCACCCAAACAAAGCCTCAGGAAAGGAAATAACGGAAATTCTTGATGATTTCCATGGGGGGAAACAATCCTGACCAGACGAGGCGCACGTAAGGTGAGCATGATGACTGCTCCTACTGTACACGGCTCCCAACCCAGAGACTCCTTCAAGTTGCAGCAGAACCACCCCCCACCAGCAGCCACAACCCTCAGCATCCTCAAACCTGGCCCTTGGATGTGGCTCTTTGCACATATTAAGTAAGATCTGAAAAGCCTTTTGGTAGACACACAGAGGAAGAAGAGACATGTCACAACACAAAATCCAGGTAATCACCATTCTCTACCCTGTAGCCAAACGCAGCATCCAACAAGGAACCTTCCAAAAGGGCAAACAGATTCTGAAGGGCTCTTTCCATGATCCTTCATATGAGCTATTTATCTCAGTTGTATCTACTCATGCTTGCACCTTGCTGGCTGTGGGCACAATGCACAGGTCTGGCGGTTCAAAAGCCCTCTTAACACAGAGAGGCAATCACTCCAAGCAGGCAGCCCAGACAAGACTTGGAAGATACAGACATAACAGCTGAGCAGAAGATTGGAAATCTGGACAAAAAAAATATGCAGGTTTGCTGTTGATTTCTCCAGAAACAAGACTGCTCTCACTAAGAAGCAGCAACCTGTCCAGGCTTGAAAGTGGACTAATTAAACACCAAGTCCCACTTCCATGCCTTACTCATCCTTATTCAACTCACTCTAACCATCCTCTTGCTGCATTATCACCTGCTCCTGGAGAATGAGTCCTTCCCACCAGGGCATGAACATCTGTCTTGCTTCTGTCACATGCAGCAATGGCACTAAATATTCAAGTACCTTTGGACACCTGGATTACTCCATCCAAACTGCAAACCACACTAGGTGATCAACAGATCTCCAGTTTTCACTGCAGAACATGCAGAAAGACTTCTGTGCTGCCAAAACACCCTCTCCTTTGATCCAACTTCTTGCCAGGAAAGCTCTGAATATAAGGGCTCCATTCCAGGTCGCCCAGAGAGGTGATAGATACCCCATCCCTGGCAAGATTCCAGGTCAGGTTGTTTGGGGGTCTGGGCAATCTGCTCTAGTTACAGATGTCCCTGCTGACTGCAAGGGGGTTTGACTGTCTTTTAAAAGTCCCTACCAATCCAAACTATTCAAGGAGTCTATGACTCCTGAGGAAGGTCATGACCAGCACCTGCTGCACTGCAGCCTTGCCCTTCCTCAACCAACAACTCTCAGAAGCTGAGGATTGGCAGAAGAAACTCAAGTCCTGTCTTGTATGCAAATCACACAATAGAAAGACATGGCAAGTACAAAACCCAATAAGGTGATCTGCTCCCATTTCAGACAGGAATGGCAGGACAGTCAAGCAGTCAAGGAGCTCCACTTCCAATGCAGCAGGTTCCCAGCTTCATGTACAATGCAACCCTTGGAGTTACTTGTGATGTATTTTCATAGCCTCACCGGCCATGGGTAGCCAGGCATTGTTTCTCTCTCTAGACAAGGAAAGACAGCAAAGGAGTTGTATCTTGGAAGCCTGTCACACATCACCGAGGTCAACACAGCCCACATAAACAATATTTAATACCTACATAGCTATGCTCCTTGGAAATACCATTGAGATACTCTGCACAGAGACCAGAAAGCTGCTGAAGTAACAAGAGAACAGCAGCACAAGACCGAGGCTGAAAGAACTCACAGCTTGCTCAAACAAGGCTGTTTGTAATTAAAAAAAGTTTAAACAACAAATCTGTTACCTAAGTATTAATGAACTGACCACAAAGTAGCTTTTCTTTCAAGTAAAAGAACTCCATAGTGTTTGTATTCTCACCACTGTGACACTGCCAAAGGAGGGCAGGAGAAACACAGGCCCTGTGTTTCTCCCACTATGCCCTCAGAATTTCAGGCAGACTGTGGAACAACTCCCTTCCATATCCATTGCCAGCGGTGCTGGTCTCTGATAGCTCTCCATAAGTAACTTGGTCTTCTGCCATGCCTTGGAGCATTTGCAGGAGAGGAGTCCCCACCCATCTACACTGACCAAGCAGACGAGGGGACGGAGGAGCCTCCGCCACGCTCTTCAGATCATGTCAGGTCGCACGTACATTTGAAGTTGGTCACCCAGCTCTCAGCAGCCAGGAGCAATCTCATAACGGCTACTTCCTCCACGGCTTGCAAAGCTGATCTTCAGGAAAGCTCAGTAGTGTGAGGAAATCCTGACCATCACCACCAAAGCGTTATCAACATAGCAAGGAGATAATAACGGCAGGAACTGCCTTACAGCAAAATCACCACCGTGATTCATGCGACTGCCTGGTGCCAAGGTCCAACAAGCTGCAGCACACAGCACCAGGAGGTCACACATGCTATTAGCTGGTTATTGTGTGAAGGCTTAAGAAAAAAAAAAGAAGGGGGTTCCTACAGTCTGATAAGCATCATCCACTCTACCTGTAGCAAATGGATTGTGTTGTGAGTGAATGATACAGCTTACTGCACTGAACTCGCCTTCACGTAGAGGGACACAGGTCTCACCTTCTCCTTTGGAAAAATAGGTGGTATCTAGTCTGGCAGATACCAAATGCCACCTGGAAAAGTCTTGGTCTGTGGGTTTTGTGGCCGCCCTGGAGTCACAAGAAATGTCACTAAAACCACAGGAAGTCCTCTGATCTGTGTAGACTCTCCACCCAGCAGAGATGTGTCATACCTTAATGTTGACCAGAACTGGTGGGCACAGTCTATGGCTAAAGCACCACAGCACATCTGCAAAGACCTTTTACTATAGGGATCACTGTCTTAGACCTCCATGGTCTGTGATACACATCTGGTGAGTAGCAAGCACATCATTAAAGATATCATCTCGGAAACTTGGGTGCTGTCAAGTGGCAGTCAACCCCTGGAGCAGGCACAACAAGCCAAGCAGTTGTGCCTCCGTCAGCCTCATCCCTGCTGCAGACCACACACCACCAGCATACAGGCTTTGCATGTGTGTGGTGAAAGCGGCAGAATTTACCCATCTTGGACAACCAGAGAAACAGAGGAGAGTTAAGAGCTGGTGAGACAGGAAGGTTCACCCACCCTCTGCTGGGATTTGGCCACTTGTTGAACAAATGTTGGAGAAGGTGCTGCTGTGGCATTGTTGAGGAGCATACATGCATGGCAAGGTGACAGATTCCCCCGCACCATGAGAAAAACCCATTGGTGCCTCCTGCAAGCACAATGCTACACCAGAAATAGAGCACCTTGGAGACATTGTTTTGCTTTTTTCCTTTCTTTTTTTCACAGCTCAGGCTTACTGAGTTCGCAGAGCCTCTCTTTAATGTCACATGTGCAGCTCAAGTCCCTCAGGCCTCTGCAGAAGCAGCCTGGGATATTTGCACAGACCCCTCACAATGGAAGGAAGAGGGTGTAGGAGGGAGGATCAGGCCGCTGACCCCTTTATTGTTCTTGGGCCAGAAGAAAGCTTCCTCCTGGCTTAAGAACCATGGCGCTGAAAAAGTTTTCCAGCCAAAACGAGTCAGATGGAGTCACTGGGTGGTGGTTTTTAGGTTTCTTTATTATTTTTTTTGTTATTTCTCCTTCCCTTGCCTCCCCCTTTGGTCAAGCGACGGGGAGTCACAGGGTTGTGCTCCATTCACAAAATACCTGCTGCACATCACGTAGTCCTTCCCCTCGACAGCGGGGAAAGGCACCGTAACCCAAGCAAACCAAAATAACCCCCCTTTTTTTTGTTGTTGATGTTTCTTTTTTTTTTTCCCCTTCTCTGCAGATTTAACACACACACAGAGAAAAAAATAAGAAGTGTGTGTGTGGGGTGTGTGTGTGAAGAAAGGATCTTGCTCCCAGACTGACGCCTCCAGTGAGGAAGGTAGGTGAGGGGGAAAGAAAACAAGACTACAATAAGGAAGAAAACAAAAACCACAGTGAATTCTGCTCTGAAAGGATTAAATGGAGGTTTTCCATTAAAGAAAAAAAAAAAGGGGGAGGGGCAAAACAACAAAACACCCCACCATTATATAATGAGGCTTAATGGGGAGTCACCAGGGTCACACAATGCAGCAGACTGGAAAAAACAAAGCACTGTGCAGCCTTTTAATTGTTAAGCCAATCACAGAAAGAAATAAAACAGAGAGAAATGATATGGTGGCTGCTGGCACAATAGTGGTCCAGGTATTTTTCACCCCATTTAGAATAGAATAGAATCAACCAGGTTGGAAGAGACCTCCACACCCAGCCCTATCCAGTCAACTAGATCATGGCACTAAGTGTCCCATGTGGTCTTCTCTTGAACACCTCCAGGGACAGTGACTCCACCACCTCCCTGGACAGCCCATNAGGAGCCCAGAACTGGACACAGTACTCAAGGTGTGGCCTGACCAGTGTTGAGTACAGGGGAAGAATAACCTCCCTCGTCCTACTGGCTCCTTCTGGCTGAAATACCATTCTAATGTGAGTCTGACTCCTTGCCATACTGTTTGCTTGGGTGGCGACCTCTTTTCCTGGGACACTGTTGGCCAGGCAGCTATGGGGACCACACTGGCTCCCCAAAGCCTTAAGGCATGGGGCTGATAGGCATCAAAAGTGAGGTAAAGCATAAGTGGAAGTTTTACCCCAAGAACCCAAGGATCAAACTCATCCTTTGTCTTTCATATGCAAATTTGCATGCAAGGAGATGATTCCTCAGCACAACAGTTTCACCTACAAGCTCAGTCATGATCAGTGACCATTGGCATCAAAAGCAAAGTAAAGCACAAGTGGAAGGTTTACCCCAAGAACCCAAGGATCAAACTCATCATTTGTTTTCCAGATCAAAATCTACATGCAAGGAGATGATTTCTCATCACAACACAAACCCTGTGAGGAGAGGCTGAGGATGCTGGGGGTGTTTAGCCTGCAGAAGAGGAGGTTCAGGGGTGACCTCATTGCTGTCTACAAATACCTGAAAGGAGGCTGTAGCCAGGTGAGGGCTGGTCTCTTCTCCCATGCAACCAGCAATAGAACAAGGGGACACAGTCTCAAGTTGTGCTGGGGGAAGTATAGGCTGGATGTTAGGAGGAAGTTCTTTCACAGAGAGAGTGATTTGCCATTGGAATGGGCTGCCCAGGGAGGTGGTGGAGTCACCATCCCTGGGGGTGTTCAGGAAAAGCCTGGATGAGGCACTTAGTGCCATGGTCTAGTTGACTGGATAGGGCTGGGTGATAGGGTGGACTGGATGACCATGGAGGTCTCTTCCAACCTGACTGATTTTATGATTCTATGAACAGTTTCATCTATAAGTTCAGTCATGATCAGTGACCATTTGCCTAGCCCTCAGGTTCTCCCTAACCTTTAGGATGAGTTAGTTCCAGAGCCTTTAGGTCATTCGACCACAGGTAACATTCAAGTTCCTCTATTCCTGACATCTCACAGCACTGTCCTATCTGCAGGGTTGAACAAGTGTAGTGGCATGGCCAGAAATACTCCTAATGACAAAAACAGTTTTGCTTTTGTGGAACCATGCTTTCACTGACCACAGGCCCAAAGGCTGGAACAGACTGGCCACTATCATCATGCCACAGCGTGCTCAGGAGGTCTAGCAGCAGCAGCGGGTCCTGCTGGTACCACAAGGCTGGAAACATGGAGATCATCTTAGACTCCTTCTTTCTTAGAAATTCCAACAAATGCAAATTTGTGTTTCACATTTGAATTGTAAAAACTGGCTTTGATTCAAATTATTATTGCAGAGCAACCATAAATCAAGAGGCTGGGATGTCTCTTCTCTACCCGTTGCTGCATCAAACCATGATCAGGCAACTGCCAACCCCAGACCTTTCCATTTTTTTTCTAGTAAACATGCAGCAACCCAAACCTGAGTAATGAATGATCACAGAATCCTAGAACAGCTTAGGTTGGAAGAGACCTCCGAGGTCATCCACTCCAACCTCCCATCCATAGGCAGGGAAACATCTCTCAACTAGACACAGATGCTCAAGGCCTCATCCAACCTGGCCTTGAACAGCCCCCTAGGAGAGAGCATCCACAACCTCCCTGGGCAACCCAATCCAAAGTCTCACCACCCTTGTGCTGACCAACTTCCTAAGCTTCAATCTAACCTTGCTCTCCTTCAGCTTCAAACCATTCCCTTTCTCCTGTCTCTAGATACCCTCAGGAAAAGTCCCTCTGTAGCCTGCCTGGAAGATTCCTTCAGTTGTTGAAGGTAGCTTTGAGGTCTCCCCCAGAGCCTTCTCTCCTCCAGGCTGAACAACCCCAGCTCTCTCAGCCTATCCTCACAGCAGAGGTGCTCCAGTCCTTCAGTTATTCTTCTCTGGACTCACTCCAGCAGCTCTGTTTTCTTCTGCTGGGGACACCAGAACTGGAGGCAGGATTGGAGATGGGGTCTCAGCAGAGCGGAGTCAAGGGACAGAATCCCCTCTCTTGCCCTGCTGCCCACACTCCTCTGGATGCAGCCAGCACACAGCTGCCTTCTGAGCTGCACGAGGGCAATGCTGGCTCCTCGGGTCTCAGCACCCAACGCCCCCAAGTCTCTTTCCTCAGGGATGCTCTCACCCAACTCTGCACGCAGCCTGGATTTGATGATGGAGTAGGTATCAGTGGCTCCGGTCTCAGGACCAGAAGCAATCAATATCTTATGTGATACCTGCTTATTTTGATCAGACAAGAGGAAACAAACAGCTTCTACACGCACACACACTTCTCTTTCTTCTCAATTGAGGCACCTCAGAAGAATATACAATAAGAAATTAAATGATCAAGAGGGTCACAAAAGCAGGAAGAAATGAAGCTTTATCATTCTCCAGTGGTTTCTCTACTCATACATTACAGGAATTGGAAAAAAAAAAAAAAAAGAAGGAAACAAAAATTTAAAA
This sequence comes from Tricholaema leucomelas, assembly GCA_013400475.1. Lineage (NCBI taxonomy): Eukaryota > Metazoa > Chordata > Aves > Piciformes > Lybiidae > Tricholaema lacrymosa > Tricholaema leucomelas. Next base: position 20,051 of record WAAF01018189.1, on the reverse strand, counting down.
TAAAACCCAAGAATTGGTTTCTTCTCAATACTACCAGCAGGTGAAGAATAGAGAAGAATAACCTTTGGAGACATGGACATTGAGGCAGCTTCACATAGGTGAAGGCATGGAGATCAACTTCTCCCTATTTCTCTTCCAACTCCACCATCCAGCAAAGATATTCTGGAGATGATAGCATCCCAGACTCATTTAGGTTGCAATATTCTAAGAATATTGAGTCCATCTATTTCCCAGCACTGTCAGTTCTCCAGTAAACCATGTCCCTCAGCACCACATCTACACAGCTTTTAAATACCTCTAGGGATGGGGACTCCACCACTACCCTATCAGCCTGGGACAGGACTTGACAACTCTCTCAGAGAAGGAATTGTTCCTAACATCTGACCGAAACCTCCCTTAGCACAACTTGAGACCATTTCTTCTTGTCTTATTGCTTGTTTCTTAGACGAGACTAACACCTACCTCACTCCAGTTTCCTTTCAGGAAGTTTTTGAGTTGTAGAGAGACAGAAGGTCTCCCCTCAGCCTCCTTTTCTCCAGGCTGAACATCCCTGGTTCCTTCAGCTGCTCCTCACACTTATGCCCTAGACCCTTAGCCAACCTTTGCTGACTTTCTTTGGACATGCTCCAGCCCCTCAATATCCTTCTCATAGTGAGGGGCCCAAAACTGACCTCAGGATTCGAGGTCTGGCTGCACTAGTTCTCAGTACAGGGGGACAATCCCTGCCCTAGTCCTGCTGCTCACACTCTTCCTGATCCAAACCAGGATGCTGGTGGCCTTCTTGGCCACCTAGGCATGCTACTAGCTCATGTTCAGATAGCTCCCCACCAGCACTCCCAGGTCCTTTTCCACCAGGCAATTTTCAGCCACTCTGCCCTAAGTCTGTAATATTATACAGGGTTGCTGTGACCCAAGTGCAGGACCCTGGTTCAATCTCATACAATGACCTCAGGACATCAATCCAGCCTGTTCAGATCCCTCTGTAGAGCCTCCATACTCTCAAGCAAATCAGTATTTCCACCCAGCTTAGTGTTATCTGCAAACTTACTGAGTGCATGCTCAGTAAAGACATTAAAGAGAAGTGGCCCCAATGCTGGGCCCTGTTCCCTGGGGAACACCACTTGTGACTGGACACCGATTGGAGACACTTTTCTGTCACCTGTCATGGCAGTGCATTTCCCATTTCTCAAGCCATCAGAGAAGTCCATAGAGCATCTTCAAAACCCCCAAACAAAACTTCTAGTTATTTTTAAAACCATAAAATGAAGCACCACTGGAACATGGGACTAGAGAACACCTCTGAGTTCCAGTGCCTGGCCTGCCACCACAGGCAAGGACATAGTTTAATTCCCTTCACAAACAGCCTTTATTCTCCCCACAGAAGAGACTCTGAGGCATCATGTGCAGCAATAAACTTCCCACTTAAAGAACAGTCTTTGACCAAATCACCTTGGATTGTACAAGGAACACTTACTCTGCCACTCCATCCTATATTTACACCCACAGCTACAGATACATCTCCTCAAACTGGATGGGATTCACTTACCTGCTGCTTCCAGGCAGGAAATTCGCATCTTAAGAACTTCTGGTCTCACTTATTGTATCATTTTCTATTTCCACAACATCAGAAGAAAGGCAGCAGAAAGGGCCGGAGGAGCATCTTTTGGTTAAGAAGAAGCTTTTATATGTGACAGGAAATATTAAACTCCTATTTTGTCAGGCAAGGGATGAGGACATCCCCCATTAGCAAGCCTTCTGAGACCACCATGTGGCTCGAGGTTCCGCCACTCTCTCCATTGACAGGGACACAGACACATCTCTCCTCTCAGCAGCCTCCTTTTGTCTTTTAGAGAGAAAATCCCCTCCTTCCCTCTATTTTATTAAAAATTCAGGTCTCAAGGAAGGAGATTAGCATGTGGAAATATCCAAGCCAGCAGAAATAACTGCTCGACCAAAGAGATGCTGTGTTTTTATTCTGGATCTTTAAACATCTGGGTTTTTTTTTCCTCTTTTTCCTCTGCTACTTTTAATCAGTTTTTAAAACTTAATCTTTACTCCACAACCAGCTTCAGGAAAGCACTCAACAAACTCAAGGAAGGACAGGAAAAGCCCTCTAAAGAATCCTCTGGGAAAATGAGGGAGAGAAAGAGGTAGCTCTACTCAGAGGTTAAAATTCAGGGGGCTAGGGGGGTGATGAGTGTCATAGTCTGTAAAAAGGACCAGGAAAAAAACAAAACAGAATCACAGAATATATGTCAAAGATCATCCAGTCCAAATTTCAGCCCAGCACTGGAGGGTCCCTAAGCACCAGGTCCACACACAGCTTGAACACCCCCAGGGATGGTGACTTCCCCAGTGCTCTAAGCAGATCATTCCAGTGTTTGAGAACCCTTCAGGACTGCTTTGGATCTTCTAGAGCTGCATAAAAGCAAACCTTTTGGAAAGGGAAGTCATCTACAGGGCTAAGAAAATCCCGTGTTGTTCTTCAGTGTGTTTAAGCTAGAGCTCAGTGTAGTGATGTCTTTGAGCCTCCAAGGCTTGTGGAGGTGTTATTTATACTCCACATATAAAGCAGTTAATTCCCCAGAAAACCACAGTTCTCATCTCTAAAACTACTTGTGAACTCCCTCAGCAAAACTGAGGATCTTTCTTCATCATCCTTCCAAGAAACTACTCATTTCGCTCTCCTATCCTTTTCCCGCATCTCCTTGTGCTTCCTGATGTGAACTCATAACCCATCACCTCCTACTGGTGAGACCTGCCACTACTAAGTTGCTTCACTTCTACCCTCCCATCAACCTGGGCCAAAGGAAATCTGCAAAGCATCAAACTCTCATTATTCATCTCTTTTTCTGTAGCATAAACCACAGATTCACAGATTGCATTGGGCTGGAATGGACCCTCAAAGGTCATCTTGTTCAACCTCCCTGTAATCAGTCATCAGGGACATCTCCAGCTAGATCAAGGCCACATTGAGTCTGACCTTGAATGACTCCAGAGACAGGGCCTCAACCACAGCAATGCCTGTAAAACTGGGGTCTAAGGTACAGAGATGGTCCAGCAGTGGACATCACCATGGTCTTCATCTCCCTCCTGCCTTCTAAAGCGTGGGACAGAATCAGAAGGATAAATGGAAATACATTCAGAGGAACATCCTATATTTAATGGGGCGGCAGCACCTTCCACTGAAAAGAAACGCTCCTCAGCACCTCTGGCACCTATCCTTGGTGTAAGGAGCATTGCTTTGGACTGAGCCCTGCCAGAGCATCTCAGAGGAAATAACACAGAGTTGAGGATTACATTTGCAAAAGTGGCATTCTGAGAGGAGCTGGGAAGGTGCTGTGATGCAAGAGAGGGAGATGTTGGTTGTGGGTCATGTCTAATCCTTAAGAACCAGCTCCCTAGGGTTGTGGTGCTAGAACAAGGCAATAACAGTGAAGGTTCACAGACACCTTCAGGTTTAACCTCATTCTTCTCAGGGCTTCCTTCTGATTTGAGGCTCATAATGATGCACAGTGCTAACCAAAAACAGTCTAGTTTGCAGAGAAGCAGACAGGTTCTCCACCGTGGTTCCCCATTCTGGACATGTACCGCAAGACCGAGGTGGGCACAGTGGGATGGAGAATAGCATGACCCGGGACAGGAGGCTATGAGATGCAGAAACCTTGGAGTGAAGCTTCTGCTTAGAAAAAAGCCTCTGGAAAAAGCCTGGTTTCCTCCGAAGTGCTTCTGTTCCTTGGCTGTGCAGTGGGGCTGCAGCGCCCTCTAGTGCTGCAGGGCTGCCCTCTGCCACCAGCCCTGTCCCCTCGGCCACCATACACCAACTCCACCACCAGTTGTCATGAAAGCCACCTCTGCCCTTTCCAGACACATCCCAGGCCCATGTCTCTGAACCCAGCCAACCCAATTGGGGTCTGAGTGCACCCCAAAGAAAAATAAACTTATGCAGGTCCACTGCTTTCCAAACAACAGGGCAGCCTGGCCCCAGTCCTGCCCAACTGACCAGCATCAGCTCCAGGAACCACAACAAAATGTACCTCCATGCCCATCATGGAGAAGGCATCCTCACAAATGATGACCCAGCATCAAGTCTGCTTGAATTGGGCAGCAGCCTGAAAAATCTAATCAGCCCTGAGAAAGAATAGTCCATCTCATCTGTAATGACTGGAAATCAGATCTGAATAACAACAATAACAGCGCAGCAGAAAAGTCACAGCTTGAGGCCATTTCATAGAATCCTAGAATGGTTTGGCTTGGAAGTGACCTTGAAGATCACCTACTTCCAACCTCCTTGCCGTTATCAAGGGTATCTTCCACTAGACCAGTGTGCTTGAGGCCTCGTCCAAACTGGCTTTGAACTTCTCCAGGGAGGGGGCATTCCTGTGCAACCTGCTTCAGTGTCTCATCACCCTCACTGTAAAGAATGTCTTCCTAATCTCCAGCCTAATTGCCTCTCATCATATAACTGCTTCCCTGGTGAATAAGTCAATCCTATGATATGCAAGACTATCATCATCTGGAAACTCCACTGGAAGATCTCCACTTTTCTGCACATCAAATAAAACCCATGGTTGAGGGCTCACAGTGACTGTGCTCTACTGTCACAGACTAGGCTTAGACTTTGCAAGAGCTGGTGACCTGCCTGGAAGACAAGCCAGACTTGATCCAAATCTCTCCTCTCCATTGCTTTGGAGATGGCAAGAGTCTCATCTGCTTTCTTTGGTCCATCGTGGACTCAGTCCTAACACAGGAGTGATGCTGAAGGGGTTAGAGGTGACGATGGCAGTTTGCTCTCTCAGCACAAGGAGATGGTCATTGTCACTTGTGTTAAGTGCAACAAAAGAGAGGCCACAGAGACACCAGATCTGTCTGGAAGTCACAGCAAGACAAAAGCTCTTTGCTCAGTAGTGGAGATTTGACTCTCAATATGTTGTGACCTACGCTCAAGTTAACCTTGGCTCTTTGACAGGGACTTTCCACAGTGGTTTTAGCAGCTACAATATTGGAAAGACCCTTGGGATATGAGAAGCTGGCTTGTTAGATGAGAAACCTTCTCTGAAAGCAATGCCCTGCCTACATGCCCTGGATGGAGTCCAGGAGAATCTGAGGACAGGGAGAAGAAACTTCCTGAGTATAGGGCTACCTAGGGAGCCACTTCAACTTGTTCCTAAGTGTTTGGTGGACACCTAAGGATGTTAAAGTTAGATCTGGTGAGTGGCAGGAGTGACATACAGCATACAAAGTCTCTCCCAGTGCAAGAGGATGTCAGTCAGAGAGATGAGATCAGCCCAGCTCTACCAGTGTCTAAAAGCCTTCTGAGAGAGGCCTACACTGGACATGACTCTGAAGGAGGTGGTATCTGGGGTGGCTAAATGAGAACTGCCTAGTCCTGTCATGCAGGATGAACAGGCAAGAGAGGACATGGAGAGGACGAAAACTCTGTATAGTGACAGTCACCAAAGAGCCATCTCTGAGCTCCAGAGACCTGTCCTCCTGCCACCACAGATTACATTGGGCTGAAAGAGACCCTTAAAGGTCATCTTGTCCAACTCCTCTGCAGTCAGCAAGAACACCTCCAACTGGATCAGGATGCCCAGGGTCCCATCAAGTCTGATCTTGAATGTCTCTAGGGACGGGGCCTCAACCACCACACTGGATGGGTCAGAAATCTGTATAGAGTCCAGGAGCAAGCCCTCACCCCAGTACTGGACACCAACCTCCTCTTGCATGAAGAGCAACAGCAAAGGGGTGCTTGTTCATGATCCACTCTTCTCCTCCTGGACACCTGAGCTGGATTCATCTCCTTTAAGGAAACTACCATATCTGAACAAGTCCATCCGTGAGCTGGTCTCCCTGGGCTCCTTGCAGAGCTAACAGGGAAAGGACAAGAGTATTCTCAGAGGGGAATCATCCAGCCTTCTCTAGATCTCTAGATTGACACACAACAAATCATACCCCAACATGTCCAAGCGTCTCCTACTGGAGGAACCCCAAGTGACAGGCTCCTACACAGGTTCCACCCTTAATCACACAATCTCCACACTGAATTGTAAGGCCCGACTTGAAAATACTTGTTACTGAGGAGGGGTCCCTAAGAGAGTGGGCACAGATGCCTGTTAGGCATTTAAATTCAGGTAGCATCCCTGCACAGTCAGCAATCCTTGCATTTCTAAGCCTGTTTGGGCAAAGTCTGGAATACAGAGGTGCTAAGAGGCCTAGATGACCAAGAAGGCCAACTGCATCCTGACTTGGATCAAAAACAGTGTGGCCAGCAGGAGTCAAGGGGTTAGTGACGAACTATACTCAGCACTGGTGAAGGGTACACCTCAAATCCTGGGTTCAGTTTTGGGCCCCTCACTATGCTGAGGGTCTGGAATGTGTCCAGAGAATGGCAACATAGCTGGTGAGGGGTTTAGAGCACAAGTCTTGTGAGGAGCTGCCTAGGGAACTGGGGATGTTCAGCCTGGAAAAAAGGAGGCTGAGGGGAGACCTTCTGGCTCTGTACAGCTCCTTAAAAGAAGGTTGTTGTGAGGTGGAGTTTGGTCTGTTCTCTCAAGCAGCAAATGACAGGACAAGAGGAAACGGCCTCAAGTTGCACCAGGGGAGGTTTAGGTTGGACATATGGAACAATTTCTTCACTGAGAGCCCTGGAAAGAGGCTGTCGAGGGCAGTGGTTGAATCATCATCCCTGGAGATATTTGAAAGATGTCTGGACACGGTGCTTAGGGATATGGTTCAGCAATGGACCTAGCAGCATTGGGTTAATGGTTGGAATCAATGATCTTAAAGGTCTTTTCCAGCCTAAATGATTCTCTGATTCCATGTTGCTACGAACAGTTTACAGAGTTTGCATTTCTCCTAAGGAGCTGCTCTTTTGTTTCTCATCCAACAGGGAAGCTAGATGACAACCAAAGCCAGAAGAAAAATAAGCATCTTATTGTAAGTCCAAGCATATGACAAAGAGGGTCAAAAATCAGTAAGGAAATGGAAGGAGATGAGTTGTAAGGCAATCAAGATGCCAAACCAAATGACATCAATGCTGTCTCTCAAGTTTATTCCACAGCAACCAGTGAGGCCCAGTAGGCATTTCTGAAGTGCTACATAATTTCTGCTTCCTAAAACACATGAAAAAGAGCAGCTGGCCACCAAAGGCACAGCCACACTGTTTGGAGTAGGGCAAGTCCACCCTGATGGCATGAGTCCAACAAACTGAAAGCCAAAACTTGCAAGATGCCAGTCCAGAAACCACTTGGCATGTGTCTCAAAACTTTCTGCTGGTGTCTAGCAGCATTCACAGCATGTTGCTCCAATAAGCAGCCTCCTGTACCCTCTCTGAGCTACAGAAGCTCCACTGGGAGGACTGAGGTTACTTTGGAGGACATGACCTCTTGAGTTGTTTTCTCTGTATGTGTAGATTGCAAAGGGTTTGAAGTCTGAACATCCTATCTAAGACCATTTGGCTGTCACACATTCAAGTTTGGAAGCCTTTCCAAGTGTTTGCCAAAGGGAGCAAAACCAAAATGCACTGACTCAGCCCCTCCCATGACGTCTTTGTGATGCCAAGATGGTTACGTGGTCTCCTCCAATAAACCAGTTGAGGTGAAAACAGAGAGGATGGTGAAGAGTGGCTGTACATCTGAGCTGCACCTCTCTAACCAGCCCTCCCTGGCGAGCAATAAAAAGCAGACCTTATGAATGAGGAATATTTATCTTCAAAAGATCATTTTCTTCCAAAGCCTCTTTTTGGCAGCACTCTGCTGAGTCAGTGCCCAAAACCAGTTCACAAACTCCTATGAGTAAGGAGAGAAGAAGAGGTTCAGCTTATGAGCTGAGCCAAAGGAATTACCTCGTGAGCTCCCGGCCGTGAAGCTCTCTCCAACCGAAGCCTACTGACCAGCAGAACGCAAACACCTCGGGTGAGGTTTGAGACGACGGGGCAGGAGCCGTCAGGAAGAAATCGTGGCCAGCAGAGGACAGCAGGATTCACCCATTTCTGGTGTCCACAAGATGGCAGAAGCACGCCGTGAAGTGAAGCACCCCTGCTCCTCCTCGCCTTCCGAAAGCAAGGCTGGGTGCAGATGAGCATGCTCCCTCAGGTGGCTCCGAGGAAAGCACCTTATGGGGAGTGATGTTTTCGCTTCTCTTGGGTTTTCCACCTCCCAGATGCCAGAGAGTCAGAGGTTTCCCTTGCAGTAAGCTAACAAAATACTACAGAGAGATTCCAGCAGTGGAATTAATGTGTTTACAGTAAAACCCAGAAATCCAGAATATTCTGCTTAACCCAGGAGGTTGCTGTGTCTCTCTGCAGATACACACACACGGACCTGGATCAATGCCTGAAACATGGCTGCAGGTTCATGTCCTACATCAACCATACAGTTGCTTTAGTCGGAAAAGACCACATCACCGCTGAACCATGTCCCTCAGCAACACAGCTCCATGTCTTTGAAAGACCTGCAGGGATGGGCACTCCACCACTGCCCTAAACAGCTTGGGCCAGGCCTTGACAACCTTTCTGAGAAGAAACTGGTCCTCATGTCCAATCTAAACCTCTGCTGGGACAACTTAAGGCCATTTCCTCCTGTCCTATCATTCAGGAGAAGAAACCAACCCTCACCTTGATACAACCTCCACACTTTACCATCAAAAGATACCAAATTTCTAATCAATCTGCAATTAAGACTCACTACCTCTCTCGAAACTGATGCTCTCAAGTCTGTTATAGCTGCTAAAGCACATTTACCAGCAAAGTGTTTGCATCTACATTGTGTTGGAGGATGCTCCAGCAGCAGCCTAGAGCCAGCCTTGTCCTGGGCTGATCCCCAGCAGTGTGGGCAGCAGGGGCAGGGAGGGGATTCTGCCCCTTTGCTGCATGCACTCTGCTGAGACACCCCTGAAGTGCCGGCGACAGCTCTGGAGTCCTCAGCACAGCACAGACATGGACCTGTTGGAGCAGAGCCAGAGGAGGCCACAGCAATGCTGTGTGAGGCCAGGCTGAGAGAGTTGGGCTTGTTCAGCCTGCAGAAGAGAAGGCTCCAGAAGACCTTCTGGTGGACTTTCAGGACTCAAAAATAGTTGATAAAAAAGCTGGGCACACATTTTTTTCTCACAGCCTGTTGTGACAGGACAAGGGATGATGTTTTGAAACTAAAGAGGGAGATTCAGAGTAGAGAGCAGGAAGAAATGTTCTAAGACTGAGGGTGCTGAGAGCCTGACCCAGATTGCTGAGAGAGGTGGGAGATGCCCCATCCCTGATAACATTCCAGGTGAGGTTGTCTAGGGTTCTGAGCAACCTGTTGCAGTTGCAGATTTCCCTGATGTCTGCAGGGAGAGTGCACTAGATAACCTTTAATGGTTTCTTCCAATCCAAAGCATTCTGTGACTCTATGAATCCATGCTCACACTGGCCCAGCCATGAAAAAGGATGCGCAAACTGGCCCCTCCATCCACTGCTGCTATAAAGAAGCCATGAGCTCTTAAAAACAAAGTCAGAGTTCATGTCTCTTCCAATCTGAAAAGCCTCTTCCTTGAGTTATGACACAAACACCAACACAGCATGGGAAAGCCCTAAGGATGGTGAAAGATTTCTTTCCACGGCTTCACACAAAGATTTTCCTTTGTGTCCCCTTGCACTGCTCTCCCCACAGCCATCTGAAGCAAGGGATCAAGACCAGAAAACCCAATGTCAGCAACATACAACCACATTCAAACCCAGTTAAACAGTCACAGGTCAGTATTAAAGCAGCTGCCTATACCAAGTGCACTTGTTAACACCAAAGAACATCAGTCTTCACTCAGAACCATCTAGCTCCCAGTTCCCACAAGCACATGTGACTGTACGTGTCTAGGTAAGCCTGGTTCCAACATAAGGCAGCACTGCACTAGTCCGCCCAGAGGCACAAACCAAACAATAAAGTCCAGCATTCCCACATGGTCTTCCAGCTTGGAGGTGCCACACTAGAAATTAAAGATAGATATTAAGGTATATATTGGAATTAATTCACCAGAGTTGAGGGACTGGAGAGAGTCCAGTGGAGATCACAAAGATGATGAGGGGCCTGGAGCATCTCTATGAGGAGCAAAGGCTGAGAGCCCTGGGGCTGTTGAGCCTGAAGAAGAGCAGCCCCAGAGGGGATCTGATCCATTTTCAGCAAGAGATAAAGGGTGGGGCCAAGAGGATGGGGCAAGACAGTGGTGTCCAGCAACAGGACAAAGGGCAATGGGCACAAACTGGAACCCAGGAGGTTCCATTTGAGCATAAGGAGAAACTTCTTTGGTGTGATGATGCTGGAGGCCTGGAGCAAGCTACCCAGAGAGGTTGTGGATTCTCCTTCTCTGGAGAGATTACAAACCCATCTGACACAAATACAGGCTGGGCAGTGGCTGGAGAGCAGCCCTTAGGAGAGGGACTTGGGGGTGCCAGTAGATGACAAGCTCAACATGAGCCAGCAGTGTGCACTTGCAGCCCAGAATGCCAACCAGATCCTGGGCTGCAACGGAAGTGTGGCCACCAGGACGAGGTAGGTGATTCTCCCCCTCTACTCTACTCTGCTGAGACCCAACCTGGAGTACTGCATCCAGTTCTGCAGCCCCCATTACAAGAAGGATGTGGACGTGCTGGAGTGTGTCCAGAGAAGGGCCACTGGGATGATCAGAGGGCTGGAGCAGCTCTCCTATGAGGACAGACTGAAAAAGTTGGGGCTGTTCAGTCTGGAGAAGAGAAGGCTCTGAGGTGACCTTCTTGTGGCCTTCCAGTATCTGAAGGGGGCCTACAAAAAAGCTGGGGAAGGACTTTTTAGGCTACCAGGGAGTGACAGGACCAGGGGGAATGGAGCAAAGCTGGAGATGGGTAGGTTCAGACTGGACATGAGGAGGAAGTTGTTCAGCATGAGAGTGGTGAGAGCCTGGAATGGGTTGCCCAGGGAGGTGGTTGAGGCACCATCCCTGGAGGTGTTTAAGGACAGGCTGGATGAGGCTGTTGGCAGCCTGCTCTAGGGTAGTGTGTCCTGGTCCATGGCAGGGGGGTTGGAACTAGATGATCCTTGTGGTCCCTTCCAACCTTGACTGATTCTATGATTCTATGATCCTGGGCAAGATGCTGCAAGTGACCTCGCTTTAGCAGGGCTTCTGGACTGAGCAGTCCACAGAGGTCCCCTCAACTCCTACAGTCTTTGATTCTGTGTGTATCTGTGTTTCTGATGTTAGGACAGGATGAGATGACTAGACCAGGAGCAGCCAGCTTATTTGACAGCTGTTGATTAGAAAAGAAGTTATATCCTAGAGAAGAAAGAGACCTCCTCTCTCCAAATATGGCTTGACCTTCATTTCCAGTTATTCTCCAGGGAAAACAATCTTCTGTTGAAGATCTGGATCAGCTGATGTTTTTTTCTCTGTGACCTGAAGTCCAGACATACCGAGCATGGAAAAGACTGAGCAGAAAGCAGCTGCAAACAGTCCTTCTGCCTGTCAAAGTCAGCAGCATTTGTCCACTCTTTCACTGCTACACATATTTGGTGCCAGCAAGCTCACCCAAAAGAAATAGTGAGGCCGATTACCACATGGTTTGCAGTGTGAGTAAGGCTTTTCCTCATATGATGCATGAGCCAGAAGTTCAGCAAGCTCTCTGCTCAGCGCTGAACAGAGTAACCTTATCACAGCACAAGGTGTCTCCATCCTTCTTTCTGTGGCAAAGAGCAGACTTCAGTAAAAGAAAGCACTGAGCATCCTGAGAAGCTTGCCCAGCCCTGGAGACTCTGTTCCTTCGAGGACTGTGACTCATGAAAGCGTTGTGGTTGATGTGACTGAGGGACTGGACCCACCCAGAGAGAGCTGGACAAGCTTAAGAAGGCCCATGTGAACCTCATGGAGTTCCACAAGGACAAGTCCAAGGTTCTGCACATGGGTCAGGACAGTTAACTGCATCAATCCAGGCTGGGGATGCAGGGCTAGAGAGTAGCCTTCAGGAGAAGGACTTGCGGGTAGTGAGGGGTGCAAAGTTGAACACAAGCCAGCACCAAGCACTGCCAACCCAGAGTCAGCCCTGTCCCAGGCTGATCCCCAGCAGTGTGGGCAGCAAGAGCAGGGAGAGGATTATGCCCCTCTGCTGTATTCTGCTGAGACTCTCCCTGCAGTTCTGGGGACAACTCTGGAGTCCTCAGCACAGCACAGACAAGGACCTGTTGGAGCAGGGCCAGAGGAGGCCACAGCAATGCTGGCAGGGCTGGAAGGGCTCTGCTGGGAGGCCAGGCTGAGAGAGTTGGGCTTGTTCAGCCTGCAGAAGAGAAGGCTCCAGGAGTGCTTCAAGGGCCCTCTAAGAAAGCTGAGGGACAACTTTTTCTCAGGGTCTGCTGTGACAGGACAAGGGGTGATGGTTTGAAATCAAACAAGGAGATTCATACTAGAGAGGAAGAAAGTTTTAGTGTAAGAGCCTGTCTCAGGTTGCCCAGAGAGGTAGGAGATACCTTATCCCTGATAACATTCCAGGTGAGGTTGTTTGGGGTTGTGAGCAACCTGCTCTAGTTGCAGATGTCCCTGCTGACTGCAGTGGGGTTGGACTGGATGAACTTTAAAGGTCCCTTCTAACCCAACACACTCAACAGTTCCAGGCAAAGTTACACAAATTGACATTTCAGTTGGACTCCTATGTCACCTTTTCCCTAATATCCAAGCGTCAAGGACCATTCAACCAAAATTAGACTGGAAACAGAGATCTGGAGAAGGCAGTTAAGAGAGAACTGGAGAAGGAACAGTCTGAAAAAGCATACAGGTAGATGATCCCTGCATATAATTATACATAGGCACACTCCATGGGGGAAAACATCTAGGCCAGCACACCATCATGCCTCCTGGTAGCAGCTTATCAACATTTTGTCAGAAGGCCTGATGCTTTTCAGAACCTCCTCTCCTGAAATGTATGATCCCATGTATTGATACATGTGTATAGATACTGTCCTTATCCTTTCACCTCCTAGCAAAGTCTCCATGGTAACTGCCTTTGCCCAGCACTCAAGCTCACAAGAAGACTTGCTGATGACAAACATCAAAGGACCACATTTCAGCACATCCAGTCCAGCAGCCTTCCCACTTCTGGGGAGGGTTTCCCACGGAAAGGTAAAGTCAGGAGCTGCCGGTCTCCACTGTACTGCATCTTCATCACCTACCTGCCACACTGGAAGGACTTTCTCTATGTCATTCAAGTTGATGCCATCACCATCCTCGCATTTCCCTTTTCCAAGCCTGTGACAAGAAGAAAACAAACAAAACCACATGAAACCTCTCTGGAATCTAAGTTTATTTCCTATTATGGCATATGAGGAAGATCAGATATAACTGAAAAGGACCCTCACTAAAACACAGAGGCTCCCCATGTGTTTCCAACACACTCCCACATGGGCACAAGGCTGTCAATACAATATAAAGGCTATTTTCAGTGCTCCCCACCTGCACAACCTACCCCAGCATTCAAACAACACTTTGGGTAAGAGCAGCAGTGAGAAAAGCAAAGGCAGTTCTGAGACTGTAGGACTGGATGATTCAAGGCCCACACTAAGGAAAAGCAAAGCCCACCTGGAAGAAAAAAAACAATGGGGACACAAAAATGTAATGAAAAAAATGTTTCCTCTGAAGCACTGCTCATTTGTGGGTCTCCACAGGAGCTCCTGCTCCCCAGCTGGGAAAGGTGTCAATGCAGAAGCACAAACATAAATCTCAGAGAACAAACAGCAATCAGCAGCAATACAAATACACAATCTGAAGGGAAAAAAAGCACCTGGGGTGAGAAGCCCAGCAATGACAGGCAAAACACAGAGCTGGCAGCTGAACTACTTTCTTCTACCAAAAGAGGGGAACAAAACCAATCTGAAAGTAATTACTAGCAGGAGAGTTTGTAATCATAGCCTGCTGCAAAGATTAACCACCCTTTCAGTGATGAAATCTTTCCTCTTGTCCAAGCTAAACCTCTCCTGGCACAACCTGAGGTCATTCCTTCTCATCCTGTCACTTGCTTCTTGAGAAATTAAACCAACCTCCATCTCCAATTTCCCATCAGGGAGTTGTAGAGATCCAGAAGGTCTCCCCTCAGCCTCCTCTTCCCCAGAGTAAATAACCTTGGGTCCCTCAGTTACTCCTTATAGAACCCCTTTGCTCTAGACCCCTCGTCAGCTTTGTTGCTTTTATCTGGATGCACTCCATCTCCTCAATATCTTTTTTGTAGTGAGAATGATACAGGAGAATTAAAAATGGACAATAAACATCATCCCTCTGCATTCTCAAACAATTCAGAGGATCTGTTTTTATTATGCAAGAATGACAATGCATGTTTTGGTCAATCAGTGACAAGATACTTTTAAATTACTTATTAGACACAAATTATGACAGCGATAGACCCAAGAAATCAGTGCCCAGAAGTCAGAAAACAACAAATCTTAGTGAAATTAGGGAAAACAAGAGGAAATAAACAGAAAAAAAAATTATCATGTGCTGAAGTGCCAGGCTCAAAAAACCAGCAAGCTGAATGGAAACAATTTAATTAGGACTTATGGGAAATAGTAAACACTTAAGCTACACTCCACGAAACATCTGCTTTAAGGCAACACACACACAAATTTATGTGGACGCTGCTAATTTAAAGTGGAATTTCATGCAAAATTTTGGGGTTTGATGCCCTTGGTCTTTTAACTTCAGGAGATGGTTTAGTGCTCATGGGTTGAGTCAATGATATGACTCAATGATCTTAGAGGCCTTTTCTAACCTTAACAATTCTGTGAATTGACTTTCTCTTACAGATGAAATGATGAGTGATTTACAAAGTCAAATATAGAAAAAATAGCACACAATACAGATACAGATATTTTAATCTATATTTGAGTGTGTGTGTATCTGTCTCTGTATCTATATATGAGAAAATCCAAGTTGAACATCTGGGAACAGGTAATACCAGTTGCAGGTGGAGAAGACACCAAATAATATCAGTTGCAGGAAAATACCTGTCCCAGAGTGAATGTCTGATGCTGAACTGTGGTGGCATAAAAGCCTCTGATGAAGATGAGGAGGCAGGGATTAGGGATTGACCTGCTAGTGAGCAGCTTGTAGGAGAGGGGTCTGGGGGTCCTGGTGGGTAGAATGATGCCCATGACCCAGCAATGTGCCCTTGTGGCAAGGAGGACAATGGCATCCTGAACTGTACTAGAAGGGCTGTGGTTAGTAGGTCAAGAGAGGATGTCTTTCCCCTCTACTCTGCCCTGATGAGGCTGAATGTGGAATATTTTGTCCAGTTCTGGGCCCCTTAATTCAAGAAGGATCTCAGAGAAGTGCTTGAAAGAGTCCAGTGCAGAGCCACAAAGCTGCTGGAGGCAGTGGAACATCTCCCTAGGAGGACAGGCTGAGGGAGCTGGGTCTCTCTTGCTTGGAGAAGAGGAGCCTGAGGGCTGCCATCATTCCTGCTGATAAAGATGTGCAGGACAGTCTCAGTAGGATGGAGTCAGGCTCTGCTCAGGGATGCCCAATGACAGGATGAGGGACAATGGGAAAGCTGGAGCAGAGGAGATTCCATGTGAACAGAAGGGAAACCTTTTTCACTGTGAGGGTGACAAAACAGTGGAACAGGCTGACCAGAACGGCTGTGGAGTCTCTTTATCTGGAGACTTTCCAAACCTGCCTGGACATTTTCCAATGCAGCTTCCCCTAGGTGATCCTGATCTGGCAGGAGGGTTGAACTGGATGACCTTTTGAGGTCTCTTACAATGCCTAACATTCTGTGATGTTGTGATTAGGAGCATCAAGGCAGCTTTCCCCCACAGCCTGAGCCTGAACTACAGGATGCTAGACACCTCCAGCAGTTTTATGTTTCAAAGAGGTGTTACAGAAATTTCTTAGTGGACAGCAAATAACAAAGTGATACTCAGGCTTGGCAGATACTTGAATGAAGAGAAAATATCAACTACTGTTTGAACTGGAAGAGCAAAAGGACAGATGGAAATATCAAGCAATTTCAGGTCAGAAAGGAGGTAGAGTTCTTTGGTTTTGCTCAACCATTTCACTTGGATACCACAAACCCCACTACCTTCCAGATGTCCTTCTAGAGAAAAACACTTCTGCCAAGCAAAACACACTTGATGTCAATCAAATGGAGGGACACTGCCAGTCTCAGGCAATGATCAGGAACAAAATGGTCTCTCAGGTGCTTAAAGAGCAGCTTTGAACACCTTGAACAGCAGCTTTCCTCTTTTTTTTTCCTATTATTTTTTTCAGTGCACAGCTAGAAGGTTAAACTTCCACTCGGGGCAGATGGAAAACGCCTAGCTAGCAGGTTTTTCTCAGAGGTTCAGCCAGCTGCATCACAACCAGCACAGATCTAGCATGGGAGAGTGATGCATTCAAGATTGCACAACACACTTCAGAAGTTAATAAACAAACCAAATTTTGTCAGTGCTTCCTCTATTTGTGAACGGAGTTAAATCCAGTTAGCAGATGGTCATGGTGCTCCCCAGGGCTCAGTGCTGGGAACACTTCTCCTTAACATCTTTATCTGTGATCTGGACGAGGGCATTGAGGACACCCTCGGTAAGTGTGCAGATGACATCAAGGTGGGCAGGAGTGTTGATCTGCTTGAGAGTAGGGAGATGCTGCAGAGGGACACACACAGGCTGGATGGATTGGCTAAGGCCAATGGGATGAGGTTCAACAAGGCCAAGTGCTAAGCTCTGCACTTGGGTCACAGCAACCCCATGAATGCTCCAAGCTCAGGGCAGAGTGGCTGGAAACCGCCCAGTAGAAGACCTGGGGATGCTGTCTGACAGCTGGAGGAAGATGAGCCACTCTGTGCCCAGCTGACCAGGAAGATCACCAGCAGCCTGGCTGAAATCAAAAGCAACATGGCCAGAAGTGACTCCTCCACTAGAGTGTCTTCCTCTGCCTGGCACTAGTGAGGCCACATCTTGAATACTGGTGTTTTCCAACCAAAATTATTCTATGATTTTATGGTTGTGGTATACCATTTTTACAGAGGAGCCTTCATCTCATTTTTCAAAACCACCTGCAGAAAGAGGAGTAAAGATGGGCTAAAGGCACTTAGTGACTTAAAAATTTCCTGTCACATTGTTCAAAATGATCTGAAAACTGCTGTCCATAAACCTGCAGTAAACACTTGAAATGCAGAACAAAAAGCCTTGCACAATCATGTGAGTCTTTCTGTCACCACATAGTACAGGAGCTACCTGCTGATGCTGAACTAACAGAGCAATGGAAAAAAAAAATCTGTGAGAGAGAATTTCCATCCCTGTACACAAAGTGTCAATGAGAAGTCATGAAATTCCAGAGCGATGGGGATTGTAAGGGACTTCTGGAGATCATCTAGTCCAATGTCCCTTGCTAAAGCTGGGACAATCAAAGCAGGTTGCTCTGAATTGCAAAGTCCAAACAGGTTTGAAATCTCTCCAGAGAAGACTCCACAATCTCTCTGGGCAGCCTACAAATCTTCATCTGTAATCTTCTGAACACCATCTCTGAAACTCATTCTGATTTGTTCCTCTGTGCCTTGAACGATAGAGAGAGGAAATCCTAAACTGTGATTGTTTCTCAATATGCAAGGATTCTGCACAGAAACAGTAGTGTCCCTCTGAGCCACACTCATCATCCACTTGGTGCCAGACAGCATGACCAACCAACAACCAAAAAGGAACCCAACAATACCATGGATGTCCCTGGAGGCTATCACCACCAAAAAGGGTTGCTTAATGTTTTCACAGTTTTATGGCTTGCAGATAGAGCGTGAACACTTGGATCTATATGGATCACACTGATGCTGTCTCCTTCCCTGAAGTCTTGCTGGGGAGAACAGCAGAAGCCCTGTCACTTGTGGGAACTGTAACCACAATAAGCACTAAGCCAGGACCTCTCCTGCAATATTCAGAGATGTTTATGAGACTTGAATTATGGAATCATAGACTGCTTTAGGTTGGAAGGAAGCTTTAGAGGCCATCTCCAGTTCAATTCCCCTGCCATAGCCTGGTGCATCATCAACTATATCAGATTGCTCAGATCTGGCTTCACCAACCTGACCTGTAAAGTTGTCTTGGATCTTGTTTGATCTTAACTGAGATCTGGAAGACTTGGATCCAGCATTCTTTATAGACCAAACTCTACCAAGAAATGCAAAACAGAGTGAGCAACTCTGCTCTAGCCTGGAACTGGATTATGGAAGAGCCAGACGGACTGACTGTGGCATTCTCAAACCTTATACTGATTCACCACCTCTTCCCCCTGTCCTCCACATGAGGCATGCCATGAAATTAGTATTCCTACAACGAGAGAGTAGTTAGAGACCTTGCTGAGGAACACCATCTAGCATGAATGGCACTCACCCTTCTCTGTCTATGTGAGGCAAGGGGTGTTTGGAGGTGTTTCGGAGCTTCCTCTGAAATTGGGTGAAATCTAGTTTTTCAGGCTGCAAGTCCCACGTTGCACCACTAGGAAAGAAAAACAGGGAGAGACAAAGAAAGAAAGAAAGTCCACCACTAATTTAAACACCACTCAGCTGAAGAGCATTTGGCATTATTAGAGCCTGTAGGTAAGAAAAGCTGATACTTCTGGAACACACCACTCCTCACTGCAGAGCATGTGGATGCAGGCCTCCTCCAACCTTCCTTCTGCTCCATCAGTTCTGAGAGATCAATGGTGGGGAGCAGAATCCCATCTGCAGCCCGTGGAGGAACCCATGCTGGAGTAGAGGACTGATCGTGAAGAAGTCATCAACATGAAGGAAGCCTGCACTGAAGAAGTCCATTCCTAGGAGGACAACAGCCCAGAAGGGACCTATGCTAGCTGAGGAACTTAGTAAAGGACTTTCCCCCATGGGAGTGACACAATGTTGTAGAAAGCGAGTACTGTGAGGAGCTTCTGCCCTGAGGAAGAGTTGGTGGGAAGAACATGGAATTGACTGAGACTGACCACAACCCCCATTCCCTGCCCATCTGTGCTCCTGGTGGGGAAAACCCAGAAGGAAGGCAAGGATGGAGGGAAAGTGCATTTAAGATCAAGTTGCATTTATCACTATCCTGCTGTGATTCAGTTAGCCAACTGGCAGTGTTTTTGCTTATATTAAACTAATTTTATGTCCCAAACGTGAGTCTGTCTTTTGCCCGTAGCCATAACTGGTGAGAGTTATGGTTCCTTCCAGTCTTTTTTCTGGCACTCAAGCCTTCTTATGTTTTTTTGTTTATACTTTTTGTTTTGTTATTTTTTTTCTCCTCATTCCACCAGTTGGGTAGGAACATCTTGAGTACTGTGTCCAGTTCTGGGCTCCTCAATTCAAGAGAGATGTTGAGGTGCTGGAACATGTCCAGAGAAGGGCAACAAGGCTGGTGAAAGGCCTGGAACACAAACCCTATGAGGAGAGGCTGAGGGAGCTGTGGATGTTTAGCTGGGAGAAGAGGAGGCTCAGGACTGACCTCATTGCTGTCTACTACTACCTGAAGGGAGGCTGTAGCCAGGTGGGGGTTGGTCTCTTCTCCCAGACAACCAGCAATAGAACAAGGGGACACAGCCTCAAGTTGTGCTGGGGGAAGTATAGGCTGGATGTTAGGAGGAAGTTCTTCCCAGAGAGAGTGATTTGACATTGGAATGGGCTGCCCAGGGAGGTGGTGGAGTCACCGTCCCTGGAGGTGTTCAAGAGAAGACTGGATGAGGCACTTAGTGCCATGGTCTAGTTGACTGGATAGGGCTGGGTGCTAGGTTGGACTGGATGACCTTGGAGGTCTCTTCCAACCTGGTTGAATCTATGATACCTATGAATGAGTGAGCTGCTGCCTGGTGCTTTGCTGTCAGCTGGCTGAGCTCAAACTACAACAGCTGAAGCAACAGCTGAAGAGTTCTTCCCAGCAAATGTGAAGCCACCATGTGACTGCACTTCTGGTTAATGGAAGAGTAAAATCCTGGAGCAGCACGGAATCAGAGAATCAACCAGGCTGGAAGAGGTTTTCTTGCCCATCCAGTTCTTTGCAGAGAGTGAAGAACTTTCTCCTAGCAACCAGCCTATACCTCCCCCAGCACAACTT
>WAAF01018188.1:218425-240570 GCA_013400475.1 Tricholaema leucomelas | reverse complement strand
CTATGATTCTATGATTCTATGATTCTCTCTGTGCATTTTCAGAAGCTTTTCCACCTCTCCCTACTCCCCACTCCAATTTCCCTCTTTGCTGAGCTAGTGCTTACTTAGTTGCTCTTGTTCTAGGCTTTTAAAAAGAGTTCCTTGGCTTTGGACATCTCTGTCACACTGTTCTGTCTCAGTCTTTCTCAGTTCCTGTCTGTGTTTTCTGACACTGGAGGATGAGCCCTGCACACGAAAGTTCAAGATGAAGCTGAACCATGGATTGGTACAGCTGGGTAATGAGATGCTCTGCTCGTTTCAAAGGCTGCTCTGTCTTAAAACTGATTATCCAGTGTATCCTTGCCAGCCCCTGTATGCATATTGTTTGGAGACCTGTAATTATGTAAGAGTCTCAGCTTGCATTTATGACTTGCATAAACAAGTTTCTGCCTTTTGTGACTAGAGGGAAAATCTGCAGGAACTAAAACCTGTAATGTTGAAATCAGAAACTGAGAGAAACAGAGATGCATTATTTCAGTGCTTGAATTTCACTCCTTTAAACCTGATTTCATAATTTGAGGGTAAATGTAATATTTGTGTGTGTTTTGTTAGTATTGCAGGACTTTGTGCCACTTGGTGTACAGACTGGCTGAACTATGGTGAGCAGAGCTTCATTTCTCAGTGCACAAGGCATACTGTCACCCACAAATGAGATCCTCATCTCCTAACCCCAGCTCCATACCTGGCGTGTCCTTGTGTCTTGGCCTCTGTGTTTTTCCCACACTCCATTTCTGATTGCAACCGGCCAGCTACTGAGAGATGTTCTTACACATGTGAACTCCCAAACCTGCCCAACAGTAGTTTTTGGAGAGCAATGACTGATCCAGGATGTCTCAGGTGGGCTCTAGGGCTTGCAGTCTTTAGGTTCTGATGTCACAGCAGTATTTGCAAACTAAAGTAAGGAGGGCAGCCCCTCCACGTGACTCATCCGAGCCCATCTGACAGTGATATGTGAGCAGACAGAGCCCTTCCTGAGAGCAAAACCCCAGTCCTGCTGGCTTTTAAAATACATTTCTACCTCCTGCCTGCATTCTGGGGATCATATCTGCTTGTTCTAACTTGTTGGAGTCGAGGTCAGATAATGAAGCTAAATAGGACCAAATAAAAGAGCTTTTATTGCATGCTGCTAACTTACAGAAGGAAGTAGAATGGATGCAGGAAAACAGATAAGCAGTGGTTAGGTGCAGCCATACAGAAGCAGCTGGTATTAAAGCAGGGTCTTTGTCAATAAATGCCAACCAATTTACTCTGAAGTACTCTTGCTCAGCTGCCTGAGGACCCTGCATGACAGATGTGAAATGATAGTGTTAATGTAACAGGTACTTATTCTACAGTCTTGTTCTTCTTTGCAGAGCCACGATTAGCTGCAAGGCTTTTTCAAGCAGTGCTATTATTATTTTTATTTATACTGACCCTTGAATCCTACCCAAACAGCCACAATGTTTGGTTAGGCTGCTCATATTACTTACCAGATGCTTAGGAAAAAAAAGAAAAAGATAAAAGCAGAGAAGTTGTTCTGTATCTAGTTGGATAGATAATCTAGCTTGTGCAAATAAAATGTCCAGACAACAGCTCCTTCGATGAGTCTTACTAAAACACCACTTCCAACAGCCTTCCTTGGAAATTAAGTAGAAGGAAGTCTAAGGAGAAACGTGCGTGCACACACACCTCCTTGTTCACAGCTGGGAGCTGGCACACTCTGAGTGACAGAATCATTAAGGTTGGAAGAGACCTTTGAGACTGTTGAGTTCAAAGATAACCAAACTACCATGACCACCACACCTGAAGCTCTGTATCTAGAATCATAGATTCAACCAGGGTGGAAGAGACCTCCAAGATCAGCCAGTCCAACCTATCACCCAGCCCTATCCAGTCATCTAGAGCATGGCACTAAGTGCCCCATCCAGTCTTTTCTTGAACAGAAATGGCAAAACTCAGCTCTGGCTACCCAGTCAGAAATGGTTCTGGGCAAAGCGAACACTAAGCACAAAAGAATGTGAGGGCTCAGCACCAGAAATCAGGCTTAGGATTTATTGACCCCTAAAATGTTAATAGAAACATTGGTTGTAGCCAGGAGGAGGTTGCTCTCTTCTCTCAGGTGGCCAGCGCCAGAACGAGAGGACACAGCCTCAGGCTGCACCGGGGGAAGTTTAGGCTCGAGATGAGGAGAAAGTTCTTCACTGAGAGAGTCATTGGCCACTGGAATGGGCTGCCCGGGGAGGTGGTGGAGTCACCATCCCTGGGGCTGTTCAAGGCAAGGTTGGACGTGGCACTTGGTGCCATGGTCTAGCCTTGAGCTCTGTGGTAAAGGGTTGGACTTGATGATCTGTGAGGTCTCTTCCAACCTTGGTGATACTGTGATACTGTGTGATACTGTGATACTGTGAAAACCCTGAGAAGGTAGAAACACTGCTTATGGGCAACTCTTGGAATCACTGGACCTCTCTGGCTACACGCCTCTTGAAGACCCCTAGGGATGGTAACTCCATCACCTCCCTGGGCAGCCTGTTCCAGTGCCTCACCACTCTTTCAGGAAAGAATTTTTTTCCTAATATCTGGTTTAAGTTTAATAACTTAAACCCACTTCCTCTCATCCTCCTGCTAGGTTTTGGGGAGAATAGACCAACAGCAGCCTCATTCCTTCCCCTTTAAGGGAGTTGTAAAGAGCGGTAAGATCTCCCCCTAGCCTTCTGTTCTCCAGACTAAGCAATTCCATCTCCCTCAGCTGCTCCTCACAGGAAATGCCCTCCAAACCCCTCACCAGCCGTGTTGGTCTGCTCTGAAAACAAACCTAAATTCAGTCCTGTGTAATCCTCTCCTGTTTCTGGGAGGTTTAGTTCCACTCCACACCTCCATTTTTCTACTGGCCTCACTGACTCTGGAAGATTTTCTCCTGTGGATATTTTTAAAGCTTTATTACTTTTATGTTAATGTAGCACATTGCTTCTGGAAATCTTTTCTGGCATTCCATAAACGGTGATTGTAGGCAGCAATTGTGTACAGAGTTCTTTGCCTTTATCATTCTTTGTGCTTTTGAAGGATGCTTTTTAACACTCAGCATCTTTATTTGGTCTTCTGCGTTGTTTCTCTGCATGGTCTTTTATGAAATCCTAAATTTAGCTCTCCTATGAGGACAGGCTGAGGGAGCTGAGGCTGTTCAGCCTGGAGAAGAGAAGGCTCTGGGCAGACCTAATAGCAGGCTGCTAGACCTGAAGGGAGCCTGCAAGAAGGCTGCAGAGGAACTGTTTACCAAGGCCTGCAGGAATAAGGCAATAGGCTATGGTTTGAGATGACAGAAGAGCAGATTTAGGTTGGATGTTAGGAACAAATTCCTTACCACAAGGGTGGTGCAACACTGGAAAAGGTTTCCCAGGGAGGTAGTTGAAGCCCCATCCTTGGAGATATTCAATGTCAGGCTTGACAAGGCTCTAAGCAACCTGACCTAGTGGAGGATGTCTCTGCTGACTGCAAGAGATTGGATTAGATGGCCGTTGGAGGTTCCTTGCAACCATTCTGTAATTCTATGACCGTGGTCTCCTTGAACAATGTTCACAGTTCCTTCAGCTGTTTGTCTTCTCTTGGCTCTTATTGGCAATATTCTTTCAAGACATGCTCTCCTTCTTACTCAGATCCCTTTCTCAACACAGGTCCAAGTCCAATTCTTTCCATGTTGTCTTTCCTACAGGGACAGTCACTATGAAAAAAAATGAGTCTAGTCTTCAGCTGTTACATCTGGGACCAGGTCTGTGCACTACTTGGGAGCATACCAAAAAGTGTTTCACCTCTTGTAGACTTTCTGTTAATCATCTTCATTTCTCCAGCACTGATGAAGTCTAAAACATTTGGGATTTTTCCAGCTCATCTTAATATTTACCTTCTACTCTCACAGGGTCTCCTGTTTCCCTTCCCACTTTGTACCTTGCTTGTTGTCACCATTTTGGTTGGCTGAGCAGTAGCCTAGATAGCACACTCCTCTTGCTTAGGCAGAATATTTTGAGTAGAGATTGTGATTTCCACAGAACTCACCTTACTTGACTTGATTTTTTTCTTCAACACCATACTCCTTCAACAGCACAGCCTGCCCTGGCAACTTCCTATGGTTTACATCAGAGAATTAGCCTGCTAAGTATTCCTACTCCCTTGATTATCTTCCACTTGACAACCTTCGAGCTGCCTGGTCCAGCAATACCGTTGTTTAAGGCCACATATGCCACTGGAACTTGTCCTTCAAAACAACATTCCTGAAGTCTCTCTTTAAGAACGAAAACCAAAAGAGCAGATGCTGGGCAAAACAATAAAAATGCTCATTGGATTAAGTCAGGACTATTCTCATGATCCAGTGGCCAATAAAGAAATCTGTTGGTGATGTTAAGGTGGGGTTTAATTATGAACAAGTGTGCTAGTTTGAGGCTAGATGGAATATTTTGGTGAGAAGAATTAGATTATAGGCTGTGAAAAGGAAACAGTGGTGACGTCTACTTCACTCTGAGGCTTGCTGAGATGTATAAAAATGAGAACATAAACATAGGTAACACAGTTTCTCTCTGACTTCTGGCTGCCTCCCTTCTCTCCCTAACTTGCTATCTAACTAATCCATCTGCCTCCTAACCCCCCTGGCTGATTCTCCAAACTCACCTTCAACGTAAGGCAGAGTCTGGGATAAGGCAGAGGGGTGGAAAGGAGGTGTTAGGGTGGTTGAGAGCCCCTCCTGGGGACTTGTTCTGGAGTCCTGTATACCCCAAAATCCCTCTCCCTCTGTGGTTTGAATGGGAGAGGAAAAAGCACAAAAAGACCTATTTTCCACTCCCTGCCCTGCAGGCGTGAAGGGGGGGAGCAAAGGGCCCTTCCAGCACGAGGGGTGCCCCGTGCAGTGCCCGCGCTGGAATCAGGCTGGGCATTGGCTGTGGTCTTCGTGCCTAGGCAGTGGTAACTCAGCTCTTTGTCTAGGAAGGGTATAAATATTGTGGGACTTCCTGCCTTGGGGTTCCCGCCTTAGAGTTCTCCCCCTCCTGGATAGCTTCTGCAGAAGGAGTCCCCTGCCCATCACTCTGAAGGACAAGCTCCTGATGGACAGGGCTGCCTCTGCTTTGGACATCTTTACCTTAAGCACTCCCTTTATGCAGGCTCGATAGGCCTTAACAACCCTCGGATGAGCGAGGGGACAAGCATCTGGAGCGTCCTTCCTTTCAGCCAGCCTGACTCACCTGTGAGTAAACTCAATGGCTCAGCGTGATTAATAGTGGGGGATGCTATGTTTAATAGCATAGCCTTTTCCAACTTCTGACTTCCAAAATAGTCAAAATTACCTGTGGTATCCTTGTAGATCTTCTCAATCTGACTGAACCTGCTAATTAAACTAAATTAATTTCTGTATCTAGTTTTGGGGGCAGGTTTTCAGGAAAACAAAATAACTCTATTTTTATATATGTTCCTGACTCGGCCGCATTAATTCCCTGCCTCCACAACAGGACTCTGGTTTCTGGGAAGGGTGTTGTGGTTTTGTATCACCATTTTAACTTGTCTATTTCTGTCTATAGATGTATATATTGTAAATGTTGCAGAACACCTGATTTAGCTTGCAGTGGGAAATGTGGTCAAGGCCCTGCAAATCAAGGTGATCAAAGGCAATACCACGTGGACTCCAGATGATTCAATGTGAATTATGCCAGAGACCTTTATTGATCGTTTTGGCTCTCAGTATATCCCCTCAGGGCCACAAGGCACATGCCTACATATTAGCATAATTAGTCAAGGACAACCCACTCCACCAGCATAAGCCAGGCCTTGTTTTCCTCATTAANGGGGGGGGGGATAACACCCAAACCATCACAGTAAGTTAGAAGTTAGATAGCATATAGATAACTCCTAATGATAAGTGCATTGAAATGCTGGCAAAGGCTGGCTACCAAGGATGCAGAACCTCCTTCATTGAAGGCTTTTCAGACAGGCTATCCTGTTCTGCCTCAGTCCAGTTAGCTAAACCATGTCATCTGTTCCAGCTTCGCTGACTTAACTACAATTAATTTGGTCAGCTTCCTGGCTAAGTTTCAAACCTGCATAGTCCAGCTAACTTTTCTATATGCCACAAATACAGTCTGACAGTGAGAGTGTTTAGATGTCGAGTCCTCAGGCCACTGTGAGTCAACCAACTAGCTATTAAAAATGAAAACATTTAAAATAGACACTCCTTGTAGAAGAACTTCTGACTCCCACATCCCCAATCATGGGAAAATGAGTTTCAAAATACCTACTGTAAATATGGTACAAGTTTGTATCCTGCAATCTGTGGTGTACTATCTAAAATGAAGAGAGGGAATGTGAGAGGCAGGTGGGTTACTGAATTTAAAACAGCAATTCCTAAGGGATTCAGCCATTCTAATAGAAGTTGTTCATAAATTCAACATTGATGATTAAGGCAAAGGGAAATGGAGACTCTTAAACAGCCCTTTATTCATGCTCAGTGATGCCTTCACTGAAGTCTTGTAGCAGCACATGAATTACGAAGTTTGTCTCCAGACGAAGTCTGTAAATGTATTTCTCAGTGAGGTTCACACTAACTAGGAAAAGCAAGACTGGGCATAAATAGCTCTAAGTGACCACACCTTCAGAGAACCTGCCCTCAGGGAAACCCAGCACGGTCTCAGGGAGCAACAGCCTGACACCCTGCTTTGCTTTGCCTTTGAGGTGGGACAGAAATGACATAGCCCCTGACAGTCAGACTACAAAGCATTCAGGGTGCTCTGGCCACTTGCAATGCCTCTGCTCCCAGCCTTCCGTGGCTTTGACTCATCTAGTGCTGAGATGCAGACTGTCTCCATGGGAAACAGCACCTTCTCCTCTGTCAGAACCTGAGAGCCCAGACTGCTGTCTCTGCTCTGAGGGACAGGAATGAGAGCTGCTGCCTTCCAATATTCACCGGGTTTGGCCAATGGACCCAGATGTCCAGGCTCCCAGTTCCTCCCAGTTGACCCCATCTCAATTGCTAGGTGAAGCAAGCTCTTCAAATGGCAACAGTAAAAATACTGGAGTCTGTACATGTTTCAGCTTGAGCAAGGGCTGCCAGGTACCTCACCTAGCTTTGGGAAGTGGGGCTCAGTGCTTGGGTTAGCAATGGCCTTCCTTCTCCACTTCAGTCTGCTAGGAAAGATTTCATGGCTGGACACATATCTCTATGGGTGGTGGGTCACTGGAACAGGTTGCCCAGAGAGGTGGTTGAGACCCCTTCCCTGGAGATATTCAAAGTGAGGCTCGATGGTGCTCTGGGCAATCTGATCTAGTTGAGGATGTCCCTTCTGACTGCAGGGGCGAGGTGGGGCTGGACTAGATCTTTGGAGGTCCCTTCTAGCCTGGACCATTGTATGACTCTATGATTCTAGCTCTTTCTGAGGAAACCACTTCCAGGTGTCAGCCAGTTTAGTCACCCAGAAGACAATAAGCACAGAAACAAAAGTTCCTGCCCAGAAAGAGCGACAGACATAAACACGGAGCAGGGAGGGAAGTGTCCTGGAGTTCTTCCCATTGATTTCAAACAACAAGAAAACAGTTAGTGTGAAAGCATCAATCAGAGGGTGTCAGATGGCAAAGCTGTCTTTGTCACAGTCTGCTTCCTTCAGCTGAATGCCAATTGGTTTTGCATACAGCTACTCTTCACAGAGCAACCTGTGAAAGTATGTCTCTCTACAGTCAGCATCCAGCACTCCTGGAAGCTACCCTCCAGACAGGGTATGTAGTCCTGAAGCACAGCTCATGTTGCTGGATGGTTCCCATGTTGGAAGAGCTGGATCAGCAGCGTGTGGGTGCATTGATTTACACTTCCAGAACTGCACAAGCTAAAGGTGCAATCTTCTATAGCATAACCATCTTGAGACCGCATCATAAAAAGCTCTTTCATCAACAACTAACTGCCTCATAAGAAGGAGACTTACTCTGTACTCACCCTCGTTCCAATGATCTGAGTTTCAATAGCTGTAAGTAGCCAAGGCAGAAGAGGTGGAGGAGTGGCTCTGTATGTTAGGGATTCTCTGGACGTTATGGGAGTGGAAATTAAGGATGATCAAGTTGAGTCTTTATGGGTGAGAATTAAGGGGAAGGCCAACAGGACAGATATCCTGGTTGGAGTCTGTTATAGACCACCCAACCAGGAAGAAGAGGTTGATTTATTGCTCTTTAAGCAACTGGAAGCTGCCTCAAGATCACCTGCCCTTATTCTTGTAGGTGACTTTAACCTTCCAGACATCTCCTGGGACTTAAATACTGCAGAGAAGAAGCAGTCTAGGAGGTTTCTGGAGTGTGTGGAAGACCACCTTGAGTACTGTGTCCAGTTCCGGGCTCCTCAATTCAAGAGAGATGTTGAGGTGCTGGAACGTGTCCAGAGAAGGGCAACAAAGCTGGTGAGGGGCCTGGAACACAAACCCTATGAGGAGAGGCTGAGGGAGCTGGGGTTGTTTAGCCTGGAGAAGAGGAGGCTCAGGGCAGACCTCATTGCTGTCTACACCTACCTGAAGGGAGGCTGTAGCCAGGTGGGGCTTGGTCTCTTCTCCCAGACAACCAGCAACAGAACAAGGGGACACAGTCTCAAGTTGTGCCGAGGGAAGTCTAGGCTGGATGTTAGGAGGGAGTTCTTGCCAGAGAGAGAGATTGGCATTGGAATGGGCTGCCCAGGGAGGTGGTGGAGTCACCATTCCTGGGGGTGTTCAGGAAAAACCTGGCTGAGGCACTTAGTGCCATGGTCTGGTTGACTGGCTAGGGCTGGGTGCTAGGTTGGACTGGCTGATCTTGGAGGTCTCTTCCAACCTGATTGATTCTATTCTATTCTTCTTTATAGTACATTTTCACTTGATTATAAACTCTTTTCTTTTTCTCATTTAATCTTCATTTTTATCTGTTCAGGTTGGATCCTCTTTTCAGTTGCCATGACAGATGTTTACTTAATTTATCTAAGCTTGCAGTAAAAGTGTGTTTAATTAATACTGTAATTGACATTCTTGAATTTAACTGTCTTGGAATTTAGCACAAAAGGTCACAAAATCCGAGGTCTGGATTCTACCAAAGTGCTTTTTCCTCATCATCTTTATGATCTAACAGACAAGAAGGTTGTTTTTTCTCTCCAGTACCTGTAAAAATGTAGAGTTCAATTATGTCTGTACTAAGCTGAAGTATTTGGGCTGCTGGAAATTTTATGTGGAGAGAAAAGGGGAGAAAATGGAAGCAACTCCCTAATAGTTCCTCTCTGGCATAAATCAATCGTTTTGCTAGCAAAACAAACATGCACTTCACATCTCAACAATATCATTCTCTCATTTTTTTTTACATTCTGCCTTATAAACACATTCCTAACAATGCCATTCTTCATAAATAACATTAAAATGGAGTTACTCATTAGTTATGAAGTGCTAAATATTTGATTATGCTCTTGAAGGTATTTCTACACAGCTTTAAAATGAAGATCACAAAGAGCTGCATTTACTGGCAACACTCTCCTTGAACCTTTTATTTAGAACAGCAGTGCAGGGTTGCAAATGCAGTTCAGCCCTGAGAGATGCTCAGCAACCAGAGCTGTGTAGGGCTATCTTAAATAGCCTATTTTTCCCCTGGGTTATCCTGTGAAGTACTCAACCCTGGTTCCAGACTGGTCCTTGGCAGGAGTGCTGTGTTACTCCCCTTCAGCAGGCAGGGCAGACTCATAGCCTGTCCATTTGACATCCCCAAAGATCACTAAAGCTCAGCATCAGCGAATTCAGATAATCGCAAGGCCAATGACTAAGGAGCAGGAGCACAGGCTGCAGAGGCATTGCCTTTAGAAAAGACTCCAGCAAATGCCAGTTGTGTAGGGCCAAATGCCAACCAGTGCTGCACCTCCATTTCAAATCGACAGTGAAGCACTGGTCCCTTCAATTACCAACCACACTGTGTATGAAACACTCCACAAGATAGCTACATTCTAGGAACTGCACCGCGTGTACTTTCTGCCCTGGATGAAAAGGATTGTGTAAGATTAAAGGAGCTCCTGGCACTTATTGAGGCTCTTTCCTGGAAGCACCAAGGCTTTTGTCTGCAGATTGAAGCCCTGATGCTGCAAAGAGTGAAATGAAACCTCCTGAAGGCTGATGCTTCTTCTGAGCGGTCCTTTCAGGACCAACTGGTTTTTCCTCTCTTAAAGTAACCTTCTGTGACACATACTCGACCCACTTTCCTCAGGACCACCCTGGATGCACCATGTCCTACACTACCTCTGTCTCATCAATGATAGTTTGTCTCCTTGCGGGAAAATTACTTTCTGCTGCTGACACTGGTATTGTGAAGCAGCCCAGAGCAGATTTACCTGAGCCGTGCCTATTTAGACCTTCATCTCCCAAGCACAGCACAAATTGCAGTGGGGCAAAGGAAATGCCAGGACTGCAAACACAAAAGCATCAGTTTCAGCCTGCAAGGGCTCAGTTCCTCTACTCCATCTACTCCAAGCAGCTTGGTGGAGATAATTGCTACTCAAAGACACTCTCCCTTGCAAACCCATTTTCCTGTATGTGCAGCATCCTGCTTCCCTTAGCTTTTGCAAAGATGTTTTCAGTGATAAACAAAAAACAATGACTCTTGCTCAGGCTTAAACTGCATGGAGGAAACCTCCAGTGTCAAAAAATAGATGTGTCAGTGACTGGTTCCAAATCAGTGGAACACAAGGAAACAGGTAGGCTTTGCCTGGCAGTGCTCATGAGGTGTGTTTGCATTCGTTAGTCCATGCTATTTCACTGTTGTTTTCCCACTGGGAAAACTGCTGTGTCAATGCACAGCAGCTCTTCCATCTTGAAATAATATACTACTTTAAGTTTCTTGGAAGGAGCAATCATCTGCAATTCAGTCACACTCTGTCATTCCAGGGCAAGCAATGTGATCTGACATCTTGTTTACAGTATAATGATGTAATAGGAATAAACCTGGCAGGGTACAGAATTATCCTGGTCTTGAAAAACTGATGCCCATCAGCACAGGATTGCCACCAGCTGTGAAACAAGGGGTAGGGAACCTGGGTGAAAGCTAAATGTTTGTACAGCACTCACATTTGAAAACTTCTCCCTCTTTTTCACATGAATGTAGAGGGAACCTCACTTCAAGTCGGAGAAGCACGTAAGAAGGACATGGGCCTGATGGAGTGGGTTGAGAGGAGGGCCACAGAAATGATCAGGGGGATGGAGCATCTCTCATACAAGGACAGGCTGAGTGATTTGGAGTTGTTCAGCCTGGAGAAGAGAAGGCTCTGGGCAGACCTACATAGCAGGCTGTCAGTACCTGAAGGGAGACTACAAGAAGTCTGCAGAGGAACTGTTTACAAAGGCCTGCTGGGATAGGATGAGGGACAATGGTTTGAAATGAGAGAAGAGCAGATTTAGATTGGATGTCAGGGTCAAGTTCTTTACCATTATATATATAATATATACATATAATACTAGATGTGTTGAAGAAAAGCCTGGATGAGGCACTTAGTGCCATGGTCTAGTTGACTGGCTAGGGCTGGGTGCTAGGTTGGACTGGATGATCTTGGAGGTCTCTTCCAACCTGGTTGATTCTATGATTCTATGACTCTATCGCAGCAAAGGATCACCTTCGATTACTGCAGAAAAAAACACCTTTGCTGAGAGGCTTCAGTCCTTGTTCCAGCAAGACCAAAAGGTACAAGAAGACTTTCAGGCAGGGTTAGTGACCCCCATTAAAACAAATAGACTATGCTGGGTACCTGGAATTCCCAGTTAGCTTTTTGTGGCTTGTTAGAGCAGGACTCATTTTTTGATCTCTGCAAAATTCTCTTCTGAGCTCTATCAACCCTTAGTGTCACAATGACCACATAAGATTAACTGCAGTGAGGCCATGATGCAGCAATCTCAATTACTGGGAAGAACCTGAGTGAGAAAGGTCAATATGAAGAGCCAAGGGAAGGCATATATGACACCAAGCAGCAGTAAAACACGGTTTCTGAGATCTGTGTCACAGAGAACTTTTGCCTGGGGTCCTTGCTGGTACCTACCCCAGCTATCCATTCCTATTAATGCAACAAATTGTCGTGTGACCAATAGCCACTGATTACATTTCATATGCAGACTCATCCCTTCCACTCCTCCAAAGAAACCTGTCAATAACCTGCTCTTGTGTTATTTTCTAAGGGTTATGGTAGATTTTCTGCCATACTTTAGATTTCCTTTAAAGCCACTATCTGCTGTAAAGTAATGTAAAACCATGTCTGATGGATGCTTAGATGATTGTGCAAAGACTTGGAACAGACATAGCATCACGTTGGTGTTTTAAAGAAGCTCAAAAGAAGCCTGCTCCATTAAATGATTTATAAGGAGAATAAAAGGTCAAGGAATGTGTTATTATTGCATCCCTGTACTCTGAAGGTCTATTACACTCTGAAGTCTCAGGCAACTCAGAACGAAACCAAGCCAAACTGCTCAGCAGCTAATTGCACCTCAAGGCATTTTTTAAAAGGTTACAGCTGGAGCTGGACAGGAACTGGGAGATCTGATGAGATACTTGCCCCTCCCCGTAGGGATCACAGGTGCTGGAGCTGAACTTTGCAAGTTGAACTGCAAACTGTTGAGCTTTTCATTTGTTACACAATGACAACAAGAAGACATATCCTGGGTGAGAAGGGGGTCCAAAGAAACTTACTCAGCAGTGCATCTCAGATTCTGATAGCATCTAAAACAGGACAGAGATGCTTAGTCAAAGAAGGACAAATTGCTTGAAGCACACACCGTGTTCTGACATGTTTTGTAACCTCATGTGAGGCATTTAGACTAGACATCATCAGTCACTTCCTGGGGCAAGATCTTGAGTAATGCTGTAAGGTAGATTGCTCCTGTGAGGGAAAAGGTCACTTAAAATCGCACTGTCAGTTTGTAGCTTGCGGTGTGCAGGAGGCTGCTTGTATCCGTGTGCCTGCCTGCGAGGGGACTCGTGACTCCTTGAGAGTCTCACGTTAAGATGACTGCACGTATTTGCTCCAAGCATTGTCATCCTGTGCAGCAGCAGATAAGCTGAGATGCCAGAAGCAGTTACCTCTGTTATCAGCTACCTCGCCCACTCCTCTCCTAAGCATGGCCAGCTCCACAGCTTGGATGTTTAAGAGGATTGCATACTCACCCCACGGGCAGCTTTACCTCTGTCCTTTAGCACAGCTGAACTGGAATGATGCTCTGGGCTGTAAACACGGCAGCGTGGATGCAGCCATGTGGTGTGCTCAGATGTTCCTGCGAGGGAACTTGAGACTTACAGAGGAGAGGCAGGAGGAGTGTGACAGAGGAGAGCACAGGAGCTGCTTTAGCAGCCCAGCCAGGGCTTGTTTTGCCTGACACTGAAGCTTTTGCTCTGAGAGGGTTTGAAGGCACCATGGCAAACATGAGGGATTTAACTCATATGGTTCCTCTACACCATCCCCAGGGCAGTAAAGTACAAACACCCCAGAGCTTTTAACTAGGTCCAAGGGCTCTCTGAGCTCTTTACTGGGACGGAAACAGTTACAGCATCCTGTCTGCCCCACACCACTTGGGATTTAAGATGGATAAACACAAAGGTCCAGTTCAGTGTTTCTTGCTGGTACCCTTGTGCTGTGCTCAGGTTTGATGTTGCCATGTTTGGCCCAAAGGTTCCTGCTACAGCCCTGTCAAATTGCTTGCCAAACAAGACGAATAGCTGCGTGGACAACCTGCAGAGCTGTGGAAAGCTAATCAATGCCCACCTCATTCTCCAAATGCTTTATGTGATTTCACAGGTCACAGGAAAGTCAATATCCAAACAGGAGACCATTGCCACACGTTGTCGTGCCCTTCTGAGCAATTGTTTTGATTTGCAGATGGCTTTTCTTTCCCCTGCTCTTTAAGGTAAAGCAAGTCATGTACTGTCAGGCTCTGCCCAGATAACATGATGTATTACATTTCTCTTAGGCTCCTGGGGTTAAATCCAGAGAAAACAGATGTTACAAAATAATCAAAGCCAGGAGAAGATGTTGATAAATGAAGAGACAGCAGCTTCAGTAGGTTAGGTAGGATCCCTGGATTTCAGTGGCAGGCAATTAGAAGGAAATGAGTGACAGCGATTTCATCTCACTTAGCTTCAGTCCTCCAAAAGACATTTGGTCTAAAGCAGTTGTTTGGGATCCAGCCACAGCTAATGGGGAGACACACATCCTCAAAGGGTGATCTGTGCCTTCATCGGAACGCGTCTCAGCTGAGAGAAATTAATTTCCCATCGAACTTCTTCAGTATGGGCAGCAGCAGGCACCTCTGACCAGCTGCCAAACTTCCAGAAAGTTAAAGGATCCTCCCAGGACACCCAGCAACTCAAGAAAAAGCATGTGCACACTGATTTACTGTAACGGTCTCTGAAGGTGCAGGAGCTTAAGCTTCATTTCCAAGGATGGTTTAGAGGTAGCAAACCACATAATGGCCTTGTAAATCAGGAACACAGGCTCCTATATGCCTGGTGCCTCTGAAAGTGGGATCCAAGCTCCTAAATTGCTTGATCCTTTGGGAAATCACAGCTACTCCTGAAAGAGTTTGAAATGAATGGCCCTTGCAGTACACTTCAGCAGCTTCAAACAACATGCTGAAAAATACGATCACGGAGGTGTAACTGAACAATGAGGTTTTGTTTTGTCTTGAACTCCGACAAGGAACACATTTTCTGACCAAAGCAGTGTCATTGTTCCCAGGTAAATCTTTCAGCAAGGAATATCAAGTTATTCTCTAGAATTTCAATTTCTAATGGAAGAAAATGCTTCTAAAATGCCACTACCCCTTGTAACCTGTGGAAGGTGATGGTGCTCAGCTCCATCGTTTCTCCACAATAGGAGCCCTTCACTCTGAAGCACTGATGTTTGAGCTCTGCAAGCCTGCATACCAGTCTCTGAAGTCAGACTCAGATTGAGGTTTGTGTAGCTCATTTCAGGAGCTTTCTGCCTCTAAAGGCATGGTGGGAATGGAGTCTTTTACACAAGCTGTACCTAAGCTTACATCTTTTATGAACAAGGGTAATGTAAAGTTACCTAAGTCCAATAAGAAAGGGCTGGAACACAAACCCTATGAGGCTGAGGGAGCTGGGGTTGTTTAGCCTGGAGAAGAGGAGGCTCAGGTGTGACCTCATTGCTGTCTACAACTACCTGAAAGGAGGTTGTAGCCACGTGGGGGTTGGTCTCTTCTCCCAGGCAACCAGCAACAGAACAAGGGGACACAGTCTCAAGTTGTGATGGGGGAAGCATAGGCTGGATGTTAGGAAGAAGTTCTTGCCAGAGAGAGTGATTGCCATTGGAATGGGCTGCCCAGGGAGGTGGTGGAGTCACTGTCCCTGGGGGTGTTCAAGAAAAGCCTGGCTGAGGCACTTAGTGCCATGGTCTGGTTGACTGGATAGGGCTGGGTGCTAGGTTGGACTGGATGATCTTGGAGGCCTCTTCCAACCTGGTTGATTCTATGATTCTGTGATAGCTAAGGGTTGTCTCCAGGCTTATGTATCTCAAGGTCTTCATGTTTTAGTTTAGCAGCACTAAACAGTAAGTGCTTTGAGTAGCTGCTTACTGAGAAATTACACCTAGAGTGTTACACGAAGGCTAGATGTGGCACATCTTTCTGCACTTTCAGAATCAAAATCCTGCAAGTGATTCAGCAAACACAATCTGTCCAGACTTCCAAGTCCCTGAAAGGAATGGGGGAAGGAAGATGTAGAAAAACAGAAATGCAAATACAAAAGAAATTAAATCAAATCAAATTTAAAAAAGACAAATTGCTCTCATGCTGCCACATTCAGAGCAGATGAGCCTGAATAGGGATTTAATTAGAGATTAATTAGATTTAATTAGGATTTAATTAGAAATTAATACATACTTTCAAATACAAATGGAAATGTGTCATGGTTTAACCCCGGCCACCAAATAAGCCCCACACAGCCTCTTGCTCGCTCCCACCTGGTGGGATGGGGGAAACAAAAATGAAAGTATGAAAGCCTGTGGGTTGGCATAAAGACAGACTAACAGGTAAAGCAAAGTTTGCACACACAGACAAAGCAGGTGAAGGAGTTCATCCACTATTTCCCAAGGGCAGGCAGGTGTTCAGCCTTCTCTAGGAGAGCAGGGCTCCACTGCGCGTAACGGTTACCTGGGAAGAGAAATCACCATCCCTCCAGGTGCCACCCCCATCCCCCTTCCTCCCTTCTTCTTCAGCCACAGGAGTGTGAATCTATGAACACTGTTTTCATCACAAATCCAAAACATAGCCCTATGGAAAAAAAATAACTCTATCCCACTCCCAACCAGCACAAAGTGAGAACTGTTCAGGATGAAAGAGGAAAACAGAATAAGGGCAATTGCACTCTCACCTGCTCTGCTCACAGCACACTGTATGTTCAGGAAGACATCAGAGGTGCTTGATTGTGTTGATGCACCTAACCAAGGACCTGTGCAGCCACTGCATCCTTGCATTGCTAACCCATGCTGGTCACCCACTCACAGGGCTGCTAGGTCCTGGGAAATGAAATAGTTCACAGGAGATCAGAAATAAGGAACAAAGATTCACAGGTTCACAAACTGCATTGGGTTGGAAAGGACCCTCAAAGGTCATCTTCTCGGTCTTTTGGCTAAGGTCATGTGTAGTATCTGTTCTTATCAGTTCTATGATTCTATGATCTTGTCCAACCCCTTTGGCAGTCATCAGGGACACATTC
The DNA here is from genome assembly GCA_013400475.1 of Tricholaema leucomelas. Classification (NCBI taxonomy): domain Eukaryota; kingdom Metazoa; phylum Chordata; class Aves; order Piciformes; family Lybiidae; genus Tricholaema lacrymosa; species Tricholaema leucomelas. The sequence continues at coordinate 223,830 of WAAF01018188.1, read as the reverse complement.
AACTAGATCAGGCAGTCCAGGGCCACACTGAGTCTGGTCTTTAATGTCTTCGGGGACAGGGCCTCAACTGCATTCCTGGGCAGCCTATTCCAGTATTTTACCACTCTTATTGTAAATAACTTCTTCCTTATGTCCAGCCTAAATCTACCCTGCTCTGCTTTCAAACCATTGCCCCTTGTCCTGTTATTACAAGCCCTTCTAAACAGCACTACCCCAGCCTTCCTGAGTATGGAAGCATGGAGACTGTCCAAGACCACACGTACAAGCAAACTCAGTAAATAAACTTCCATACAGACACAAAGGAAAAGTATTGTTCGAGAAGCAAAGATGAAACATTTGCAAGGGAAGATTCACAAGGCCAAATGTGTGCAAAACACAAAAAGACAAACCAGGAAATTAAAAGAAGGGAAGGCTTCTGGAGCAAAACTTTCTGATAGGTAATGCTCAGTGTATTGAGTCATTTGCAATAACTACGGCTAGGGAAATCACTCTGCCAAAGTCTGCAGATGAGAAAAGCCAAGAAACAATGTACCAAGCAGTGACTCACAGGAAGAGGTTCAAAATAATGTAACACTAATTAAAAAGAAGTGGTTGGTAGGACCAGGTTGGCACTAGGTACAAAGACAAAGCCAGAGCATCCACACAAAAGCAAGCTGAATGACAAACCGCCGCAGCCCAGGTTACAGCGTCTTGGCGAGCACAGGAAACTTCAACAAAGCAGCATCGGATTAAAAGGTACAATAGCAGGATCATTACAGTGCTAAGAGCTAGGCCAGAGCAAACAGCTCCCTAAAACAAATACATCCATTTGCTTACTGCTACTGACCCTGGATGAATTGTTCATGCTATAGACAAAAGAGATTCATCTATCCAAGCTGGCAGGCTGTGAGGCACCATGTGGCACCAGGGCACTGCTGTTGCAGCATGAATTCATTTGGAAATCCAGGCCAGACACATCTGAGGGAAGAAAGCTGCTATTAATGAAGTTGCTATTTAGCTTTGTGTGAGAATGGAGGCTTTAGGTTCAAATAGTGAACTCCAAAAGAAGAAATAATACACGCACTGTCTTACATGTCTCTCTGCTCCCACCCTACTTGAACACCATCATCTCTCCTAAAAGGCAGTTAGAAAGTTTCATCTTGTTTTTCCTTTTCTTTTTAGCCTTTTAATTCATACTGATAACATATGCAGAAAAATACTTGGCTGTTCCCATTCTACCAAAGCCATTACATTTAAAAAACAATAAAACCAGTGAGGACAGGCCAGCAGGGACGAAATCAGTGTGTTTTATGAGCCTAAGTGAAAGTTCATCTTTAAAAAGGCCACATCAACCTTTCTTCTCTTTGCAGCCATGCTGAGCACTGCCAGGTGAGATTACTTCAGAGGCAGCTGAAGTGATCATTGCAGTGGATCATCTGAACTGGCTACAGCAGTGGGTCAGCATCAGCATCATCAGTTATTCAGTCTGGATGGATTTTATTTTCAAGCCAAGGAAATATTAAATATACCTTACTGGGATATTATTTTTTAAAAGAATAAACAAATGAACAACAACAGCAACAAAATAACCAAACTGCAAACAAAAAAAAAAACCCTCTTCTCAAATATTGTAGAACAGAAGAAGAAATAAGACTGAGTCAAGAAGTCTCCAACTGTACCTACCCTTGCAAAAGATACATTAGAGGGAATGGATACAATGGGAGGTTTAGGTTGGACATTAGGAAATACTTCTTCACTGCAACACTGGAATGGTTTGCCCTGGGAAGAGGAGTCACCATCCCTGGAAGCATTCAAGCAGTGTGTGGACCTGGCACTTAGGGACACAGTTTAGTGTTGATCTTGCAGTGCTGGGCCAAAGGTTGGACTGGATGATCTTGGAGGTCTCTTCCAACCATATATGTTCTGTGATTCTGTGATTAATTTTCCTTACCTACTGATCTATGATTTGCACCTTAGAATCCTGAAGTATTTCTTTGTTTGCCTTGTTGCTGTTGTTGTTCCTTTAATTGTTGGTGCTCCTGCTGGAGCATGTACAAAGATCAATTAAGCTGGTGAAGGACTTAGAGTATGGGTCTGATGAAAGGAAACTGAGGGCACAGTTTAGTGTGAGAAAGAGGAGGCTGAGGAGGACGTTATCACTCTCTGCAAATATCTGGAGGGACAATATAATGAGGTTGGTGTGCTAGTTTCTTCTCACAGGTAATTAGTGATAGAACAAGAGGGAATGGCCTCAAGATGCACCAGAGTAGGTTTACACTGGGCATTAGGAAAAAAACTTTTCACTGAAAGAGTGGTCATGCATTGGAACAGGCTGCCCAAGGAGATGGTTGAGTCATCATCCTTGCATGTGTTTAAATTTCCTTTAGATGCAGTACTTAGCGATACAGTTTAGTGATGAACTTAGTAGAGTAGGGTTAATGGTTGGACTTGACGACTTCAAAGGTCTTTCCCAGCCTGAGTGATTCTATGATTCTATGTTTTCACCACCTTCTTCCATCCCAAGTTCTCAGCAAACATCATTACCTCTTTTAATCTTCCCCCAGTCTGAGGCATCTTGGATGAAAATCTTCTCCATGTTATTGATGTACAGGTTTAAAGGTCAATGCTCTTTCCCCCAGGGTATATGGCTCTGTGATACAACTTCTTCAGGTGGAACCAATGACAGCTGCTGAAAATTGTAAGAACATGCTAATAATATTTCCAGACCTTCTAAATTGTCTCATGGATAAAACTGCTTTGTAAGTGAAAAGATTCACTTTGGAAAAGCATTTCATTTGGGTAGCAGTTCCACGATATCTGGCTGACTTAAAAGGTCACCTTTCAGACCACAGAGAGGAAGATAAAGGCCCATGTGCACGGTTATTTGAACAGTAATGTCTCTGTAATGAAATCCACTCAGAGAACCAAAGTACAGTGATGGGAATGAAGGTTTCAAATCTCCTTGAAATCAAGAGGCATAAAAATTCCAGCTCAAGTTGCAATGCACTTCCACGGCTACACAAATGCCACGTTCATAGCCTAGGCAGCGATACCACTGTCCTGAGAAGCTGCAGTACAGAGCAGTGTCCTAGCAAAACACACAATCTGCTCAATATAAATAAGCTAGGAGCAGGTGTTGATCTGTTGGAAGGTAGGAGAGCCCTGCAGAGGGACCTGGACAGGCTGGATGGGTGGGCAGAGGCCAATGGGATGAGATTTAACAAAGCCAAGTGCAGGGTTTTGCACTTTGGCCACAACAACCCCAAGCAACGCTACAGGCTGGGGACAGAGTGGCTGGAGAGCAGCCAGGAGGAAAGGGACCTGGGGGTACTGGTGGATAGTAGGCTGAAGATGAGCCAGCAGTGTGCCCAGGTGGCCGAGAGGGCCAATGGCATCCTGGCCTGGATCAGGAACAGTGTGGCCAGTAGGACGAGGGAGGTTATTCTGCCCCTGTACTCAGCACTGGTCAGGCCACACCTTGAGTGCTGTGTCCAGTTCTGGGCTCCTCAACTCAAGAGAGATGTTGAGGTGCTGGAAGGTGTCCAGAGAAGGGCAACAAAGCTGGTGAGGGGCCTGGAACACAAACCCTATGAGGAGAGGCTGAGGGAGCTGGGGGTGTTTAGCCTGGAGAAGAGGAGGCTCAGGGCAGACCTCATTGCTGTCTACAACTACCTGAAGGGAGGCTGTAGCCAGGTGGGGTTGGTCTCTTCTCCCAGGCAACCAGCAACAGGACAAGGGGACACAGCTTCAAGTTGTGCCGAGGGAAGTATAGGCTGGATGTTAGGAGGAAGTTCTTCACAGAGAGAGTGATTGGCATTGGAATGGGCTGCCCAGGGAGGTGGTGGAGTCACCGTCCCTGGGGGTGTTCAGGAAAAGCCTGGATGAGGCACTTAGCGCCATGGTTTAATTGACTGGCTAGGGCTGGGTGCTAGGTTGGACTGGATGATCTTGGAGGTCTCTTCCAACCTGATTGATTCTATTCTAAGAAATTTTAGAGAAACATCATTTCCCCACGGACATGAATTCAGGAAGCCTCCAACAAAGTGCAGGGAAAAAAGGCAATTACAGGCACAGGAGAGTAGCATGTTTTAGTAGGACACTTTAAATATGCTGTGTTTCTGTTTTCTCTTGCTTAAAACATCAGTTTTCCACTTAGGAGATAGACTGAGCAGTTCCTGTTTGACTCACATTCTTTCCTCAATCTCTTTTTCACAGAACAATTTATTCACTGTTACCATGGAAATGATTTCCTCTTTCCAATAGCAGGATTCCAGCCCTGTAACCTTGGTTTTGTCGATACGGTGTCCAATCTCTAACAGCCCTCCTTTATTAATGTCACTGTTAGATGAGACCACTTACCTATGTCAAGAAAGTAAGTATTTAAGACTGTTTCTTAATGAAATGCTTGAGAGTTTGTTTTCCTCTTCTTGCCCATGACCTTTGGAGGTCACTATCAACCCAGACCATTCTATGACTCTAATACTAAAACTCTCATTCCATTTCTTAATCTATATGGCTGTGATATGGAATCATAGAATCAACCAGGTTGGAAGAGGCCTCCAAGATCACCCAGTCCAACCTAGCACCCAGCCCTAGCCAATCAACTAGACCATGGCACTAAGTGCCTCATCCAGTCTTTTCTTCAACACCTCCAGGGATGGTGACTCCACCACCTCCCTGGGCAGCCCATTCCAATGCCAATCAATCTCTCTGGCAAGAACTTCCTCCTAATATTCAGCCTATACTTCCCCCATGACAACTTGAGGCTGTGTCCCCTCGTTCTATTGCTGGTTACCTGGGAGAAGAGACCAACCCCTACCTGGCTACAACCTCCCTTCAGGTAGTTGTAGACAGCAATGAGGTCACCCCTGAGCCTCCTCTTCTCCAGGCTAAACAACCTCAGTCCCCTCAGCCTCCCCGAGGCACTACTGCTTTCTCCATGCTGTGTGGGGGACACTGCAGGTCATGGCCCCTGTTCTGAAAGGGCACAAACTGGCATAAATGGCCATAGTTCACCAAAAGAAGAAGTAGACTGGCATTGTCCTGTGCCTGGATCAGCACAGCATTGGACACAACAAGGAGAGGAAGAAGCTGCCACTAAGTACATTTTTAAGAGCAGAGCATAAAGGCAATCTCCTCAATAAATAGCCCCTGCTAGGTGCCATAGCCTTTGACACTGTTCCCCACAGCAAACTGCTGGCTAAGCTGTCAGCCCACAGCTTGGATGGCAACACTCTGTGCTGGGTTAGGAACTGGCTGGAGGGCCGAGCCCAGAGAGTGGTGGTGAATGGAGCCACATCCAGCTGGCGGCCAGTCACTAGTGGTGTCCCTCAGGGATCAGTGCTGGGCCCCATCCTCTTTAACATCTTCATAGATGATCTGGATGAGGGCATCGAGTCAGTCATCAGCAAGTTTGCAGATGACAC
>WAAF01018188.1:16386-218039 GCA_013400475.1 Tricholaema leucomelas | reverse complement strand
CCAGGGAGGTGGTGGAGTCGCCGTCCCTGGAGCTGTTCAAGGCAGGATTGGACGTGGCACTTGGTGCCATGGTCTAGCCTTGAGCTCTGTGGTAAAGGGTTGGACTTGATGATCTGTGAGGTCTCTTCCAACCTTGGTGATACTGTGAGACTGTGAGACTGTGATACTGTGATTTTACAACTCAATTTAGAGCTGGACTGGGCTTTGGTCACCCTGGCTTGTTCAGTCCACAGTGCTGTCAGTCTGTTAAGGCCTATTAAACATGCCAGTCTAGAAAAGCTGGTGACATTTCCTTGGAATCACTGGACCAGGAATATTCCTGTGATGGAAAAATTAGTTCACTAAAGCTTCAAAGAACTCAGTAACCCTTGAAGTGAGTCTTCACTACAGGTTCAACAGCATCTGAGTGAACCTCCAGTATGTTTTCTTGTAAGGTCAGAAAACCACTTTAAAAGCCATAACTGTTATAACAGATCAGACAAAACTTATTCTTTATTTCTTAGGCTTACTCTCATGTAAAAGAATAAGAAGCTATTTTTCACTAAATAACTTACTCTACAAAGCTTCTAGTAACCCCATCCAGCCTTTTTAGAAGACACCAGTTCACTTGCAGAGGAGATACTAGAATTATTACTTTAATTTTGAGCAGTCTGGGAAAGTTAACTGAGCTGTCCAGAGGTAAGGAGCCAAACAAGCCAATTTCTTCCATTTTCAGAAGTGTATCAGGGTTTCTGGGTCTGAAGTTAAAGAAAAGGTAAAAAGAAGGTGTGGCTCTGTGTCAGCTCTGTCTCTCAGAATGAGTTTGAGCTATAGGGATGCTGCATAGCCAAGCAAAGAAGCTGGGACTCCACTTTTTCACAGCTCTGTGCAGCAAACAAAAGACTCATGTTTATGGCCACAGAATCACAGAATTAATCAGGCTGGGAAAGACCTCTGAGATCATCCAGTCCAACCTAGCACCTAACACCTTCTAATTAACTCAACTATGGCACTCAACTATGGAGTCGCCATCCCTGGAGGTGTTCAAGCAAAGACTGGATGAGGCACTCAGTGCCATGGTCTAGTTGACTGGATAGGGCTGGGTGCTAGGTTGGACTGGATGATCTTGGAGGTCTCTTCCAACCTGGTTGATTCTATTCTATTCTAAGTGCCTCATCCAGTGCCTTTTTAAACACCTCCAGAGACAGTGACTTAAACACCTCCAGAGACAGTGACTCCACCACCTCCCTGAGCAGCCATTCCAATGCCAATCACTCTTTCTGTGAAGACCTTCTTTTTAACATCCAGCCTAAACCTGCCCTGGCACAGCTTGAGGCTGTGTCCTCTTCTTCTGTCCCTGGATGCCTGGGAGAAGAGACCAATCCCCACTTGGCTACAACCTCCTTTCAGGTAGTTGTAGAGAGCAAGCAGTAAGGTCTCTCCAGAACCTCCTCTTCTCCTTGCTATTCCTTGTGAGGTAAGTGAAGATGCTTCAGCCTCCTCTCAGAGCCCTGCCCTGTGAGCAGCTCTGTCTCTTCCAGTGCAGGTAATGGGCAGGCACTCCTGCAGCACAAAGTTTCCTGTTGGATTTCCTTTTTCCCAGTCTCATACCTTTTACACGCCTTCCTGGTGCTTTTGTGGGGAGAAAACAGACCTGGCTTTGCTGAGGTTACATGCCTGCCTCTCCACCGCTCTTATGGGGAGACTTGTGAGGGGAAAGACATATTCTAGCCCTCCTATCATCCAAAACAGAGGGTTGACGTGTTTCATAAGGCAGATGAAGAGACAGGAAGAAAACAGCCCGTCTGACAGAGATTAGAAGCAGCAAGCGCACATTCACACACACACACGAATAACCAGAGCCACGAAGAGTCATGATTTCCTCACAATTTGTTATGCTTCAGCTGTGACTCCTTTGCAGAACAGCAGCCTCAGCCACTGCACTTGTGAAAAGCAACAAATCAGTGTCTCCCTTTGAAGTTCACCAGCAGATTTTAAGAGTCTGTTGGGGAGCTGGTGACGAGAAGTTTAAAGTTCGGTCTGGTTTGTGTTTGTTTGCAAGGATGTGTAGCAAAGCACTCTGATCAACTCTAGTGCCAGTACTCCATTTTAAGCCAAAACTCAAAGCCAACTCAACACACTAAGTCCATGGCTCACCTTCTATCAGCCTGCTGGTGTGTCTTCTTCAAAGCTCAGCTGCCTGGTGAAGCACGCTCTTCTGCCAGGCAACCAGCAGCAGAACAAGGGGACACAGCCTCAAGTTATGCCAGGGGAAGTATAGGCTGGATGTTAGGAGGAAGTTCTTGCCAGAGAGAGTGACTGGCTTTGGAATGGGCTGCCCAGGGAGGTGGTGGAGTCACCATCCCTGGGGGTGTTGAGAAAAAGCCTGGATGAGGCACTTAGTGCCATGGTCTGGTTGATTGGCTAGGGCTGGGTGCTAGGTTGGACTGGCTGATCTTGGAGGTCTCTTCCAACCTGGTTGATTCTATTCTAGTTGTGGAAGAAGTCTAGGTTTGGGCTTCTGCTTTTATGCACAGCAAATACACAGTTTTGTTACCAGTAGCAACAACCAGCTCAGAGAAATGATTAGGCTATTAAATGACTGAGTTTGGCTGGGGGAATAATGATCATAAACAGGAAGATGTGGGCTGTAGAGACAGCACTAGAAGGAAAGTAGAAATAGGCAGAGAGTGAGGCTCCCACACCAGTTTCCATGTAGGATCTGCTAAGTCAGAGGAATTCCTCTGAATGTAGGAAATCTGGAACACTTTTAATTGAGTGTGAAATTTGGGGCCTTGCTGTTCTTCAGGGCTGGAGCTGAATTCTGTCAAAGTAACACGACAACCCCCCTGCAATCTGGAAAGGTTAATTATATTGTTGAGCAATATTTTAATTTATTCTAATTTGCCTGATCTGGAGTCGCTCCCCTAATAGTTTTGCATATCTTTACATTCATTACACTCCATTAAGCTAAAACCTTTCAACAAATATTCATTTGTGGCCACTTCCACCGCTTCCCACTCGAACCTCAATTCTCTTCCAAATGTCAGGCTCTTTAAAAATCTTGCCATGAAAGGTCATCTTCCTGGGAAAGTTGTATTCGATGTTCCAGCTCTGGCCTGGGACAACCAGTGGTACAGAAGCCTCATACCTTTCAAGAGGAACCTCAGAGACAGAGTTTTAGGGCTCCTGGGTTTGATTTTTTTCTTTTCTCAAAGTCACAGTTGTTCCATCAGTTTTTACTGCTGCACCTCTCAGAGATGTCAGTGTGCCTCCTGACCACAGTACTCATAGATTCCTAGAATGGGTTCTATGGCCCAATGGTCACCTTAAAGCTCATTCAGTTCCAACCCCTCCTGGCGCGGGAAGGGATGCCTTCCACTGGACCAAGCTGCTCAAGGTCCCATCCAAGCTGGCCTTGAACACCTTCTGGGAGGGCAGCAGGATCACATCTAATTTCAAACCATTGCCCTTTGTCCTATCACTGCAGGCCTTTGCAAACAGTCCCTCTGCAGCCTCCTTCAAGTACTGGAAGATCACCAAGGATGGAAAATTTACCTTTCGTCCCTTCAGTTTGTTTCCTTCTGTTTCTGAGTTTGCCACAAAAAGAGCTAGAAAGAATCACCCTCTTAAAAAGTTTTCCCTAACTCAGTTCTAGCCAGGGAGTGTTGTACACTGTTCAAAACCAGGTTTGTTTTTTCCCTTTTGAGAGCACTGAAATTGATAAAACAGTAATAATGATGTCAGAGAACCAAAAACTCATTCATAAGAACATCAGTCAAAATTTCCATTCACCAAACTAGTGCTGGAGATACAGCAAGGAGAGAAAAGGCTTCAGTCATCAAAAGTAAGAGAGGAAGAACAAGCTGAACTCTCACCAAAAAATCTGATGCCTTCAAAGCTCAACACAAAACTTGGTCTGAGTAAAGTTTCTGAAATGTAAAATTATACAGAGGGAAGTGCAATAAAAAAGAAAGGGCCTGAAACTATGAGACACTGCTCTGTAACTCTTCTCAATCTCCTGATAACTTCCTTTTCTTTTCTTAAAGGTATGAATAACAATTTGTGGAAAAGACTTCTTTCTAATGAGGGGGAAAAAAACCCACTCAGTCCCTGTTCTTGTCTCATCTGAGAGGAGACAAACTGTTTGCTGTTTCTGAGCTTTTGAATCACCTACATCTGAGATAGCCAGAACGAGGTGTGAACTGAGCTTGTGATATTCAGTAGTGTAAAAATTGGTTTAGATTAGATTAGATAGTTCCCAGCAGTACTCTGAGTGAAATAGGCAGGGGTGGATTGTGCTAGTTTGAAGCTAGCTAGAACGTTTTGGTTAGAAGGATTAGATCACAGTGCTGATGTCTACTTCACTCATAGGCTTGCTGAGAGGTATAAGAAGAATCCAAACATAGATAAGGGCATTGCCTGAGCTGCATCTCTCTCTTTAGCCTCTCTGCTGTTTCTCTGATTAATTCACTTTGCTTCCTAACCCCCTGGCCAAACCTCCATTCTTCCTTGGGACTGGGTCAAGGTTGAGAGGGGTGGGAGAAGGTGGAGGGGTGGTTGGGAGCCCCTCCTGGGGACTCAGGTTTCTGGGAGGGGAGTTGTGTCTGTATTACCTTTTACCTTGTGTATTTCTGTCTATAACTGTATATACTGTAACTATCTGCTTGTATATTGAGCTAAGCTGTAACTATAAGCTTCATTCAAATTTCCAGAGCCAGCTGAGTCTAGCCTGGGTGATTTCCAAAGTTGGGGGGGAACACCCAAACCATCCCAAAATTTCAGAAGGATTTTGCAACTCTAAGATCCATATTTTTTGAATCTGAACTCAGAGAATAACATCACTAAAGAGTTGTGCTTTGTATTCTCTTTATTTTCAGATGTTCTTTTTTGTTGTGTTGGTCCTTTTAAATAAGGCAGTAAGTAAAACATAGGACAAACAGCCCCAGCATTTTAGGGCAAGTCACTTATACTGGGGGGAAAAACCCACACAAAACAAACAAAAATACCCCAACTCAGCCAGAAATGTGATTTTCCTCTATCAGCCACTTATTTTGTTTCAATTTCTGAGAACTCTTCAATTATTTTAAGTCTGCTGCCTTTCACAGGGCCACAGGATGTTGGGGGTTGGAAGGGACCCCAGGAGATCATCGAGTCCAACCCTCTTTTTGCCGTGTGCTGACAGAGACGTGCTGAAATGACAGCAAAGCCACTGCTTGTGACTGATGTCATCACTGTCTGTCTTCAGTTCATTACTTCTGCATGTCTGTGTGTGTGTGAGTAGGACACCCTGATGCTGTCAAGTGCCTACTGGTGAGTAGGAAACCCTGGTGCTGTCAAGTGCCTACTGGTGAGTAGGACATCCTGGTGCTGTCAAGTGCCTACCGGTGAGTAGGACACCCTGGTGCTGTCAAGGGCCTACTGGTGAGTAGGACACCCTGGTGCTGTCAAGTGCCTACTGGTGAGTAGGACACCCTGGTGCTGTCAAGTGCCTACTGGTGAGTAGGACACCCTGGTGCTGTCAAGTGCCTACTGGTGAGTAGGACACCCTGGTGCTGTCAATGGCCTACTGGATTTCTGCAGACTTACGCTGCCATCCTCCCTGGGCAGTAATTAATTGCTAAGTATTGCATAATCTGATTGACATACCTACGTGGATGGGGCTTCTTTTTACCGAGACAATGAATCTCCTCTCTCTTGTCATATCACAGCCATTCCACACAGCTGCATTGCAGCGACCCGTAAGCATTGTGAAAACTGTGACTGTGGCAACAGGCAGCTGTGGCTCTGTAATGAAGGACAGAGTTCAGATTAATTCCAGTGATGGTGATAGATCTCCATGCTGGCATAAAAGCTGTCACAGCCTCTTTCTGCCTTTTAAATGGACGTGCTCTGAAATAGGTATTTCAATGAAGCAATTTCCTTTCTGCTAATTTATGACTTGTAAAGCTGTGATAGGTATTTTGAGTTATGCTACCTAATAAAAAGGATGCACAACCTCTTTCAAGTTATTATTTAGCATTGAAAAAGGACAGGTTCTTTTCCTTTCTTTTAATGTCTCAAGAGGAAAAGCTTCACATTTCAAGCACTGTTAAGACATTCAAGTGGTCAGATGTCAAACTTCAGCTCTCTTCCAGGTATTCCCGAGTGCAGAAAATCATAGAATTATCTGGATTGGAAGGGAATTAAAAAGATCATCTAGTGCAACTCCCCTGTAGTCAACAGGGACATCCTCCACTACATCAGGTTTCCCAGAGCCCAGTCAAGCCTGACCTTGAATATCTCGAGGGATGGGGCCTCAACCACTTCCCTGGCCAACCTGTTCCAGTGTTCCACCACCCTCATGGTAAAGAACTTGTTCCTAACATCCAACCTAATTCTATTCTCTAATTTCAGACCATTGTCCCCCTCCTATCACCACAGGCCTTTGTAAGAAGTCCCTCTGCAGCCTCCTTGTAGGCTCCCTTCAGATACTGGCAGACTGCTATTAGGTGTCCCTGGAGGCTTCTCTTCTCCAAGCTGAACAACCCCAACTCCCTCAGCCTGTTGTCCTAGCAAAGGGGTCCCAACCCTCTGATTGTTGTTGTGGCTCTCCTCTGGACGTTCTCCATCAGGTCTGTGTCCTTCCTGTGTTGAGGGCTCCAAGCATGGATGCGATGCTCCAGGTGAGATCTCACCAGTGCAACGTGTCAGAATCACCTCTCTCAACCTGCTGGCCATGCTCCTTTGGGTGCAGCCCAGGATGCTCTGGCCTTCTGGGCTGCAAATACACACTGTTGGCTCACGGTCAGCTTCTCACCCACCAGTACTCTCAAGTCTTTTTCTGCATGGCTGCTCTCAATTTTTTTCATCTCACAGCCTGGATTGATACCTAGAATAGCCTCTATGGCAGCCTGTGTGACATGAATTGCCCTATGACAGCCTACGGTTTGAAATCCACTGCTCTGAGTTAGATGCTTCAGCTCCTGAAGTATTTCATAGGCTAAGTTGTGTCTATTGGTATAAAATCAGTGCCTGGAATAACGAGCTGCCAAAGGTGAACTACTGATATGGCAGGGATTTTTCCATTATGCAAGGCTAACTGGAATTCAGACACTAAAGGAAAGAAAATCTCAGTGATTACTTGGTCATCACTTGGGTTTCAACGTAAAAACGCATGGGCACAAGGAAAATCCTCACCAGAACTGCAAGTGTCTGGAAGGGAGGACAACATGAGAAAGCTAAAAGAACACTTTGTTTTAAATCACAGACAATCAATTCCAGAACACACCAAAAAAATCAAAAAGAAGAGAGTTTGTTTTTTCCTACCAGTGTAAGATTCCTCATTAACTTCCTCTTTTCTTCAGAAGGAAGTGACTGTGAATCTCTAGAAGTGATGCTCAAAACTCCTGGGCTTCATCTAAAGAAGAAACATATGAGAGAGACACATTTGCACAGATCTCAAAAGGCAAATGGAAACACACAATGTTTGTAACAGGCCAAAGACTCAAGAGTTCATTTAGCTCTTCTGGAGAACCATTTGATCTATTTGCCTTCTTAAGAAGAAACTAGACCTGTTCAGTGTGAGACCAAAAAGCTGGAGGGAATGCAGAGGACCTCAAGACAGAGATTAAACTTGACATAATGGTTACACAATGATTGCAGAAAATCACCTTCCTAAAAGAGAAAACTTTTCTATGATTTCTGTCCTGAGAAGGACTCACCTAGCAAGGCACCAATGCACTGCCAGGAGAACAGCAGAAACACTGCTGGGCACACCTAAGAACCTTGGAGCTGAGCAGGAAGGGGTCTGTGGCATGGTGACAAAGCCTCTGTTTACCACTAGCAAGCAGTGTGAGTGTGTATAAATGGATCTGTCAAGGGCAAGAATGGATGTTCATACTGCATGTGTTTCCTGGGGCCTCTAACTTGTTCCCTTGGACTGGACACCCCTTAGCAGCTGTTGTGAAATACATGCACACCTAGAGTTATCTTCTGTCCTGGTTCTAGCCAAAAGGAATCCAGTTTCTGCCTTCTGTGAATGCTCTGTGACATGAAGCAAAACAAAGGAAGCAGAAGAGGGGATTCATTTAAAATACCCAATCCTGATCTGAATCAAAATGACACACCTAAAGTTCATCTGCACACAGGTAGATAAGAGAGCACAAATCTCTTCTCCCAGATCTGCACTGCATGCTTGCTTCTTTGAACCTGTTTGCCTGGATGGAGAAACCTGGACTGGGACAGGGATCTGCTGGAGGGAGTACAGCAGAGGGCTATGAGGATGATTAGGGGACTGGAGGGCACGGCTTATGAGGAGAGGCTGAGGGACCTGGGGCTGTTTAGTCTGGAGAAAAGAAGACTCAGAGGGGATTTGATAAATGTTTATAAGTATCTGAAGGCTGACCAGGAGGGGAGGGACAGGCTCTGCTCACTTGCTCCATGTGATAGGACAAGTAAGTTGCAGCAAAAGAGGTTCTGCCTCAACACAAGGGGGAAATTCTTTACTGTAAGGGTCACAGGGCACTGGAACAGGCTCCCCAGAGACGTTGTAGAGTCTCCTTCTCTGGAGACTTTCAAGTCCTGTCTGGATGTGTTTTTCTGTGATCTATGCTAGATTGTGTGGTCCTGCTCTGGCAGGGGAGTTGGACTCGATGATCTCCTTGGTTCCCTTCCAACCCCTAACATCCTGTGATCCTGTCAACCTCTCAGCAACAAAAAATGCCAGCGTAATTTTCCCTTGCTGCCACTGGTGGACAAAAGACACTCTTTTCAGGGCTGCAAAGCTGTCTGAAGCAGAGAAGCTCAGAGCAAAGACGCAGTTTGGGCACAGGCTTATTTGGAACCTAGATGTGGGGCTGACTGTCTGGTCTAGATTGTTCTTCATGTTGGTTGTTAGTTTATGAATGGGTAGTTAATGTGCAAACTGACACATGGCTCTTCAAAGTCGGAGAAAAATATTTTTTTTCAATAGGCCACTGATTAGCTGTGGCTGAGTCAGAAGGGTATGAGTCACCACTCAAATGACAAGGGTAAATTTAGTGCCTAGGGGAAGGGAGGAGGCTTTTAAAAGCAAACACATTGTTTGGAACTGAAGAAATTGAAGCCAGGTCTTTGCTGGTCTACCAGTGTTGTCTAGAGGTGTAAGAAAAGCACCTGCAGAGATGACACTGGTCTGTTGGCAAAGGCCATGGCGAAGACACAGGGAGGCTTAAAGAGGAGTGTTTGTGACAAAGCTGTTGCTGCACAGCGAGAGGATATGGCTGTGCTGACAAAAAGGATGATGCCTTGGGCTGAGATTCTGACAGGGCCTGGTTGAGGTGCTCTTATCTCAATAGGCCTCCCAAATAGTGAGAATCCCTGTTTAGTTTCAAGGTCCTGAATCAATTTAGGCATGAGCTAGCTCTCAGTTAAGCAGCTTAAATGTTTGAAGACGGGAAAACGTAGCTGCTAGGGAATGTTGGCTCCCAGACGTTAGGAGAGAGGCAGCGGTTTAAAACTGGTGCTTGGGAGAACGGTGTCTCAGTTTCCCCAAAAGAGTGCTTTGAGTGCTCACCTTCTTTAACCTTCTTTCAAGGAAAGAGGAGTAGTCGAGATAAAACTGTCAAAAGGTGACCTTGCAGCCAAGTATGGCAGACTAAATGTTAGTAGGTGACACCAAGCTGGCACAGAGTTCTAACAGGGCACTCACCTGAGTTCCTGAGCGGCGCTGAGCGTTTCGATTAACGAGTAAGCTGATGCAACAGAAGCTCCTCCAGAGTGTGTAAGGCATCAATGCACAAAGCAGACTGCAAACACCGCTGAGGACAGGATCAGAATTCAGGATAATTACTTAAGACTGGAAATAAAAGGAGTTTGAAAACCATAGCAAAACAAAACAAAACATGGGTAAGCAGCAAAGCCCAACTCGGGGGGAGAAAAAGGCAGCAGCACAAATATGTTCTTTTTAAAAAGACCCCAAAAAAAAGGAGAGATGAGAATAGACACTAAGGTCTGCTGTGGACCATAACTGGTCTGACAGGACTAGAATGCAATGTTGTTACAAACAAAGCAAATCATCACTCCAAATGAACAGGACTGTCAGCCGCAGAACTTATGAAGCAATTAATCTTTTTGTCTCCACGTAGCTTGAAGGCACTAAACTTTACGAGAGAGGCAGTCACACCAAGAGTAACAGGAATGCCGAGAGACTTCAGAAAATGTGATCAATCCATCAGTGCAGAGGTAATTCAGTTTATTTTTAGAATAAAGAACTATGGGAGAACGATAAAAATTCCAGTATTGAGAACATAGTTGAAGGAGTGATGATACATGACTTTTCATTTCCAGGGAGGGAAAGAAAATAATTAGTTCTCTGTAGGACAAGATATAGTTTGGGTATTATGGAACATGTTCCTAACCACGAAGATCAATATCCATCAGCAAGCTACATAACCTGTGGCATCCTCATTACTGGAGATTTTAAAGACCGTCTCAGGAGCCCACTGCTGGGGAAAATGTCAGTGTTCTTAGTCCTCCTCAGAACAGGGACATGGACTAGTTGTCCTGTGAAAGTAACTTCCATCTTTTCTGTACAGTAAATGAATTTAACTCTCCTCAGGGCCAAGCAACAGAAAACACAAGAGGCAACAGACACAGGTTCCAACAAGAGTAACTCCAATTAGGTGCAAGGAAAATACTTTTTTCCATGTGAGCAGTTCAGTGCTGGAGCAGGTAACCCAGAAAAGGTGGAGAATGTCCACGTTTGGAAATATTAGAAGTTCTGCTGGACAAGGCTCTTATTGCTGCTTTCACAGGATCACAGGATGTTAGGGGTTGGAAGGGACCCAAGGAGATCATCGAGTCCAACCCCCTGCCAGAGCTGGACAATACTATCTAACACAGAGCACAGAGGAACACATCCAGACAGGCCTTGAAAGTCTCCAGAGAAGGAGACCCCACAACCTCCAGTATCTGAAGGGAGCCTACAGGAAGGCTGGGGAGGGACTATTGACAAGGTCTGGTAATGTCAGGATGAGGAGTAATGGGTTTAAACTGGAGGAGGGGAGATTTAGACTGGATGTTAGGAGGAAGTTCTTTACAGTGAGGGTGGTGAGACACTGGCACAGGTTGCCCAGGGAGGTTGTGGATGCTTCCTCCCTGGAGGTGTTTAAGGCCAGGTTGGATGAGGCCTTGGGCAACCTGCTCTAGAGGGAGGTGTCACTGCCTATGGCAGGGGGTTGGAGCTGGATGATCCTTGAGGTCCCTTCCAACCTAAACCATTCTATGATTCTCTCTGGGGAGCCTGTTCACTGCTCTGAATTCCAGTGCTTTGAGCCGGGGGTTAAACAAATGACCTCCAGACACCCCCACCCAAACTCAATTACCCTACAAAGCTGTGATTATGTTGTTAAAACTTATACACGGAAGGGGAATATTCCATTGCCCTGGGGGCAAAACATCACTTTTAGTCTAGAGAAGGAAGAATGAGTGCTGCCTTTGTTGCTTTCAGCAATGGACTGTTGTTGGGGAGGGGAAATTAATTGATGCAAGATGATAGTTCCCCAAAATTAATATTGTGTATTAATTTTAATACTCAGAACTCTCACCACCCCTGACCACTAATGTTAATAATATTTGGGTTCTTACACGGTCATGGAAACATTCTATGGACAATATCTACATCTAGTAATAACCAGCAAAATACATAAACATTTAATTGAACTGGAAGAGAAGGTTCCTGCGGTCAGATGCCGCTTGCTGTCAATACGCCGCTTGCCCAGTAGCTGGGCTCAAGCTCTTTCTGCTCTATGGCAGAAGGCAATGGAGAATTACAAAGAGGCATTTAAGCATTTACTCACAAATCATTATTACTCACTCATGGGGCTTAGCCACAGTCCAGACAGTGTCCAAGTGCTTTCAGGGGACTCTGTCTTGTTGGACATTGAGGCTTGACTCTTCCCAGCTTCTGGGGAAAGGACGCAGACAATCTCTGACCTTGTCTCCTGGCTTCTTCTGGACAATCTGTGTATATGTCCAGGAATTCTAGGCAGGACCTTCAGGTGCAGAGGCAGGATGTTGTGCAGTCTCAGCACGCTGTCACGCTGGCCACACAGGCCGATCGCGTGCAGGCATCCAGGGTCTGCTCCTGGTAACTCGCGGCAGTGGAGTTTAGCAGGCAAGCAATAAGGCAGTGTGCAATAGCAGCAGGGCTGGGCACAGCAGAGAGGGCACAGCAAAGAGCAGGGGAGCAAAGCAGGGAAGCAAAAGCAGGTTGTTAGCCTGAATATCTCCTTTTATCAGTGTGGGCCAAGATTAATTGCCCCTTGGACACAAGAATAGCCAATCAGGATGGCAGTTAGCCAAACCTTACCATATTGGGCAAAGCCACAGGCTCGCTTTTCCCTAACTTGGGAAAAGCACATGCCTTGCACTAGGCAGGCACAAGCTAAGTGTGTGTACCACACTTGCCTCTCTGGTGGAGCAGAAAAACATGCCTAGGCAAGACAGGACATGTATAAGCCTATTTTGGGCCTATCTGGCCTAGCACAACAACTATCTGCAGTTTATGTGGGATCTTTTCTAGAAAATAAGTCCTTTTCCATAATTACCTTCAATCTACATGAACAAAACAAATTCTGCATTGAACTGCCTTTGAACTCCCCACCCATTCCCACCACATTCTCTTCAGGCAATCAAATACATTAATGTTTTCAATTGGAGAAGAACACAGAAAAGAGCACTACCAAAAGCTACCTTGGGAAAGTAAATTTACCTATCTGCCTTTGATCCCTGCTACTGTGTAATTAGCTTTCAACATTGCAATGGGGGGGGCGGGGGGGCAGGGAAAGTAGCAGGGAAATCGTCTTGTACTCCATATTTTGGCAGGCAAGCTACCCTGAGACAGTACTGTGAGAAAGGCAGGAACCTCCTTTACTATAGCTAAGAACCTCCTTTACTATAACTAAGCTCTCCAGTGTGTAAGATTTGCTGTTTCCTTCATCACTACTCTAAAAGGTTCTTTACTCTTCTGGTTTCAGCTGAGCAGACCTGGCTGTGGTCAGTGATTTCACTTTCCAGCTGAGTCTGTTCTAAGTGACTGCAGTCAACAGCATGTGTTTTGCATGCCTCTAGCAGTGATATGCTGGTGCTTATAGGTTCTACCAAAGATTGGCATGCAGAAAGGTTCTTGCTTCAACTTGCTCCTGTGGAGACCAAAGTCACTGATAAATCTTGTGTGCTGTGTTGAGGTGTAGAAAAGTAAGTGGTCAGACCTGCAGGGAGGAGCAGACTGGACAGGTGACCCTAAACCGATCAACAAGGGATTCCACTCAATATACCTTGTATTGGGTATCAAGCTGAGGGGTTAGAAGGGTTAAGCTCTGTTCTTCAACAGCCAATGTTCATGTTGTTGTTATTGTTTCATTAAAGCACTTCCACTTTCCTTTTCCAGTCCATCACTCTCTCCCCCTTATTCTCTTACTCATCCCCTTTGGGATGGACAGAGTTTACTAGAGAGCATCTGCCATTTGTCTAGGGGCTGGCTCAGCCCTAACCCTTGACAGACACAATGTGCTGTCTTCAATAAAGGATGAGAACTTTACTGCCTATCAGCCAGAACAAAAGTGTGTCCTTTGTTTGCTAGAGCTGCTTTAGACTTAGGTGAGGATAAGGGAAGACAGCATTTAGACCAGCGTCGTTTCAAACAATGCATTTAGTTCTGACTACACGCAGAGTGGGACATGAGAGACAGGTAGGCAGGTAGGTAAGCAGTCAGGTATGATAAGCAACAAGCTTCCGAACCTGCCACAGACCATCTGCAGGCCTCTTAACAGCGAGTTGAGAATGGCTTCTGCCACTTAAGAGAGTTGTTCGTTTTCTCTTCACTGGATCTGCAGAAAGCCTGTTAATCTTCTATCACTGTAGCTTTCCGGGAGAGCAAAGTCATTAAATGAGGCTTGTAAAAGCTCCCAGGAAGAGAAAGACCTGCAGCAGGGAACCAGTAGGATGGAAACACTTGAAAACACACTTTGAAAACTTCAGGAAAACTGTGGAGCAAGGATGCCTGCAAATGCAAAACCAGATGCATTTTGTAGCCAGATGGAAAATTTCTGCTGTGAGCACAGGGAAGAGGGACAAAGGAGGTGATTACCTGCGACAGGGAGTGGTAGGGGAGCTTCAGAACAGAAAGAGGACAAACAAAACAAAGTAACTTGGATTTCCAGCAGTTCTAAGACTGCTTGAAGAAGTTAAATAAATCCTCCTCAGGTGGTTTGTTTCTCAGAAGACCTGAAGTCAGTGGTAGAGTGAAAATACTCAGGGAATAACATCTTTATGCTCTGAGAGCAGGACTGAAATTAAAGCCTAAACTTACCTGACACCTTCACGGTCTTTGGACACAAACCTGTACATTGGTAGAGGCTTTGGGTCAACTTGAGGGCGTGCCAGAAAAAGTGCAATCTGCTCCTTAATATTGGTCCAATATCTGCCTGTGCAAAGTTCAGGGAGCAAAACTGACCTACCTATCACGTGCTCATCCCCTCACACATCTACCCTTCTCCCACTGTTTGCATTGTTCTGACATCAACACTTGAGAGTCCTTTCCGTGAGCCATTTTGACTTACTCAATTTGCTAGAAAACTAAACCAGAAGTAAATATCTACTCCTGGGCGAACAAATTCAAGCAACTCACAGAAGGTTCACCTGCTGGCAGTCAGAGACAGAGCAGCAAAGCAAAATGACAGCATGGGTCCAGGAGAGATGGAGAATGAGAAGAGAGCTCCATGTGGGGAGCTGAGTGACTGACTCAGTGCCACTGCGACAGTAAATCAATTCAGCTGCCTAACAGATCTCGGCTTTAGACACCTTTCTTGGGTATAGTGGCTCCATAAGTAACTTTTTTTCTCCTCAGGAACTCTAAAGAGAACTAATCTAGAGTTAGACATCTAACTTTTAGATGCTTTCACTGGTGTACATTAGACACCTGCACCGGTATGCATCCCCATCCCTAAGGTGACATAACAAGTTCAGTATTGCATCTGTTTGCAAAGCCACGCCAAGAAGAATGTTGTATAGCAGAGGTCTGAATTCTGTCTGCCTTTCAGGAACTGAACTCATGAGCTTTCTCTACTCACTATGGGAACCAAAGCTGCAGTAGTGTAGATGTGCTGAGAAGTCCTGTTGGAAGCCTGCTGAAGTGGGGTTGCTGGTCCTGCTTCCTACTGCCAACACAGTAACACCAGTGACACCTTTCAGACCACACACCCCAACATCAAGCACATGAGTCACAGCCAGACATTGCCACTGAATCAGACGTAGCACCTCCCACTGTCTGAAGAGATTAGCAACTCATTTCTTACCCAGAAGCCATGTCACTGACTTGTTGCTGTCTCAAGGCAGATATTTCAGCCTGACTATGCTTTGGAGCAGAGCACAAAGTGCTCTGCTGTGAAGCCTTTTGCATGAGGTATTCGTGAATATAACAAAGGTGAACAACAAAATCATGCTGGTCTTTTAAGTCATTGGGCAGCATTGATAATGCCTTCCCTATTTCACATTGAACTTGGTCCTGCTTCCACAGCATACCAGATAAAGGCGATACAACTTCTGCCTGTGCAACGTGAAAGTGCTGCAATTAAAAACCAAAGCCAAGACATTTCTTGGCTGCCAGGGCATTGATTCCTCCCTTTCCTAGGTTCCCTATTGCCCTGGTGCCATTCACTGGGAAAGGTGCATCTCCTGTGTGGAGGTTAGATTTAACATCTGAGGAAGCAGGAAACACTCTCTCCAAACACCAAAGCAGGCAAAGCACATCCAGTGAAACAAAGACAGAAAATAGGGAGCAGAAGAGTTAACTTTTTAGGACCAGGGTGGGGAGTGCTGCATGTTAGGGGTAGTCTTTCAAGGATAGGGTTGATTCTCTGCCCTTCATCTTCACAAGCAGCAAATTTAACTCCACAAACTGATAGCATTGAAGAGACTTCCTACACATTGGGCTGCTTCTGTAACGACACTGCGCACACGAACGCACCTCGGAAGTCGAAAACAATGAGCCCTTAAATCCCAGCACTTTTTACCACCCATAGCTCCCCAGGCTTTCGTCAAGTCCACCACAGAGCCTGTCTCCTTTAATTGCTCAGAGCTGACTGCTACAGCCTCAGCACAAGTATGGCTGGAAATAAACTGTATTACATAGCAATTTCGGTTGGTGATGGGTAGCCATGGTAACACCAAGCAATAACGCTTCAGAAAGGAAATGGCCTTAAAGGGCACAAATGTGCATCTCGAATCCAGGCAAGCAGGATACTGAGCAGCTTTTGTTTCCTCAGAAGCAAAGAAACAGAAAGAAAAGAAAAGAAAGAAAAATTAATTTAATTTTTTTCAGGTTCTGTCTGAAAGGCAATTAACTTTTTCATTTGCCTCACAGAAACTAGCACTTTAATTTTTAATGTTCAGCTGCATACTCATTAAAGTCTTCACATTTAGCTGTCTGCTGTTTGAAGCCCTCATAGACTGGGGTCCATACTTCTTTCTGGCCAATGATACTAATAAAAACTACCCCTTTCACCTGAGCTTTTGCTTGTAACTGGCTATTTGTTGTTACCTCTTGCTTTTGATGAGCAGTGCAGGCTTGGTCCCCGTTAGCCTGCTGCAAGATAATTTGATTTTCACAGAAT
This sequence comes from Tricholaema leucomelas, assembly GCA_013400475.1. NCBI lineage: Eukaryota > Metazoa > Chordata > Aves > Piciformes > Lybiidae > Tricholaema lacrymosa > Tricholaema leucomelas. Next base: position 201,426 of record WAAF01018188.1, on the reverse strand, counting down.
CACAGAAAGTTAGGGGCTGGAAGGGACCTCGAAAGCTCATCCAGTCCCACCTCCCGCCCTGCCAGAACAGGATCACCTATACCAGATCACACGGAATGCATCCACACAGGTCTTGACTATCTCCAGAGAGGGAGACTCCACAACACCCCTGGGCAGCCTGTTCTGGTGCTCTGTCACCCTCACAGGGAAGAAATTCCTCCTCAGGTTTACACAGCCCTTCCTACAGCTCGATTTTGCGTTGTGGAGGCAGGGAATTAACGTGGCCGAGTCAGGAATATTTATCAAAATAGAATTCTTTTATTTTTCCTGAAACCCACCCCCGAAACCCCACACAGAAATTAACTCCGTTTTAATTAGCAGGTTGCGTTTGATTGAGAAGATCTGACAAGGATACCATAGATAAATTTGACTGTTTTAGAAGTCAGGAGATGGGAAGGCTAAGCTACTAAAGGTAGCATTCCCACTATTAATCAGGCTGAGCCAAAGTTTACTCACAGGTGAGTTAGGCTGTCTGAGAGAAAGAGCGGTCCAGACGCGTGTCAGCTCTCTCTCTTTCAAAGGACATCTGAGGCTCATTAGCTTGCACAAAGGGCAGTTATGGTGGGAAGCCCTCCAAAGCAGAGACAGTCCTGTTCCCCAGGAGCTTGTCCTTCAGAATGCCAGGGGTCTCTTTCTGCAGGAACTATCCAAGCAGGGGAGAACACTAAAGCAGGGACCCCAATATTTATACCCTTCCTAGACAAAGGGTCAAGTTACCACTTCCTAGGCGCGAAGACCACAGCCAACGCCCAGCCCGATTCCAGTGTGGGCATCTGCATGGGGCACCCTCCTGCCAGAAGGGCCCTTTGCTTCCCCTTTCACACCTGCAGGGCAGGGAGGGGGGAAACAGGTTTTTCACACCTTTGCTCTCCCATTCAAACCACGGAGGGAGAGGAATTTGGGGGTATACAGGACTCCAGGACATTTTGGCAACACACACAGCATTTCTCAAGCTCCTTCCTGAGCTACTTCACCTGTTGCCCAGCCTATATAAAACGAGCTTGTAATTGTTTTGAAGTGTGGGGTTAGTTCTTTAAACCCTTCCAAAGCTTTCAGATCGCTACTTCTATTAGTTCAAACTGATAGTCTGGGGTTTGTTTTGTTTCATTTTGTTCTTTTTTTTCTGTGCACAACACTAAAAGTCCAAGAAAATCAAAGGGACAAATAGCTGCTTTTCAAAGAACTTCTGTAACCATTAGCTTTAAGCCATCACCATACAGAATCCTAAATGTCTGAGTTACTTTAGCTCTCCTCTATCCAAAAGCCAGCTACACCACCACAAAACAAAATTGTATTGCTCTGAAATCATTGCCCAGAGGAAATCCAAGTCTGCTGCTGCTGCCTCTCTCCTAGTTATTTTTCCAAAGCTGTTGTTTCATTTTGTTGGGTTTTTGTTGGTTTTGTTTTTTTTTTTCCCCTGGGGATTGAAGTTAGATTGACTGCAGTACAGTTACTAAATTATCTCTCAGATCCCTTTTTTCCCTTCCTTCACTAAAGACAGGTCCTGGTAAATAATCCATTCTCCCCAAGAGATCAAATTAGTCACCGATTCCAAGAGGCTTCCTTGCTTCAGGTCTTCACACATCTTAAGTTTGTCAGACTCACTTGAGTTGAAAATATCTAATTTACCCAATATACTCTTTAATTTGTTCTTTCCATATTCCAGTCTGAGACATTGTCCTTTTGTTCTTTTCCATAGCTGCATTAGATCACAGTTGACCTTTTTGGTGAAGACAGGCTCAAAAAAACCCACTGAAGTGTACTTTCTTGATGTCCTTTGTTAGTCACTTTTTCTGTCCATTAGTTAGTAGAAGGGTTTGGGCTTTGATCTTCCACTTGTTTCTACCACACTGATTGAAGATGCTGAGGATTTCTTATTGCCAGTGATGTTTCCTCACATCTACATTTCACTTACGTTTTGGCCTCCTGATGTTGTTGCTGCTTGCTCAGTTCATCTTTTTATATCCAGCTTTAGTGATTTGATTTACTTTCCACTTTCTCTCTTCTTGGGTTTAATGTCAATGAAGATTTCAGTTTAACTAACCCAATCCCGTAACTGCAGCTTTTGTCCCTCTGCATTGGCACAGTTTGTGCTGCTGCCTTAGTAGTGTTTTCTCGAGGAGCTGCCAGGTCTCTTTAATGTCTTCAAAAATTCATTGACATTTCCAGAAATGCTTTGCAGTCCAAAGATGAACAATATTCTCCTCAGCTGAGTTTTAGGTTTCCTTCATAAAGGTGATACTAAGCCTGGATAAAAGGCTCGATCTACACAGCTGCAGAGCAGGCAAGGTGAATAACCTCCTGATAGGTGTCCCCATTAAACCTTCCTGAAACATTCTTACCTGAAGAGGCTTGTAGGACACCTTCACCAATGAAGTTCTGCTCTTACAAGACGACTCTCTAATTGGGGGAGTCATTCACAATCCTTCCAGGAATCATAGAACCATAGAATGGTTTAGGTTGGAGGGGACCTCAAGGATCATCCAGCTCCAACCCCCTGCCATAGGCAGGGACACCTCCCACTAGAGCAGGCTGCTCAAGGCCTCATCCAGCCTGGCCTTAAACGCCTCAAGGGAGGAAGCATCCACAACCTCCCTGGGCAACCTGTGCCAGTGTCTTACCACCCTCACTGTAAAGAACTTCCTCCTAACATCCAGTCTAAATCTCCCCTCTTCCAGCTTAAACCCATTCCCCCTCATCCTGACATTACCAGACCTTGTCAATAGTCCCTCCCCAGCCTTCCTGTAGGCTCCCTTCAGATACTGCAAAGCCACTCTAAGGTCTCCTCGAAGCCTTCTCTTCTCCGGGCTGCAGAGCCCCAACTCTCTCAGCCTGTCCTCATAGCAGAGCTGCTGCAGCCCTCTGAGCATCTTCGTGGCTCTCCTCTGGACTCGCTCCAGCAGTTCCATGTCCTGGAACAGAAAAGAGGAAGAGAAATAAACCAGAGTAAGGAATAGCTATTTTTTAAAGTAGGCTGAAGTGCAAAATCTTTTACTTTTTCACCTTGGACAATTGTCTTGGTTTATTCTAAATGTAGTCTACCTAATGATAACCTCCTGATTATTTTATTAATTATTTTGTGCAGAACTGGATGCATTTTTGTTGGTCCCTTTTGTATGTAGCATTGGTTTTCTGTAACTGGATATAACCATTTGCTGTTAGATGGCAGTGGCTCTTGTGCTGGTCATTACAATACTGTCACAATGCAAAACCAGTCCCACCCTAATTATGGATCTCTTATTGGATACAGTTACAACAAACATCCCAGAGAACAGGTTTTAATGATTCCTCTATGCTTTGCTATTTGATTTTCAGTATTCAGTACCTTAAGTGGTTACTGTAAATTCTCCATGTTACCATATCCCTCTACTTCAATAGTAGCAAGTAAAAGCAGATAATATTGCAGCAGGAAGGACAGCCTTCAATTTCAGCCTCCAAACTAATCAGTAGCTATCAGTTTGGGTGATTTATGACTCCTTTCCCTCTAGACTTAGAATCATAGAATCATAGAATCATAGAATGGTTTAGGTTGGAAGGGACCTCAAGGATCATCCAGCTCCAACCCCCTGCCACAGGCAGGGACACCTCCCACTAGAGCAGCTCACCCAAGGCCTCATCCAGCCTGACCTTAAACACCTCCAGGGAGGAAGCATCCACAACCTCCCTGGGCAACCTGTTCCAGTGCCTTACCACCCTCACTGTAAAGAACTTCCTCCTAACATCCAGTCTAAATCTCCCCTCTTCCAGCTTAAACCCATTCCCCCTCGTCCTAACATTACTAGACCGTGTAAATAGTCCCTCCCCAGCTTCCCTGTAGGCTCCCTTCAAATACTGGAAGACTTGGGCACAAAGGCACATCCCATCTCATGCCAAGCAAGACACTGGTTCTGCTGCACAGCATGTGTGTGGAGTCCTAAGGACAGAGTAGAGCAAAGTACCAGATTCTGCTCTTTTGTGGACCAGAAAAGATAATTTCTTGCTTAAAGCATGAGATTTGACAACCCCCTGCTAGTACCATGCTACAGCTGCTGCCCTAGTCCCAGACTGTTGCAGAAATCTGTTTAGCTTGCCACGGGAAACATGGTCAAGGCCCCACAGATCAATGTGATCAAGGCGATGCCACACGGACTCCAGACGATTCAATGTGAATTATGCCAGAGACCTTTATTGATCAATTTGGCTCTCAATATATACCCTGAGGGCACAAAGCACACGCCTACACATTAGCATAATTAGTCAAGAACAGCCCACTCCATCAGCATAAGCCAGGCCTTGTTTTCCTCATTAACGAGGTGTCCGTTATCTAACCCTTCTGAGATAAGGTAGCCAGCAGCTGGTGGGAACCAAGGTCAGCATCCACCTGTTGTCATCCTTCTTCACTTTGCATTCCCACACCAGACAAAGCAACAAACTTTGCACTCAGCCTCCTGGGCACTCAGATAATCCCCAGTCAACTCCTTTTGGTCTCATTTTGAAACACACCCCCCAAAAAAAAAAAAGTTTTGAACTCAACCTGCAAAATTCAAAGTACAGTTCCTGCCCTGCTAATGTGAGCTGTTTCATTTTGTGCCCTGGACAGAGAAAATACTTTCTGTTCTGAAGCAGAATGAAAGTAATAACTAAATCCACACATATAACGTACCTTGTGTGCAAAGTAACAATCACAGAGCAGTACATTGGGTCAATGAAAATATTTCATTTCACCATAAATTAGATGTTTCACTCTGATTTTTACTAACTTGAATCATACAAAATGAGAACCTGATGAGGAAATGCAATTTGAATATAAATATGAGGCAGATAGATCAAAGCTTCATTTGAGAGTTTTGGTAAGGAAGAGGATGGCAGAGAGAGGAGCTGTGAGTAAGCCACAGCGTCCTCTAGAGAGCAGTCTGCTTTTGGCAAAGCACTCCTTCAGAGCTCAATGAAGAGGTGCCAAGATCAACTGTGAGTCTTCCTGTTTGAACATCCCAAATGAATCTTGCAGCTGCCTCACACCAGTTTATTAGCACAGCTTCTGTACCTAAGCAGTCACTGCCAGCTGCTGAGACTTCTCTCTTTGGTGATTTGATGACTCCTCTCATTAATCCACAGTTCAAAGATATTTAACTATTACAGAAATGATACTGAGAACAAAAAAATTTCTTTTCTCTGATTTATCCTTGATGTAAAAATCTATCATACCCTGAAGCTTCACTTTTCTCCCCCTAATACAGATATTTCCCCACCTCTTCATCAGTTACTGCACTGCCCTGGGCCTTCTTAAGATCTGAGACCTACAGGGCATTGCTGCTGTCCTTGCACGTGCTTTGGATAGCTACTGCCATGCTCTAGGTTCCCCTGAGCAAAACTCACAGAGAAAATAGACTGAAAGCATATTATTAACTTATTATTAACAATTAAATTATTAACAATCCAGTTATTAAAAGCTGAGGAGAGACCAGGATTAAATTTTGCTCCATTGTGCCCATACTTGTGTTACAGAATGTAATGATTACAAACACGTTCTCCTCTCCTCCTGGAACAGGTGGGCTTTCAAAGAGGCCTTAAGACATGAGTCCAGATATCCTCATAGGATGCACTGAAGAGTCACAGACTCACAGATTGCATTGGATTGAAAGGAGTCTTCAAAGGACATTTTGTCCAGCACCCCTGCAGTCACCAGGAACACCTCCAACTAGATCAAGCTGCCCAGAGCCACATCCAGTCTGATTTTGACTTTCTCTGGGGATGGGGCCTCAACCACATCCCTGGGCAGCCTGTCTCAGTATTTTACCACTCTTGCTGTAAATAACTTCTTCCTTATGTCCAGCCTAAATCTACCCCGCTCCAGTTTCAAACCATTGCCCCTCATCACTACAAGCTCTTCCAGTTAGCGCAGTTATCACATCCCAAGGAACACAAGGATCTGTGACAGATGGCATAGAAAGTCTTCAACTGACTTGGGGTGCACAGTTTAATATCTCTAAATGTCTATTACGAGTGAGAAAAGCATCATTTGTGCACACTACAGTAAGTCCCTGTGCTTTTTGTACCTGCAGCTCAACAGCAGTGCTGGAAAGATGTCCAAAGTAGCTTCAGCTATGCCAAATCTTACATCTTGGTTCCTAGGCAGAGACAGGCACTAACCTCCTTTTTTCCTCCCAGCTTTTCTTATAGTGTGAACCACTAAAATATCCAAAGTATTTTGTCTGGAATTGAAAATTAAAAAGTCAATCTGGAAACTTGAACCCAGGGGAAAGTTGGGTAAATTATGAGCATCTGAAGGCCCTCTAATAAAAGGAATTGTCAAGCAATGCTGACAATAGGTGGGGCTAGAAGCCTTCCCAGTAATATGAAGGTGCTTGCTCTTGGACCTAGCAATGGAACACCAAAACAGATCAATATTGCAGCAAAAGTGTCAGCTCTTCCTTCAAAATACTTTCTCTTGCTGGGCAGAAAGGCAGCATCATTACGCAGTCAGAAAGTCTGTTACCCTCAGAGTAAAGACAAGCAGCTAGGCAGGCAGGCAGCCTGAAATGTCTTGTTCAGCAAGAGCTCTCCTTCCACTATGAAGCAAAACCACAAAACAAACGCCAGTCTGCTCAGCTCTGCTTTGCCTTGGGGCTCCCTGAGAAGCAGGTGGACAAAGCCACACTTCCATGTAACCATAGCAGCTTCCATTTCGCTGGCAAGCAAAGCTGTCCCAGGCAAAAAAAGAAAGGAAGCCTTGGCAAATACAGCCATCCCTCCACACCTCCAAAATGATCCTTTCTGACTCTGCATGTCTTCCCTGAGGAATCTCAGATGAGGCAAGGAGGTCTCTTCCAAAAGAGCACAGAAAAGCAGAAGTTAGGTTTCAAACCTTGCAAACACATGGCTGTGAGCCTTCTCTTCTTGTGTTTTATTCTATGCCTTCTTACCAAAAAAACTCCTGTTCTTTGAGAATGATTCAGGTTCCTTCTGCCACCCTTCCCCAGCTGGAGATGTGATAACATTAGAGTCAGAGCCACTACATCATTTCCTTTCTCTGCAAGGCTCTTCTTGGTTGAAACCTGATTGGTTTTCAGCTCAGGGCAACCCCTTGGTTGCTTCAGTCTTTAAGCATATAAAAGGCACACAGAGAACAGATCATATGATTTGATGTGAGTCCAGGCTTAAGCAGTTCAAGAGACATCAGTTCTAAAGACAGATGAGGCTGCTCTGTGTATTTCAGCCTAACACTCCACCTATTGCAGAGTTACACAAGAACTGGACACAGACACAATTCATTTTAGTCCCATTCCACTCCTGTTCCCTGTTCCTCTTCGAAGTTCCCTTCGATATACTAAAGAAGAAAGACCTTTCTAGGTCAGGTGCTTCAGTTTCTCTGTAGGCAATGTCCAAAGAGCAAAGCTTACCTTAAAGATTTTGCCACAGAACATAGTATAGCAGGAGAAAGTTAGCTCAGAATAAGAGCCCAAACACTTCGAGCCAGAAGACTGCCAAGGACTCTGTAAAGCCAAGATGATTTCAGGAATCATGTCAGAGGACTTTGTCACTCTTCTTTTATGATCCCATGGAAGAGAGTGCATTAAAAGCTTGGTCATCATTATTTGGTGTAAAAAATGTGAAGGATATAAAGATAAATGAAAGGTTCATTCCTTCTAAGAGCCAAACCAAACTGAGTCAATTTTGATTATACTAAATAGAAAACAAGGTACTAGTAATAAATACAAGCATTTATAATTATCTATTTTTAATAAATGAGTCATCTAGCCATGGTTTTCTTTTATACAAGAGTCTGCTGGTTGCAGCAAACCTCCTGGAGAAATATAAGCTTGGCTCATATCCATCCTCCTTCTGAGGGAATCTCCAGCTACACTTCCACCGTCCTGTTCCAGCAGCCTCAGCACTCAGGCTGAAATGATTCTGCAGCAGTGACAGTCATTAGCCTTCCAGCTAAGCCCTGTCAAAAAGGTGCAGAGCAGAAGTCAGGATTTATGAGTGCTCGCAGGGGCTGGGGACTCTCCAGGGAAGAGCCACCTAATGCTTTAATCACAGGACCCTGTTCTATTTCAGCTCTATACTCCTATGGTCTTCCTTCCTTCCTTCCTTCCTTCCTTCCTTCCTTCCTATCTTTGTTCCTTCCTTTCTCTCTTCCTTCCTTTCTCTCTTCCTTCCTTCCTCTCTTCCTTCCTTCCTCTCTTCCTTCTTTTCTTTCTTCCTTCCTTTCTTTCTCTCTTCCTTTGCTCCTTCCTTCCTTCCTTCCTTCCTCCTTTCCTCCCTTCCTTCCTCCCTTCCTTCCTTCCTTCCTTCCTATCTATCTTTCTTCCTTCCTGTCTCTCTTCCTTCCTGTCTCTCTTCCTTCCTTACTCTCTTCCTTCTTTTCTTTCTTCCTTCCTTTCTTTCTCTCTTCCTTTGCTCCTTCCTTCCTTCCTTCCTTCCTCCTTTCCTCCCTTCCTTCCTCCCTTCCTTCCTTCCTTCCTTCCTCCCTTCCTTCCTCCCTTCCTTCCTTCCTTCCTTCCTTCCTTCCTCTCGTCCTTTTTTCCTTCCTTTCTCTCTTCCTTCCTTACTCCCTTCCTTCCTTTCTTTCTTCCTTCCTTTCCTTTTTCCTTCTTTTCCTTCTTTCTTTCTCTTTCTTTCTTTCTCTCTTTCTTTCTTTCTTTCTTCCTTCCTTCCTTCTTTCCTTCCTTCCTTCCTTCTTTCCTTCCTTCCTTCCTTCTTTCCTTCCTTCCTTCCTTCTTTCCTTCCTTCCTTCCTTCTTTCCTTCCTTCCTTCCTTCTTTCCTTCCTTCCTTCCTTCTTTCCTTCCTTCCTTCCTTCCTTCCTTCTGTTCTTTCTTTCCTCCTTCCTTCCTCTCACTGCTTTGTGTGTTGGAGGCTTTGTGTTGTAAGGGTTTTTTTTAAAGCCTATAAAAGGCAACTCTTGATTCCAAAATATTTTTCCCTTAAGCAGTAAAAGTGCTATAACAGCCAGACAAACAGATGCTGTTTAAATAGTAGGTGCCATTTGCACACAGTGTAGTGCAAGCTGTCTGACTCATTTCACTCCTTACTGGGCCAGCTATCATAGAACGGTAGGGATTGGAAGAGACCTCTGGAGATCAAGTCCAACTCCCCAGCCAAAGCAGGATCTCCTAGGGCAGGCCACACAGGAACATGTACAGGTGGGTTTTGAAAGTCTCCAGAGAAGACAAGTCCACAACCTCTCCATGCAGCCTACTCCAGAGCTTTGCCACACTCCAGTAAAGAAGTTTTTCCTCATGTGAAAGCAGAAGTTCCTGCATTCCAGCTTGTGTCTGCTGCCTCTTGTCCTATCACAGGGCACCACTGAAGAGTTTGGACCCTTGAGAGTCACCCTTCAGGTATTTGTAAACATGAAGACGTTCTCTCAGTCTTCTCTCCTCCAGATTAAACAGCCCCAAGTCTCTGACCCTTTCCTCATAAGACAGATGCTCCAGTTCCCTAATCATCCTTGTAGCACTCTGTTGGGTTCTGCCCAGTATTTCCCTTTCTCTCTGCAACTGGGGAGCCCAGACCTGGACACAGCACTCAGTATTGAGCCTAGTTCCTCTAATCACAACTGATGAATAGGGAGGCACCAGGGAACTCCCAGACTTTATTCAGCAGCAAATAGGAACCAGTTCCAGAAGCTGGATTAGAGAACTGGAGTCTGGGGAAGAGGAGGCTCAGGGGAGACCTTATTGCTCTCTACAACTACCTGAAAGGAGGTTATAGCCAGGCAAGGGTTGGTCTCTCCTCCCAGACACCCAGTGACAGACCAAGAGCACACAGTCTCAAGCTGTGCCAGAGCAGGTTAGGCTGGATGTTAGGAAGAAGTTCTACATTAAAAGAGAGATGTCATCAGGGGCTGGAATTACAGTGACATGGAAAACACAGCTCTACCTGTAACTGGGGAAGCTGCCTGGTGTGGCTCAGCAAGGCAGGCACAGGAAGAGCACAAGTGCTCCTGTGAGCTATCTGTATTGCTTTGCCACCCACACAGCCACAGGTAGTCTTCCATGGAAACAGCCTAAACAAATATGAAGCACTGAGAAACACCTTCAATTCATAGAAGAGGCTCTGACGGCTGCAACAAATCCAGCCCAGTAACTGCTCCCATCTGGCCAATTAAGATCATTCATACTCCTAATAATCCTCCAATTTCTGAACTCTACAGAGTTCTGACATTCTCTCTAGAAGGCTGACCCCTTTCAAGCTTTAATTTTGCCCAGAGCAATCTGCTATTTTGTTTGATAAGGAGATAAAAAGGCAGCCACACAGCAATGGGATGAGAATGAAATTCAGAATCTCACTTAAGGAATACTGATACCACCACAGAATCACAGCCAGGTTGGAAAAGCCCCTCAGGATAGCCAAGTCCAACAGATATCCCTACTCTACAAGGTGCACCCTAAACCATATCCCCAAGCACCACATGCAAACGACCTTCAAACACATCCAGGGTGGCTGACTCCACCACCTCCCTGGGCAGCTCATTCCAGTGCCTGACCACTTGTGCTAGTTTGAAGCTAGCTAGAATGTTTTGGTGAGAAGGATTAGACCACAGGCTGTGCAAGAGAAACAGTGCGGATGTCTGCTTCACTCATAGGCTTGCTGAGAGGTACAAGAAGAAGAATCCATAGATAAGGCTCTTCTTCTTCTTCTTTCCTCTTCTTCTTCTTCTTCTAGTTCTTCTTCTTCTTCTTTGTCTTCGTCTTCTTCTTCTTCATCTTCTTCGTCTTCTTCTTCATCTTTTTCTTCTTCTTCTTCATCTTCATCTTCTTCTTCATCTTCATCTTCTTCATCTTCTTCTTCATCTTCTTCTTCTTCGTCTTCTTCATCTTCTTCTTTGTCTTCATCTTCTTCTTCTTCTTCTTCTTCTTCTTCTTCTTCTTCTTCTTCTTCTTCTTCTTCGCCTTCATCTTCTTCTTCTTCGTCTTCATCTTCTTCTTCGTCTTCTTCTTCATCTTCTTCGTCTTCTTCTTCTTCTTCATCTTCTTCTTCTTCTTCATCTTCGTCTTCTTCATCTTCTTCTTCTTTGTCTTCTTCTTCTTCTTCGTCTTCTTCTTCATCTTCTTTGTCTTCTTCTTGGGGAGCTCTGAGATGCGTTTCTCTCTCTAGCCTCTCTGCCATCTCGCTGATTAATCCACTTTGCTTCCTACCCCCCTGGCCGAACCTCCATTCTTCCTTGGGACTGGGGTAAGGTTGAGAGGGGTGGGAGAAGGTGAAGGGGTGGTTGGGAGCCCCTCCTGGGGACTCAGGTTTCTGGGAGGGCTGCTGTGTTTCTGTATTACCTTTCACCTTGTCTATTTCTGTATATACTGTAACTATCTGCTTGTATATTGAGCTAAGCTGTAACTGTAAGCTTCATTCGAAATGTCCAGAGCCAGCTGAGTCCAGTCTGGGTGATTTCCAAAGTGTGTGTGTTGGGGGGGGAGCACCCAAACCATCACACCACTCTTGCTAGGAAAAAATGTTTCCTAATGTCCAGTGTAAACCTACCCAATGGCAGCTTGAGGCCATTCCCTCTTGTTCTATCACTATTTACCTGTGAGAGGAGACTGACACCAACCTCTCCACAACATCTTTTCAAGTAGCTGCAGGCAGTGATGAGGTCTCCCCTCAGCCTCCTCTTTTTCAAACTAACCAGGCCCAGCTCCTTCAGTTGCTCTTCATAAGATTTAATTTCTAGGCCCTTCCCCAGCTTTGTTGCCCTCCTCTGCACTTGCTCCAGCACCTCCACACCTCTCATGTATTGAAATGCCCAAAACTGAGCACAATGCTCCAGGTGTGGCCTCGCCAGAGCCTCCATAGCTTTAGAGATCAAAATTATAAGATGAAATTAATCTTGACATGAGCACTCTGGAGGACTTTATTATGGAAGAAAGTGTTCTTTCAGTTACATATTAAAATCATGTATGTCTTATGTGCACACTGCAGCTAAGCTGAAACGATAGAATCAACCATTGCATGTTAACAGTTAGGTCTTGACTGTCTGTAGGCCTGGAGGTCTCCCTCAGCATGACTTAATCTTTACCATTGCAGTGGAGTGGAGAAGCATTAGTCTGTATGGTCTGTAGACCATAATGCTTGTGAATATGCTCACTGCTGTGTTTGTGTCCCATGTAAGAGGTGTTAGGCAGGGCTTAGTCAACGGAGCTGCACAAACTCTGTACCAGGCAGTTTGTCCGTTCTTTATATTCCAGTTTATTTCACCACAGCCCCTCAGATATGGTAAGCCCAAGAGTTAAAAATCACCTCCACTAACGAATGCTACTTTAGCAGTTAACTTAAGGAATCACAGAATTAACCAGGTTGGAAAAGACCTCTAGAATTATCAACTCCAACCTATCACCTAACACCTTCTAATTAACTAAACCATGGCACTAAGTGCCTCTTTCAGCCTCCTTTTAAACACCTCCAGGGATGGTGACTCCACCACCTCCCTGGGCAGCCCTTTCCAATGCCAATCTCGCTTTCTGTGAAGAATTTCTTCCTAACGTCCAGCCTAAGCCTGCCCTGGTGCAGCTTGAGGCTGTGTCCTCTCATTCTGTCCCTGGGTGCCTGGGAGAAGAGACCAACCCCACCTGGCTGCAACTTCCTTTCAGGTAGTCGTAGAGAGCAATGAGGTCTGCCCTGAGCCTTCTCTTCTCCAGGCTGCACAGCCCCAGCTCCCTCAGCCACTCCTGACAGGGCTGTGCTCCAGCCCCCTTACCAGCCTTGCTGCCCTTCTCTGGACATGTTCAAGCACCTCAACATCTTTTTTGAATTGAGGGGCTCAGAACTGGACACAGTACTTAAGGTGTAGCCTAACCAGTGGTGAGTACAGGGGCAGAAGGACTTCTCTAGTCCTGCTGGCCACACTATTCCTGATACAGATCAGGATGCACACTGCTGGCTCATGTTCAGTCAGCTGTCGACCAGTACCCCAGGAAAAGGATAGGATCAGTTTTGTTACTGCAACGTACCAAAGAGGAGATAACCCTAACCAGCATCCACTGCTCTCAGAAGAAGTCAAGAGAATCCGAGAATGCCAAGTAGCAAAAGCATTCCAAGGTCTGTAGAGAGGTGTCCCCAGAGCCAGCCTATTGCAGCTGTGGACCCCCAGAGGCTCAAGGGGTTTTTGTTCTACTCCATCTACAGAAAACAAGCAAAGCCTGCTGCTTCTGCAAGCCTGATTTACACCTGCCGTAGCAGCCAACAAACTCTGCTCCACTTCAGCTGCGGTGATACTTTGTACTATGGAGCTCAGGCTAATTCACATCCCTAGAAAACCGAGTGCTGGCTTGGAATGTGAGCTGCCAACCCAGGGTTGAGCACTTCTTCAGCCTTACCACTGCAAAGAGTGACTCACCAGGCAGCAAACATCCTCTGCTTCAGAACACCTCCGCCAAGGACCAAGACCTCTAGACAAAGCTTGAGGCTATCACAGTCAGCAGGAAGGATAAAAAATAGCTAAAATTGCATTTATTCAGGAGTTTTATTGTTTGTTATCTTAGGTTATCATGTAGTTTTATAGGCCCCCCATAAATTCTACCTCCAGAAACACTTTGTCTCTGCCGCTTCAGGACGTGTGGTTTCCTACTACACCTATCCATGACCGCATCACTACCGGACTTGGTTATGCGGCACATCACAGCCTTGCTTTGAGATGTTTCACTAAAGGAGCTCAAGAGCCACAGAGGTTCCTAAGACAATTCATTGGAAGGGACCACAAGGATCATCTAGTTCCAAACCCCCTGCCATTGGCAGGGACACCCTACCCTAGATCAGGCTGCACACAGCCTCATCCAGCCTGGCCTTAAACACCTCCAGGGATGGGGCCTCAACCACCTCCCTGGGCAGCCCATTCCAGGCTCTCATCACTCTCATGCTGAAAAACTTCCTCCTCATGTCCAGTCTGTATCTCCCCACCTCCAGCTTTGCTCCATTCCCCCCAGTCCTGTCACTCCCTCATAGCCTAAAAAGTCCCTCCCCAGCTTTTTTGTAGGCCCCCTTCAGATCCTGAAAGGCCACAAGAAGGTCACCTGGGAGCCTTCTCTTCTCCAGACTGAACAGCTGGACAGACTCTTTCAGTCTGTCCTCATAGGAGAGCTGCTCCAGCCCTCTGATCATCCTTCTGGCCCTTCTCTGGACAGGCTCCAGCATGTCCACATCCCTCTTGTAATAGGGGCTTCAGAATTGGGTGCAGTACTCCAGGTTGGGTCTCACCAGAGTAGAGTAGAGGGGGAGAATTCCCTCCCTCGACCTGCTGGCCACACTTCTTATACAGCCCAGGCTCTGGTTGACTCTCCAGGTTCATGTCTTTCTGAACACATATAAAAGAGAAAAGACTGGTTCAGACTGTTTAAAGTGTGTAGATGGACTTCAGTAACTACATAAAGTTCTGGAAGTGCAAAGGGAAGGCAGGTTGGTTTTGCAAACAGAACCAAACGGATGCGTTTTCACATCGGTTCTCAAAGCCACACGCTTACAGTCAAGTTCAGTGTGCCACTTCCATCATACCAGCAGCACCTAATTAAGCTGTGGTTCTCAGGAGCAGTGTCACCAGGCTGCTATTTACCACAATAAAGGGCAAAGGAGAAGGAAGCAAAGAGACAACAGAGTAAGATTGTCCTTACAGACAGTTACCAAAGCAACAGTCAAAGGCAGAACATCCATTTCCTCATTTCCTTCACAATAACTGTTCCACATAACCAGACCTCTTCTTATCGATGATGGATGTGTCATCAAAAACCATGGCTGAGCAACAATTCACCCCCACAGGCAGTTTTCCAGTCTAAGAAATATTCCTTTCAAAGTGAGTATGATTTAAACATAATTTCTCTGTTGACCTGTTTACATTTTTAAGTAGCTGATGGCTACAGCACTCCCTCTTTTTGTTCCTACCCACAAATGGAAGCAAGACCTGAGCCTTCACCACCTCAGACTGCTGCTGCTCCTTAGGATAATGGGCTTTTGGAAGAACTTGGAGCAGACAAAGTCCTGGAGGTCCTGACAGCTCTGTCAGAATCAGTTCTCATTGCTTTACCAAGCTGGGCACCACTCCACCAAACACACACAAAACCATCCTCTCAAAAGCACTGACAAGATGTGGTCTGCAAAAGGCTCTTCAGGAAAGCTTAGGCTGCAGCTTCTACAAGCTTCTGAAAGATACCCACAGTCTTGGGCTTCCTCTGGTCTTTCCATTTGACCCTTGTCCTCTCACATTTCCCCCACTGCATTAGCTGAAACGACTCCATGCCTCCTGATACAGTCATTTTCCACAGCTGCAGTCTTCTGCCTTGCCCTTCAGCCCAACAACAACTGTCCTCTCCTTCAGATGCACTCCAGTCTTGCCTGCTACTCTCCCTAATTGAGAGATTTCTGAGTTAGGATGATGGGGGTGGGGGCCAGGATATTTTACATGAAAACTAGTCAATCAATACACTGCTGTTATAATAGTTCATTACTACTACTCTGTTATAATAGTTCATTACTGCTACTCTCTTGTTATAACAGTTCATTACTACTACTCTGTTATAACAGTTCATTACTACTACTTTCATTATATAGCACCAAAAAGTATAATGTTGAGTCACAACCAAGGAAATAAATACATTTCCCTCTTACCTTCCCTCCAGTGACAGGGGTTGGTCCTGTGGCACTGGGACACTGCCTTCTTTCCCCTGTCTTCCTGCAACATCAATTTCCTTTAGTCCAAGTCACTCGTGGGCAGGACCTCTGATCCCTGATGTAACAGAAACTGAGCAAAAAAATATGGATCCCGATAGGAAAAGAGGCTTTGGTTTGAAAATGGATGAGGGTAGATTTAGGTTGGACATAAGGAGGAAGTTCTGCACAATGAGAGTGGTGAAATACTGGAACGGGTTCCCAGGGAAGTGCAAGTGGAATTCCCAGTGGAATGTCTCCAGGCCCTGTCCCTGGAGACATTCATGACCGGACTGGATGTGGCCCTGGGCAGCCTGATCTAGTTGTAGGTGTCCCTGGTGACTGCAGGGGGTCAGACAAGATGCCCTCTGAGGGTTCCTTCCAACTCAATGCAATCTGTGACTGCAAAACAACTTGACTGGAGCCCCTTACCAGAGGAAAGACAGTAGGTCTTTCTGAGAGCTAGGAGAGCTGTGGAATGCAGGCCGATTAAATAGACACACCAGGTTGTACTAATGCCTTCTCCAACTACTTTATCTGATGCTTCTGCCTTGCAGGCACACTGGGGCTGGGTTGTCTCTACAGCTTCCCACGGTTACCTTCTCGGCAGCATTGCCAGTTCAATTGCTGCTGCTTTCTCCTCACACAGCTTCACTAAGCTGTCAGCTAGCACCAGATTTCAAAGTTCATAGCTTAGCTGTGCTTTCATTTTTATGGTTTAGATCAGAGTAGGTTGCACTGCCCCACGAGCTCTCCCTTTTGCTTTGGCATTTAAGCACAGCTCTATCTCCCCTTAGAATGAGTTTGGGAGTGAAAGGTACTATGTGATTTTATACATCTATTTGGTAGCTGCAAATTTGGGGTTGGCTTTCTTTCTTCTTTTTTTGTGTGTTATTTTGGCATGTTAAAGTGAAAACCATTTTAATGGGAAGAGGAATGAAAAATTGGCTGTAAAGGACAAGCCTCCCGTACAGACAGCTGAAGAATTAAAGTTCAGCTTGTTAAAAATCTCTTCTGACAGATATTTTCTGGCTGCAAATACTGACTTGATTTGATATCAGCACTCTGTGGGTGCCTGTCAAAACTCTGATGAGAAGCAGGTAGGGAGGTTGATGAGACCTGCCTGGACTTCCAAGCTGCTTAACTCTGGGTGGACAGATTTTGGATCACCAGGCTTACTAGGAAAGGAGAGGTCAAAAGTCTTGCACAGCTGCCTGGAGAAGACTCTCAGACTCTGGGCTGCTTCTCTGACCAAGAGTCAGCTCCTTGACCACAGTACTTTTGTAACTACACAGGCTCACAGGATGTTAGGGGTTGGAAGGGACCCAAGGAGATCATCGAGTCCAACCCCCCTGCCAGAGCAGGACAATACTATCTAACACAGAGCACAGAGGAACACATCCAGACAGGCCTTGAAAGTCTCCAGAGAAGGAGACTCCACGACCTCTCTGGGGAGCCTGTTCAGTGCTCTGTGACCCTTACAGTAAAGAAGTTCCCCCTTGTGTTGAGGCAGAACCTCTTGTGCTGCAACTTACACCCATTGCTCCTTGTCCTATCCCAGGGAGCAAGTGAGAATTGCTGCTTAATGTTAGTTGTCCTAGGTAAAAAAGCTGAAGTCTTTCCATTCTACATTTCCATCTGTTGTTCCAAATGAAAGTGGTAAATAAATGGAGAACTGTTCCCCATACATCCACTCACAGTTTTTAACCCCAGTAATACCATGAAATACTGCTCTGAAGGCTGCCACTGAAGGCTGCAAGAGACATCACACTCTGTATGCTCTTTCTGTCATCTTGGGTGCTTAAATTAGGCCACACTGCAGCTAGAAGTGTGGGAATTGACTTTTAGCTTCACCTCTTTCTGCAGCTAAAACACTAGCTTAAGGAAGCATAGAATGGTTTGGGATAGAAGGCACCTACAAAGGTTATCCACTCCAACACCCCCACAGTCAGTGGGGACATCCTTCACTACATCAGGTTGCTCAGAGCCTTGTAGAATCTGACCTTGAATATCTCCAGGAATGGGGCATCAGCTACCTTCCTGGGCAACCTGTTCCAGTGTTCCACCACCCTCATGGTAAAGAACTCATTCCTAACATCCGATCTAAATCTGCTCTTCTCTCATTTCAAACCATTGCCCTTTGTTCTCTCACTCCAGACCTTTGTAAACAGCTCCTCTGCAACCTTCTTGTAGGCTCCCTTCAGGTACTGGCAGGCTGCTATTAGGTCTCCATGGAGCCTTCTCCAGGCTGAACAGCCTCAGCTCATCCTTACAGGAGAGGTGCTCCAGCTCCCTGATCATCTTCATGGCCTTCATCCAGACCTCTTTCACATCCATGTCCTCTTGTGCTGAGGGCTCCAAAGCTGGACACAGTACTCCAAGTGAGGTCTCACCAGTGCAGGATGGCAGAATCACCTCTCTCATCCTGCTGGCTATGGCTCTTTTGATGCAGCCCAGGTTAAGAGTTGGCCTTCTGGGCTGTAAGTGCCCTTGTTTGCTCACGTCCAGCTTCTCATCCACCACACCCAGGAGCCCCTCACTGCTTCACAGCATAGCTCCAGCCACATCCAGGCCACTAAAGAGAGACCATCTGCCTAAGACTTGTCATTGATTTCCTTGCTCTTTGTCATTGATTCCCACCCTCTTTGTTCTTCTAACGACTCCAGTGAATGTTGAGGATTCCACAGGGAAGTGGGGGGGAAATGGTTAACTGTCTGAAAATGGGAGGAGAACGAAGCTCAGAATGTGTACAGCTTAGCTAAGCAGTGACTCATCGGGGTCTGATTGCCATCCACAACTATCCCAGAGAGGTTAAACGCATGGGTGGGAAGAAACTGCACAGGATAACGAGCGAAAGGAAGCTGTATGATTGCAGACAATTTGAGCTGAGCTGCAGGCACAGCTTCTCAATAGCATGGCTGGTTAGACCATGGAACAATTTGCAAGGTGGTGGTCTCAGTGTTTGGGCCACCTACCACCAGATGGGCAAAGCATGTGGTGATGAATAATCCTAATGCAGAAAAGAGATGGACTACACAGATTTTGCAGGAGCTATTTGTATTTTCAAGCTTCTGGGATCCCAGGATGAAGCAGAAGACAAAAGGTAGAGGCAGGTACAGTTTTGCTACTGTTTGCTACTTTAAGAAAGCAATGTCTCTAAGCATCCAGGGGTCTTTTCAGTGTTCATTCTCTTATTATTGCACTCCCTCCAATCCAAAATGTTCTTAGTTTAATAGCACTGTATTAAAACTGAACTAAAAGAAGCATAAACCATCTACATTTCCTCTTGCTCAAAACTAAATAGCAACCATTATGCCGAACAGATATTTAAACAGGCTTACAAAATACTGCAGTTACAGCAGCCCTAAAAGAAAAAGAAACTATCAAATACATGCACAGTTTCATCCTTTGCTGCCCTTGGGTAAAGTTATTGATGATTCTCATAGCACTCCCCTCCTGAAAGGAGAGCAACAGCTGCACAAGCTTTGCAGACAACGTACAACACCCAAGTGCCGGGCAGTGAGTGCCAGGCTGAGCAGAGCACAGCAGTAGAGCTCTATGGCCTGGAGAGAAGGATGCCTTCAGGCAGAGTAGCAGCACCATGTGGGCCAGGCTTGAGCACATTTCTTACATTGCTGATGCTTTTAGGGACCCACAAACAGGCAGCTTTGCAGGAAAGAATGAGAGATTTCTCAAGTGCAGTGGGTGAGGTAGAGGAAAGGATAAGACAAAAATCTGTACCACCCAAAGGCGAATGAAAACACTACCCCAGCCTCAGGCTGTGAAAAAGTCTGCTTGAAAAGGAATTTGAAATGCTGGGTTTAAATGACTTGAATGTTTTCTTGGGGGTGCAGTAATGCACATGATAGTAAAGGGCATCATAAGTGCAGCTCTGGAGCTCTCAACACAGGGAGAACATGGTCCTGATGGAGAAGGTCCAGTGGAAGGTCACGAAAATGGTCAGGGGGCAGCAGCACTTCTGCTACAAGGACAGGCTGAGGGAGATGGGGTTGTTCAGCCTGGAGAAGAGAAGGCTCCATGGAGACCTAATTAGCAGGCTGCCAGTACCTGAAGGGAGCCTACAAGAAGGCTGCAGAGGGACTGTTTACAAAGGCCTGCAGTGATAGAATCATAGAATCAACCAGGTTGGAAGAGGCCTCCAAGATCACCCAGTCCAACCTAGCTCCCAGCCCTAGCCAGTCATCTAGACCATAGTACTAAGTGCCTCATCCAGGCTTTCCTTGAACACCTCCAGGGACATGGGCTCCCTGGGCAGCCCATTCCAAAGCCAGTCTCTCTGTCTGGCAAGAACTTCCTCCTAACATCCAGCCTGCACCTCCCCCAGCACAACTTGAGGCTGTGTCCCCTTGTTCTGTTGCTGGTTGTCTGGGAGAAGAGACCAATCCCTACCTGGCTACAACCTCCCTTCAGGTAACTGTAGACAGCAATGAGGTCTGCCCTGAGCCTCCTCTTCTCCAGGCTAAACACCCCCAGCTCCCTCAGCCTCTCCTCACAAGGTTTGTGTTCCAGGCCTTTCACCAGCTTCCTCAGTTTGAACTTAGAGGAGAGGAGATTTAGGTTGGATGTTAGGAACAAGTTTTTTACCACGAGGGTTGTGCAGCACTGGAACAGGTTGATGAGGGATGAGGCTCCGTCCCTGGAGATGCTCAGGGTCAGGCTTGAGCAACCTGCTGTAGTGGAGGATGTCCCTGCTGACTGTAGGGGGTTTGAACTGGCTGGAGATCCCTTCCAACCCATTCTATCATTAGGAGGCACAATTTCTAAGTCAGACCAGATCCACCTCCTAACATTTACTTTCTACTGGCATTACTCAGGGCAAATTTCAGGTGAAGTAAAATGGAATTAAAAACTAAGCTAAAAACTCTCAGTAGCACCAAGAGTTTGACTCTGTGACCCAGAATGCTCCATCTACTCTTCTTTACCCACACTTTTCCCAGCACCCTCACCAAACCAAAAGCAGCCAAAGGCTTTCAAAAGCACCTACTTTTAAGCTTGGGAAGCGTTTGGGAGGCAAAGTGTGCTTACAGCTTAGCATTCATGTAAAAGAGAGACAATCAGGGCAGAAACTGGCATGTGGCATAATTCAGATTAATTGCAATCCATGCTGTTGGGTAAGTGCTTTAATATTAAACAAAGCAAGTGCTTTAATACTAAACAACAAAGGTAGGTGAGACCAATAGAACAGGTTTCCTGGAATAATTCGTCTCCTGGGATGAGACTGAAGGAGGTATGCTCTGTCCCAGCCTTTGTCTCAGCACTCCTGAAATACAGAGCAAGAGAAAACAGAATGAGGACAGAGATGCTGCAAAAGGCATTGAGCATCCCTACAGTATGTAAAACCAGTGACAGAGGGGTCAGGGGAGAAACAGAAGAGAAGAAATGAGGTGCAGGTGAAAAATCTTGTTAGGGAAACTCTTTACAAGCTCATGTTATTGGCAGAGCTGATCTGGAATAGTTTCTGTACCTTTTTCCTTGTTTGTCCACAGCTCAAGGTCTCCCTGTGACGTCTCAGCAGCAGTCCCAGCACATCACTGCACTCTGAGGATCCAACTGAGCATGAACCACTCAAAGTCACCCAACAGGCCTGGCTTTCTAAAGGACCATGCTACACCTAAGTCTGAAGCATCATTCAGAGAGAAGGCATTTTGATATGCCAAGATTTCCAAAGATCCATGGAGTTGGAAGAGACCTTAAAGATCATCTGGTTCCAACCCCTGCCAGGCAGGGACACCTTCCACTACACCAAGTTGATCAAGGTCTCATCCAACGTGGTCTTGAATACCTCCAGGGAGGGGTCACCCACAACCTCCCTAGGCAGCCTGTTCCAGTGTCTCACCACCCTCACTACAAAGAATTTATTGCTAATCTCCAGTCCAAATCTGTCCTCCTCAAGCTTCAATCCATTCCCTCTTGTCCTACCAATACAAGCCCTTTTATAGGGCTTGTATCCAGTCCCTTCCTGGCTTTCTTGTAGCTCCCTGCTCTAAGGTCTCCTTGGAACTTTCCCTTCTCCAGTCTCAACAGCCGCAGACCTCTCAGCCTGTGCCCATAGGGGAGGTTCTCCAGCCCTCTGATCACCTTTGTCGCCCTCTTCTGGACCCACTCCAGCAGTTCAATGTCCTTCTTATGCTGGGAGCCCAAGGACTGGACTCAGTACTCTCACAAGAGGAAAGGGTAAGAATCACCTCCCACATCCTGCTGGTCACATTTTGATGCAGCCCAGGACTCGGTTGCCTTATGGGCTTCAAGTTCCTGTTGCCAGCCCATGCTGAGTTTTTATTAATCATCTGACATCACCAAGTCCTTCAGGCCAAGTGATGTAAGAAATGCAGAGAAAGAGAATCTTCAGCTTGCCAAGGCAAACACAGACAGAGAAGAGAGGAGTCTCAAAAGTGCATCGAACTTTGCACTGGCTGAAGTTTTCAGTGTCACTGCACCTCAGTCTATGACTCAAGGGCACATCTGGCTCCTACATAGACAATGGGGTACATCTGACTCTTATTTCTCCCATGAAGCTGGATGAAAGGAGCCTGTCTAGCTCTCCACCTACTCCTCCCAGGGGAAAGGTCCTCTTGTAACTGGAATGAGCTGCAGTGGTTCTGCTCTGCACCTCTCACCAACAAAAGCCACAGATGACTGTGTCCCTCTGAGATTACAGACTTTGCAATCAACTATCTGTGAAAGGGGCTGGAAGACATCAGCCATGAGGAAGAAGGGGAGAAACCTGCCTGTCTGATGCCTTTGTCACAGGGAGCTTTTCATTTGAGGCCTCCTTTAACCCAGTATAGCAGCCTACAAAACAGATCCCCATCCTACACCTCTTTTAGAAGCCTCTTGATGATTTTTTTTGTTCTCTATTTCTGCTCAGTTGGATTACAGCATATTTTTTCTCTTCAGATTTTCTCTTCTCATTAGGCTTTCAAGCTCATTGCTCCTTTACCCACTGATCCCTTTGCTTCCACCTAACCAGCGTCTCAGATTCTCTTTGAAACAAAGACAGAACTTGAGTCCAAGTCTTCAGGTCTATAAAAATCCATACAAATTCCCTCCCTGGTCCTAGGTGCCTTTTTTTGTTACCCATTAACTTGTATAATATTTAAAGAGACTTGGGTTAATGGTAAATATCAGTGTTCTTGTGGCATGTCTAAGGCAAAGCAAAAGGTGAATGCCAAGAAACCTGAGAAAAATGATCTCTGAGAGCAGCGCTGCTGAGGACAACCTGAAGATGTCGGTGAATGAAAAACTGAAGCTAAGCTGGCAGGGTCTGATTGCAGCCCAGAGAGCCACAAACATCCTGAAGAGCATCCAAAGAAACGTGGCCAGCAGGCTGAGAGAGGTAATTTTGCCCCCCTAGGGCAAAACAAACATATAAACATTTAGGGGAAAGCAAACCAAAACCACCTCATCAGTGAAATTCTGCCCGGTTCCATGCTCACCATAAAGGGAAAGGAATGATGGTGGCTTGCTGATGAGAGAGATTTTTGGCATTGGACTACAGTGGAGATTGTTGGTAGACTAATCAAAGAAACAGGCTATCAGCTTTGCAGTAGTGCAGCTTCCTAGAAGCTTCCTCATCCAGAGTGCTGCGATCAGCTCCAGGCCCCCAGCAAAAGACAGACGTGGACCTGCTGGGAACAAGACAGCAGGAAGGACACAAAACTGATCAGAGGAATGGAACACCCTTCCTATTAGGACAACCTGGGAGGCCTGGGATTGCCTAGTCTGGAGAAGAGAAGGCTCTAGGGAGACCGTGTTGTGGCCTTTCAATATACAAAAGGGAGCTGATAAGGTAGATTTAGACATCAGGAGGCAATTCTTTACTGTGAGGGTGGCCAGACACCAGAAGAGGTTTCCCAGAGAAGCTGTAGATGTCCCCTTCCTGGAAGTGTTCAAGGCCAGGCTGGATGGGGCTTTGAGCAACCTGACTTACTGGATGAGGTCCATGTACACAGCAGGGGCATTTGATTAGATGATTCTGAAAAGGTCCTTTCCAACCCAAACCGTTCAATAATGAAAGAGCAGGTTCACAGGATTTCTGAGGTCAGTAAATACCATCCTTACTCCTTCCATTCAGCAGAAAAGGAGATCCTTCCTCAAACTCACAGATTAACACCCTTGGGAGCAAAGATGTGAAGTTGATTTCAGTCTCAGTTGCTTGGTTTCAGCATTTTTTCAAGAGTAAGTACTACCAAGTGAAGGTATTTGCTGGCAGCACAGTGAGCAACTTAGATACCTTAAAGAAAGTGGTTTCTGCTACTTCCTTTCTTAAACAAAGCAGCTTTGTCTTAAATAATACAGCTCAGCTCTGTTGGGGGGGGTCTCACAAAACAATTTATGGGAGAAGCATGTGAGAAAATGTGGACCATTGCTATACATAGCAGCACCAGGCTGAGATACCTCTATTTATCAGCTGTGATTTATGCAGAGCCATCAGAGATTTAAGGATCCCTGGCTGATAGCAGTTTCAAATGCCTGGGTCAGCTGTTACCTGATTTTCACCCAGTTGTCCACTTGTGCTCCTATACCACTACAAATAAAGTCAGAAAGTAGCCACTAAGATTTCCCCTTCAGTTAGCAGAACCAAAGGCACAGTCAGAAAGCAGAAGTGGAGCTAACACAAGGACAATGTTTTCTGCTTTTGGTGCTAACTCTCATAAGAGCAATCCATTTCCTAGCACAATCTTAAAGGCCCCTTCTGATGCATCTCCGGCTCGCTCTCTCTTACCTTAAATCACATGCAGAGCACAGTATTCCAGACAAGCTTCCACTGCATTGGAAGTTCAGAAACATGATTTACTTTCCGTAAGAAATGCATCAGAAGAACCACTCTCAATTCATGGAATGGGTCGGAAGAGACCTCCAAAGGTCATCCACTTCAGCACCCAGCAGTCAGCAGGGACCTCCTCCACTACATCTGGTTTCTCAGAGCCTTGTCAAGCCCAACCTTGAATATCTCCAGGGATGGGGCCTCAACTACCTCTCCGGGCAACCTGTTTCAGTGTTCCACCACCCTCATCCAGACTCAATTTCCTCTCCTCTAAGTTCAAACCATTGCCTCTTGTCCTATCACTGCAGGACTTTGTAAACAGTTCCTCTGCAGCCTTCTTGTAGGACCCCTTCAGGTACTGGCAGACTGCTGTCAGGTCTCCTGGGAGCTTTCTCTTCTCCAGGCTGAACAGCCCCAGTTCCCTCAGCCTGTCCTTATAGTAGAGGTGCTCCAGCACCATTTTCATGGCTGTTCTCTGGACCCTCTCAATCAGGTCCATGGCCTTCCTGGGGCGAGGGACCCCCAGATCTGGACTCAGTACTCCAGGTGAGGTCTCACAAGAGCAAAGTAAAGTAGCAGAAAGACCTCCTTCAACCTCCTGGCCATGCTTCTTTTGATGCAGCCCAGGACATGATTGGCCTTCTGGGCTGCAAGTGCACATTGTTGGTTCATCACAGATGGATATGCCTCACCAAAATATTCAGCCAATCTTTGGGCAGCCCAATGTGCACCGTGGCTACAGCTGAGGAGATGTTAGCTGTGCCTCTTCCCACAAACTGATGGAAACTGTATTTTTGTTATCTGGAGTACTCCAGGCATTAGCAGCCAAACAGATTCTTTGAGTTTACCCAAAAGCCCAGACTACTGAAGAATAACTTCCACCTGACCCTAGGGAAGAACAGCCTGTGTCAACAGCACGAGAGACAAAGCCCTGCTGCTCACCCAAATTGCTATCTGAACAATGAAAAATGGTTTATGCATCTCAATGGTTGGAGTGGGAAAACCTGGAGTAGTCAGCTTCTAAACAATCTCAAAACAACCTTGCTCTTACAGCCTGGTTTGGATATGGAGTGGAAGACTTCTATCAAAAAGCAAAATGCATCACCCTTCTGCAGCCAGGCTGTGGGTAAGTGTTTGGCACAACAGTCCTCCGTGGAGAAGGCTGGTGTGGCTGGGCAAGAGCAGAAGGAAGGGAGGATATCAGAGGGTCAGAAGGCTGGAGCACCTCTCCTTTGAAGACAGGCTGAAAGAATTAGGGCTGTTAAGCCTGGATAAGTGAAGGGTCTGGGGAGACCTCATAGCCACATTTCACGACCTGAAGAGGCCCCACAGGAAGGTTGGGGAACGACTGTTTAGAAGAGCTTGTAGCAATAGGGTGAGAGGCACTGGCTTTAAATTGTACCTGCATCTCTCAGTGAGGGTGTCCCTGCCCATGGCAGAGGGGTTAGAACTAGCTGATCCTTGTGGTCCCTTCCAACCCTGACTGATTCTATGATTCTAACTGGCAGATCACTCTTGCCTTCTGACTGATATTTAGCTCAAAGACTTCCTGGAAGCGTACAGGAGCAAGAGCAAATGAAAGGTGCTTCTCTACACCTCCTTCAGGTCTTCTTCACTGATGAGGAACTCAGGCTCTCTGGTTTTCTGGGCAGCAGCAAGGTTTTACTGGGTTATAATAAGATAAGGCTTCCAAAACAGCAGCCAAAAAAAAAAGTCTACAGCAACCACAACAGAAAAAAACCCAAACATTATGCAGGAGTTCAAGAGAGGTGATTCTGCCACTTTGCTCTGATGGGAGCTCACTTGGAGTACTGCATCCAGTTCCGGGGCCCTCAGTACAGGAAGGCCATGGACCTGATGGAGAGGGTCCAGAGAATGGCCACGAAGGTGATCAGGGGGGTGGAGCACCTCTGCTATGAGGACAGGGTGAGGGAGCTGGGGGTGTCCATCCTGGAGAGGAGAAGGCTCCAAGGACACCCAATAGCAGCCTGAAGGGAGCCTACAGGAAGGCTGCAGAGGAGCTGTTTACAAAGGTCTGGAGTGATAGAACAAGGGGCTATGGTTTGAAATGAGAGAAGAGCAGATTTAGATTAGATGTTAGGAATGAGTTCTTACCATGAGGGTGGTGGAACACTGGAACAGGTTGCCCAGGGAGATAGTTGAGTCCTCATGCCTGGAGATATTCAAGGTTAGGCTCAATAAGACTCTGAATAACCTGACCTGGTGGAGGATGTCCCTGCTGATTGCAGGGAGGGTGGACTAGGTGACCTTTGTAGGTCCCTTCCAACCTAAACCATTCCATGACTTGCACTGAACGCATTGAAAGACCTGTGGCAAGGACTCCCCGTAAGATACCCTTAACTAAAGTCAGTCCCGTGTGATGCAGCCGAGTTTAATGCCAGCTAAAAAGAGGAAAGGGCAATAACATTTGCAGCTGGAAACGAAAAACGAAAAACATTTACCTCTGCAAAGCATATTTTAAAGGCCACATTTCAAACTAGTTGCCATGGCTACCACAATGCACACAGAGAGCCGCTTTAACATGCCCTCACCCTGCCATCGTGTGCCAGCCTGAGGTACTGCTCACGACAGCCTCACGCTGAAACCGTGACTCTGGTTTAAGACTTCGTCACCGAAAAGCACATGCTGCAGCCTATGCATCAGGGCTTAAGCTCCTGGAGTTATTAATGTGCTCTGATGCCGAACGAGACTGATTCATGCAGACATATGCGATACGATGTCTCTTCTATTCCAGAGTCGCAGCATCACAGAACCTTAGGGGCTGAAAGGAACCTCAAAAAATCATCCAGTACAACTCCTCTGGCAGAGCAGGATCACCTAGAGTAGATCAGATCACACAGGAACACGTCCAGGCAGGTTTTGAATGTCTCCAGAGGAGACTCCGCAACCTCTCTGGGCAGCCTTTTCCAGGGCTCTGTCACCCCCACAGTGTAATGGTTTTCCCTTATGTTCACATGGAACCTCCTCTGCTCCAGCTTGCACTCGCTGCCCCTTGTCCTATCACTGGACCACTGAGCAGACCCTGTCTCCATCCTCCTGACACTGCCCTTCACATCTTTATCAACACAAATGAGGTCACCTTTCAGTCTCCTCCAAGCTCAAGAGCCCCAGCTCCCTCAGCCTTTCCTCAGCAGAGAGATGTTCCACTCCCTTCAGCATCTTTGTGGCTCTGTCCTGGACTCTTTCAACCCTGAGGTCCTTCTTGAACTGAGGGGCCCTGAACTGGACACAGTATTCCAGAAGCAGCCTCACCAGGGCAGAATAGAGGGGAAGGAGAACCTCTCTTGACCACAGCCCTTCTAATACACCCGAGGATGCTGTTGGCCTTCTTAGTCACAAGGGCACACAAAGCTCTAAAAACCAGTTGGGAAACCAACAGCTGATTTGAAGACAGCAGCAGCATTAACACCTGACTGGATCCAAAATGAGTCATTCCAGTCTTGGCCTTTCCTTCTTTGGCTAAGACTCATTAAATTCCAGACACCGTAGAGGATCACTCTTCTTGCACTCCATTGCTGTACCAGATCAGCTGTGTTAATGATGTATGCCACACAGAGTCAGAGATGCAGAGAACAGTTTGGGTTGGAAGAGACCTTGAAGGTCATCTAGTTCCAACACCCCTGCCATGGGCAGAGACATCTTCCACTAGACCAGGTTGCTCAAGGCCCCATCCAGCCTGGCCTTCAGCACCAGATTAAGCAGTCTTAGCAGACTGCATGCAGCAGAAGGTGGGAAAGCTGCTTGTTGTTCTGTTTAGGCTACAGAAGCCAAAATCTCTTGCAGCATCTGCGTGCATACCCAGCCAGATCTCATCTCTGTACCAGAGCAGCACGTGGGCATGCACCAACCTCCTCTTCCACGGGGAGATCCCCAAGCACCCAGCCCCTTAGATCTCAACAAGTCGTTTGGGTTTTAACTTTTGTGCTAGTGAACAGCTGTGGGATCTCATTTGTTTAAGGTAACAACCCCTCAGCTTCCATTGCACCTTCAGGGTTGAAACACTGCTCAAAAGCCTTTCAAGCCACATAAGACGCTGCTACCTCTTCATCTCTCACCCACTTTAGTGCTCCTAACACTCCTTGCTGGCAGATGCAAGCTTGCTGTGCAAATGTAGGGCTGGAAGAGAGAGACAACACATGGCCAGCTGGCCGACATGAAAATGAAGTCACTACAGCAGGGATCTGTACTGTGAGGCACTGAGTATCTCACTTTAAACATGTAAGCTCAAAAATAAAAGCTGAAGTAGCTCAGGACTCCTAGGAAGAAAGCATTCACAACTTGTATAAAACCTCAAACTCAGGAGGTGGCATTGAAAATAAAACATTGAAGCTCTGCCCAGCTGTTAACAGATGAAGCAAAACACTCAGTAAAGTCATTTCAAATCTCCACAAGGAGCCTGAAATATCCCTGCCTCATCTGAGGCAGGTTCTAATTCCTAACTGTCCAGGCACAATCTCAGCCAGTAAATAACTCAGCGATGGGAAGCTGTGCTGCCTCCAGAGCAGGGGAACTCGATGTTGCCTGAGCTGATGGAACATCCCACACCTGCTGCCATCGCACCGCTGTACATGCCTGGGTTCTTCCAACGGCAGCCAGACACTGCCAAGCTCTGCACAAAGTTCCTTCACCCAAAGCAGCTCCTTTTCCTCCTTTGATTTTCTACCCTATTTCCCGCTGTGATCAAATGCAAGATTAAAGCCTACCACCAAGAACAGTGCTGTCAGAGGCAACCAGCATATCCAGCCCCCTTCCTCTCTTGGATAGGCTGATGGATTTTCGTGTCTCTGCTCTGACACCAAGGACCTAATCCTGCAAATTGTTACTCACAAGCAATTCCCTTGACAGCAGTGGCAGTAGTTGGCACAGGTTTGCAGAACACCCTCCTCCTACATGTATGCTGTAGTTGCTGGAGCAGACAATGAGACATTAACATAGCTCTATTTTCAGGGCAACAGCCCAATGGGTTTACAAGGGTAGTAGGTACACGTCCCCTCTGCAAGTCTGAACAGGTCACTCCTCAAAAGCATTTTACCTTGACCAATTTTTATCTGTTTAGCAAGTCTAAATTCATGAGCTGGTCAAAACCAAAGCTTGTACTAAGACTGTTCTAAGTGCAGGCTAAAGGGAGCTGGCAAGGTAGTTTAATCACAGCATCACAGTATCACCAAGGTTGGAAGAGACCTCATAGATCATCAAGACCAACCCATTACCACAGAGCTCAAGGCTAGACCATGGCACCAAGTGCCACGTCCAATCCTGCCTTGAACAGCTCCAGGGGCGGCGACTCCACCACCCCCCTGGGCAGCCCAAATGGTCATTTATTTTGTGGCAGCAGAGATACCTCAGTCTCCTGACCATGGAACAGCACCAAACACATGCAATTAACTCAGCATTGCTTCCTGCCGCAGGCCACAGCGTTGAGATGCTGCACATTTCCCCCCAGCACTCCAGTGCCCACTGTGCAGTAAGGGCTGTCACCTGTGAGCAGCGCTTCCACTGCCTTGCAGTGCAGGAAGGCTGTCCACATTTAGGGGCTAAATTCTGACAGTTGTTCTATCACCCAATGACCCCTGCCTAGCAGAAAAGGGGAACAGGGGAAAAACTAAAGAAGCTCCACAAGTTGAAGTAAACCCAGCAACAAAACAGCCAAACCAATCCCAGTGTCTGTACAAAGTTATACTCACCCCAGCAGAGGCAGAGCAGTCACACTACACAGGCAAGCTAGCCCTCCAGAGCAGAAGACACAGGAGCAGGAGGAACCCAAGCCAGAAGTTCTAGCAAGAAGCCTCCCTCATCAGACTTACCCCTTTACATCGAGTGCAATGTTCACGGTCTGGGACACAGCTGCAGCCAGCTGTCCTGGCTGACTCACAGCTGCTAACGGCCTGCAGCCCACAGCTGGACTGGCATTCTGCCCCAGCAGCACCAGGACAAGGCTGTATCCCACCTTAGGCTATTAGGTTGGAGCAATATCCAAATGCATAACTGCAACTTCTCCTGTATTTCTGATGTGTTGTAGGATGTAACAACTCGATTCCAAGACGAGGGCACAGCAGGATTTTTATGGGACAGAAGGAGGAAGTCCTTCACAATGGCAGTCGTAAAACACTGGAACAGGCTGCCCAGGGATGTGGTTGAGGTCCCATCCCTAGAGATATTCAAGATCAGACTCAGTGTGGTCCTGGGCAGCCTGGTCTACTTAGAGGTGTCCCTGCTGACTGCAGGGGTGTTGGACAAGATGATCTGTGAGGGTCCCTTCCAGACCAATGCAGTCTGTGAATCTCTGCTGGTTTAGAGCCTTCCTTCACTCAGTACCTAAGCTAGACATAGATGAGAAAGGAAGCCATGGTCTTAGGCATGACAGAGTGGCCTGGTGGCCACAGAAGGTAATTTCTGGAAGGGCTTTGAAGGATCCCAGACTGTGCAGGCATCCAAAAACTTCACTGAGTCCTACCCCATGAACACATAGATAGGAGGAAGGAGGTAGGTGTGACTTTGTGAAAGCTCCTGTGTAAACTCCACTTCAGAGCCCATGGGCTTTGGGAGCCATTCCCTCATGCCTCATTCAGTGCTAAATAAATGGAAACGCTGCTGCTTGTCCAAGGTTTTTGATTCCAGCATCGACACCTCTGCAGGGAAGTCTGCTGGCTGCCTTGCTTGTGCCCTGGGAACATCAGCATCCACTGAAGACCTTCTAAACCCCACATTTGCTTGCTTATTTGTCTTAAGAATCATAGAATCATAGAATGGTTTAGGTTGGAAGGGACCTCAAGGATCATCCAGCTCCAACCCCCTGCCATAGGCAGGAACACCTCCTACTAGAGCAGGCTTGTCTTCTTCCAAACAAACTTAACACCTTTAACTCTTGTAAATGTTGTTTCCCCTCTGGCCAGAGGGGTGTTTGCTTGCTTCTGCCTGTCCTCTCAGAGTGGGAAAATGTTAAGATGAAAAAAGAATGTGAGGTTATGCCAGACCATACTTGTTCGTGCTGGCCTCCTGCAGGGCCCCTGAACACCACATTTTCTGTACCCACAAATCATTCTCAGCTGGGCATTGTGGAGTGCAGGGACCGCTCCTAAAGCAAAATCTAAGGGCATGGAGCAGCTGAGAGCCTGCCTCTAACACACAGAAGTGATGCTCTGGTGTGAGTTAAGGAGGAGATTGTTTACCTAGCATACAGAGCTTGGCTGTATCAAGCACTGCTCTAAGACACCACCACAGGAAGGCCTTGGCCACAGTCCCAAAGGATCCTAAATGTCAGATCTATGCACATGACTGTGGTGAGACCGAGATGCCACTCTGCTGAGAAACTGCTTCTGGCAGAAGCACAGGGACTATCCCTGTGTGAAATCCAAGGACAGTACATTTGGGTTAGATCTTAGGAACAAGTTCTTTACCATGAGCATGGTGGAACACTGGAGCAAGTTGCCCAGGGAGGAAGTTGAGGCATATATAAGGTGATACTCAACAGGTCTCTGGGCAATCTGACCTAGTGGAGGATGTCCCTGCTGATGGCAGCGGAGGGTTGGATTAGAGACCTTTGGAGGTCCCTTCCAACCCAACCCATTGTGTGATTCCACCAAAGGAACATGAGCAGCACATGCTCAGCCTGACACTCCTGCAGCTGGCACCGTGTGAGGTGACCACTGCTGGTTTTTTGCCTAGCAGCAAACCGAGGTGCTGATGGAGAAACTGCAGACTCCACGCTGGGCAAACCACACTAACTAAAGGCTCTAAAATGTAAAGTAAACTTTTATTATCCTTGAACCACAAAATAGATTTCTTTGGTTGTACAAATTTCACTAGTTACAGTCTTGATGCGCTAATTTTCCCTCAGAGTCTCTCAGGAGAGAATGGGAGAGAACCCAGAGCCTGGCACCAGGTACCGCAAAGGGAAAGAGAAACAAACCAAAAAGAATCACAAGTTAGTCACCAAAACCAATCCAGGATTGTTTCCAAAATTGCTGTTGTTAAAAAGCAAATGCTAAAATTAGATTTAAAAAGGAAAAGCTCAAATTGCTGATGATGGAAGCAGCCACAGCTGCAGTTTGAGACTGATTCAGAGTTCTCCGTTCAAAGCTCTGTAAAATTAAAACATTACCAAGTCAGTTAAAAGGATCCACTGGATTTTGGCATGAAGGGAGGTTCTCAGCTAGAGGAAACTGCACCCAGCTCTCCCGTTCAGCAAATGTACAAGCAGAAGTGCCTGTCACTCCAGAGCCACTCTGAGTCACTGAAAGGCTTAAGGTCCAACTCTGGTCTTACTGCTAGAGGGGTTCGGCAGAGAGCACCAATGTATGAGGGCAGACAGATTCAGACCCCTGCCGAGCTGTGGCACCTTGCTCCCTTCCTTGTCAGAAGCATTTAAAACCCCCACGTCTGAACTTGCAGCAGGGACCGATTTCAGAGCTATGGGCAGCATCTGTCTCCTCCACACCTGCAGAGCTCACTTCAATCTGTTCACAGCCCTTGTTCCACTCGCGGAAACCAGGCACCACAGCCCTGTTCCTTTTTCAGTTTCTCTTTTTTTTCCCTCTTGCATTTTCCCTTTCTGCCTGGAGAGGGGCCCGAAGCCAACCACTTGGCAAAGAGCAGACCTGTGAAGTTACCGCAAGGCACGGGCTGTGCCCAGCCGGCTTTACCGTGCTCGCTGCCAGGCAGGTGCTCTGCCACAGCGCCCCCCACTGGACACCTGCTGCCACATTTCACTTCGCAGCGAACACGTAACGCCGCAGGCTCCCCACCAGGACCCTCCCGCCTGTAAGACCCCATTACTCCTAACCTGACCCCAGCACTGCCACTTCCTACCCTTCCCCGCCTCCTGAATCCTACCCACTATGGTATCTGCTGTGTCCCCCTCCTACTCTGCCCGTACCTACCCCGGCTACTCTGCTCTCTAGCGCTGTCCCGCACGCACACGGCTACATCTGCTACAGCTGCTGGGCTCCCTCCTGTCCCAGCTCACTCCCCAGCCTGGTGCCGACAGAAGCAGCGACCTGGCCTCTGACACCCAGCAGAGTGTGCCGTGGAGTGCTCCAAGAGACCGCCGCGGTCACCGCGGCCGGCAGGGCTCTGGGTCCCGGACACCACAAAGCTCCGGCAGGAGCAGCGTCCCCCACCGAGAGCAAGCTGCGCTCACAGAGGCAGGTGGCACACAGCTGGCACAGGCTCCTGCTTGGTCATGTGTCTTTGAGCACACAGGTGTCGGTGTCAGAGGGAGGCACTTTGCTGAAACTCCTTTTGTGTGTGTGTTTTGCTTTTGCCTCCAAGCTGCCTGTTTCCACACGCTCCCAAAAGACGGTGAGGTGACGGCGCAGGAGGTGGAAGGAGAAGCTTTTTGGCGTAAGACTGGAAATTAAAGAGGAGCCAAGGCAGGCTGGGGCCTTCCTTCTGATTCATACCGGAGCAGAAGCTCCCGTACTCACCACTAACAAATTCAAGCTGAGGCAGTAACAGCCGGAGCCCAGCACACTCTCACACTCACACGTTCTCCCTGTCCTACCCTTCCCCACACACAATATTTACAGGCTAACAAGCTGCCCACTGTCCTGCCCACACCCCCTCTCAAATTGCCATCAGTAAGTCTGGTGTTGTCCCATCTCCTTCAGGACGTGCCCCAGTGCATTGCTGGGAGAGAAAAGAGGGCGGTTCACAGCCTTAAAGGAAGTCTGTTGAGCACAATGCTTCCCAGGTCCCACACAGAGCCCAGGAGGCAGCAGTGTGGGCAGTCCAGTGCTGTCCCTGGAGCACAGGAGCTCAGCAGCCCTGTGCTGGGCCACGCCATCGCCCAGGTGCAGCAGATCTTCTATGTAGGGACAGCAGCCTCCAAACTGCGGCGGCCGTGTCGGAGCTTGCGTTTGCTGCTGTACAGGGCCATTTCTTCAAGTGCTGATGAAGTAGGTGTCGGTGGATCCCGTGTTAGTAGCATGTCCTCTTCCTCTGGCTGCCCATCCTGCTCCTGGGGAGCTGTGCAGACAAGGAAAGCGCAGGGTTAAGAGAAGGAGTGGGGCTGACAGCTGACAGCGCTAGAGCCAACTGAGGGGACGGCCAGGCTGGGCCTGGGGCAGCGTCTGAGCGAGTCCAGCGACCCCTGCCCAGGAGCGGTCAGTGGCCTGTGGCTGTGTCCCAATCACTGTCACACGTGTGAGAAGATGCCTGCCCCTAAATCAAGAACTGGGGGGTTCCAAGCACTTCACCTGTTCCAACACAGAAGCATGGCCTGGGGCAGCGGGTGAGAGAGCTCAATGCTAAGGCCCTTCTGTAAATACGGACTGACTGGGGCCCTCACCAAAGCAAGTCGACAGAGAAGATCCTCCAGCAGGGCAGGCTCTCCATCAACTTGGTCTCAAGCCTTCCAGGATGTGCTCTACATCTCAAGGACTGCTGCTACCATGGCTCCTCACCCTCCTCAAAGGAGCTGGTAGAGCTTATCTACTGTGCTTTGACACAGACCTGGGACACCTGCACTTTGCTCACTTGGCTCAAGCAAGTACTGTAAGAGATTGGTGTAGAAAGCAAAAAACTCCTCAAAGCCACAGATTCTCCCCTTCCAGTGGGACCTGGCTCCTGGCAAGCCTCTCTGAAGTCTCTGAACATAGCACAGAACCTCAACCACAGAACCCTGTGAAGATGTGTCAGAGGTGCACAGCCTGCCAAGCTGTACCCAGTGGCTCACCTAGAGACAGACTCCAAGATGTGATGTCCTGAGGGAATGTCCCCCCTACTACATCACCCAAGTGTTAGGATCTAGAATCCTTCCTTCCTGAAGCATTCCCCACTGCTGTCTGAAAAGGCCTCAGACCCAAACAAATGTAGGTCACACCTGGAAGGGACACTGGGACTCATAAGCAGATGAATGAATCCCAAACTATGCAGGGGCACATGCAGACAAACATCCAGATGAGAGTGAGGTGGGGGAGGAAAATGATGTGGCCTGAAGGGAAGTTAATCCTTCTAGACCATCTTAGACCCAAATCTGCTACAGGAGCCATCAAACATGCAAGTTAATTGATTTCAACAGAGCATTCTGAACTTGTTTGGTTGTTCCTCAGCAAAGCTCTTAATGAAGACGAGCTGCCCAGGGACACGAAGCCCTTAAACAGGTAAATAAGTGGTTAAGACACAGAAGTGCAGGTAGGTGCTGCCTGCTATCACACCTGGAGCAGCTGCCTGTGCTAGGGGCAGGATTTGGTAACCAGTGAGAAGGTTCAGAACTGGTGAAGACATCACTGAGAGAAACTGCTGGTGACACCACACTGTGGACCAGGACAGTCAAATGAAACTCAACAACAGAAATAGGACTTTACAGCACTGTTGGGGCAACAATGTGGAGGGTGACATTTACTGCAAAGGTGAACAGGTTCAAGAAAGAGAGAAATGACTCTAAATCAAGTCTTCTGGCTTGGGAGGTGCTCAACCACAGAGTGCTGTAGCCCGGAACAGTATTCTGGAAGAAACCACTTTGTGCTTTTCTTCTTTTATGCTCTTTTCTTGGCATTCCCAGTGGCTTGCACTCAACATAGCAGTGGAGCAGCCAGTGCTGACTTACCAAGTTTAGAGCTGGGGACAGAAAGACACAGCACAGGTGGGACAGCCTGAAGGAGACAGCAGTCACAGCTTGAGCTGCTGGTTATTTAGGCGACCGTACACACAGATCCAGATGTGCAGACCTGGAGAGTCACCTGGGTCCTAAAGCACTCTAAAAGCTCTCAAGTCTTAAACCAGGATGAATTTGTCTGTTGCTGCAAGCAGCAAGTTTTTGCTCTAGCAAAAGTGGCACAAAGCAGACCCTGAACAGTGGACATTACCCACCTATGGCTGGTGACAGAGGCCAAAACTTCCCACCCATGTTCTGCTACCACTTGTTACTCCAGAAGACAAAACCAGAAGAGAACCAGGCATGCTTGTTACAGACTGTCAGCAAATTAGTCACCACCAAAGCACAATGCAAGTGTCCTACCCAAATCTGAAAGTGGAGAGTTGGAGGTTTCATTCTAGAATGGACAAAAGAGGGCAAGAAGTTCAGGTCCTCATGGTTGGCTCCACAAGAAGAGAACCCTCTAGAAGCATGGTGGGACTCAAGCAGTACAAAGAGGATTCCTTTGGCCATGATCTTACCTGAGTTATTTCTGTCATCTATGTATCTGAGGTCATCAGCTGCATCAGGTGACTGGAAGAGAACAGAAGACATGAGGCCCACATCTGTGGCACTGGCACCAGTTAATCCCCCACCTCCAGCCTTCCAACATGCCACACAGAATCCTTGGCCCCCCAAAGGTGCTGGTGGTACAGCAGCTGGGGCAGGACCCTCAGTGGTCACAGCATTAACTCTCTGTGCTGAATGTAAGCAGCCCATGGCCTAGACTGCAGGATGAGAAGTGTCTGCCTATCAGAGCTCTCCTTTGGCTTCGTATACATGGAGGAAAAGACAGGAACATGAAAGGCAGCAAGCATAAAGACTGCAGCAAAAAAGCAGACACGTGGAAGGAGAGCAAAGACAGCAGCTACATTTCTTTGGAAGTCCTGGATCCTAGCTCTGCATCTGCACTGTCCTCAGGCCTAGGTCCCTACACAAAAGCAACCTCCTTCACATTAGGGTGTGTACAGAGAACTGAGGGGGGTAGGAAGCAGTTGCAGCCCAACAGACAGCAGAGACAGCTAAGTGACTGTCACCAAACTTCAGCAGTCCCTACTGGTTTTAAAGCCCTCCAAAATGAAGGCCATTCCAATGCCCAGAGCTGTCTGGAGCTCTTCAAACCATGGTGCCCACCCTCAAGACTTAGTGTGCTCCTACCATGTGATTAGGGCGGTGAGACACTGGAACAGGTTGCTCATGGAGTGGTGGATGCCCCCTCCCTGGAGGTGTTCAGGGCCAGGCTAGATGAGGCCTTGAGCAACCTGCTCTAGTGGAAGGTGTCCCTGCCCACGAGAGGGGGTTTGGAACTAGATGATCTTCAAGGTCTCTTTCAACCCAAAGCATTCTATGACTTCCTTAAGAGGTTCAGCCCCTGCTCTGAAGGCCATGGCTTCCCATGCAGGCACCTCCAGCACACCGAGCCCCAGCAGCGGTGCAGCATGCAGGTTGTACCTGGATTTCGTAAACAGGTTTGGAGGAAGGAATAGCAGCGAATTCCCGGTAGTCAAACTTCTTTTCAGACAGGGACTAGAAGGGACAGCAAAAGAGAAGAAAGAGAGAAGAGAGAGTAAGGGGAGAGAAGTGGATGGAGAGCCAGCAGCAAGCTGAGCAGTCTGTGCAGAGACAAAGCAGAGGCAAAGCATCATCCTCAGAGCTCAGACTGCCTGAAATCAAGGCACCTCTGGGACTCTGGACTTTTAGCCAGGGGTTTCAAGCTCCAGAGAGCACACAATGTGCTGCACCAAGAGGCACACACACATCAAGTCAGGCAGAAAACCTGATTTGCTTGGGAAAATTGGTAGCAAGACTCCTGATGGCTGTAGCACTGTCAAGAGCTCAGTGCAGAACTGTCTGTACTGTGTGACTCTGGGCCAAACAGGACCCCTCTTTACAGCTGCTCCCACCCTTGCCTTTGTCTCACTGCTAACAGTGTCCTCCTGTTTTTATACAGTGCTCAGAAAAAGAACGCTGATTTCAGCTAAAATCCCAGCTTGATGCTGTTGCAGAGACAAAGGGCAAAAGCCTGTGGTGTGCAAGGCTTTCTGAACATGGAGGAGAAGAGCCAAGAAAAGGATGAAACAACGAAACAGGGAAACAGAAAGCAGAGGTTAGTCGCAGTGGCAGAAGCAGGGGGTGCCTCTGGCAGTGGGTATGGCAGAGCTCCATCCACTGTGCCCTCATAGGTCTGTGTCACACAGCCAGACACGGGGATCCCGCTGCCCGTGGGTGTGCACAGCCCACACCCGAGAGAGCCCAGGGTTACAGGGAGATGACAAAAGCAAGCAGAGGTCGTGTCCTACCAGCCTTCCTGGAGAAGTGACGTTTCTGGGACTGCAGTCTGCAAAAGATGACAGAACAGCACCATTAGTGACCATGTGAGACTCCCCTGGACCCCCCTTCCAGTGATACAACCTGTGTGCAGAAGGACACTGCCCTCTCGGGACAGTGCCTCTCCTGTTTTTCTAGAGTCATGATGCTGGTTCTGTTTCTGCTCTGGATCCCTGGAACCATCCCTCAGATGTTCTCTCACGTTTTCACAGAATCCCAGCATGGTGGGAGTTGGAATTGACCTCTGGAGATCATCTAGTCACACCTTTGCTAAAGCAGGATCACCCACAGCAGGTTGCCCAGGATCCCAATGTCCAGGAGGGTTTGGAAGCTCTCCAGAGAAGGAGATTCCACAGCCTCTCTAGACAGCCTGTTCCAGGGCTCCAGCACCATCACAGCAAAGAGGTTTCTCTTCATGTTCAGATGGAACCTCCTGGGTTCCAGTTTGTACCCTTTGCCCCTTGTCCTGTCACTGAGCACCACTGGGAAGTCTGGCCTCATTGTCTTGCCCCCCACCCTTTAGCTCTTGCTAAGCATTGAGTAGATCCCCTCTCAGGCTGCTCTTCTCCAGGCTTGACAGCCCCAGGGCTCTCTCAGCTTTCCCCAGATCAGGCCTATCCCCAGGGCTGACAGATGCTGTAAGTCCCAAAGGACCTTCTAGTCTAGGCTGAAGGAGGAAAGTGCTTTCAGCAGCTCTGCTTTGCAGCAGGTTTAGCTAGAGCAGATGAACTCTCTTCCTCAGAGAGCTGCAGGTTACCTTCCAGTGGTGTCGGTGATGGAGTAGGAACAGGTGAGGGTGACTCTGCCAGCTGCTCCAGGGTGCTGCGCTTCTTCCCCTCCTTGGACTTGGCAATAACCATTTGGGCTTTAAGAGCATCCTGTTCAAGTGATTTCATCCTGCCTCGGAAATGAGGGAGAAAAAGACATCAGAACTTGCCTCTCAGTGGGGAACAAAGCCACCTTCTGTGCCCAGCAGCCAGGGCAGCCCTAGCAGGCTGGGCACAGCGGTGGGGTTGAGCACCCTCGGTGCTCAGGGACAGATAGACTGAAAGCAGAGGAGAGCAGCTGGTTTGCTGTCCCCCACACACAGAACAGCACATGTGCTGGACAGACAGAGCCTGGAGCTGAGCACCAACACACTGAGGAGCTGTAGGGCTTTGCAGAGGTGCCACACATGCTGGGAGCAGCCCAGGTTGGGAGGGGAACTGCAGGGACTCATATGAATCGGGTCAGTTCTCGGTGCTTGACTCTCCTCTGTGCTCTCAGTGTGTTGCATCTTAGCCCTCTTTGGCCATCAGATGATGACATAGCCAAGAAAATGTGGACTAGGCCCTCAGAAATGTCTGTTCCCTTCTCCCAGTCAAACATACCCAGCACTCCCCCCCATTCTCACTGAGACAACCGCCACCGTGAGCGGGACCTCAGGGAAGTGAACGCCAGCCACCACTGCCACCCCCTCCCTGTCCCTGGCAGGCCACATCTGGAGCTCTGCAGGAAGGAGGGACACAGCTGGGGCTGTGGAGCATGCAGCTGGTGGGGTTGGGAGGGCTGTGCACACCTGGATTGGCTTCCTGAGCCGTGGCTCTGCCTTGGACTAGACATCTGAGCTGGCCTGGCCCCGGGAGTAGGTGCCCACTGCCGGGACTGGTACAGCTTCCTGGCCAGATCCTGCTCGTACTGTTTAATACTGTCTTCAAGAGCTGAGGATCTGAGGAGGAGGAGGAGGAGTAGGAAGAGGAGGAGGAAAAGGAAAAAAAAAGGAGGAGGAGGAGGAGAAGGAGGAAAAAGAGGAGGAAGAGGAAATGACGGTGATGAGCATCGCAGCAGACAAGCGCAGAGAAAGAAAGAAACAGATACAGGAACACACCCTGGCAAGGAGAAACGTGGGTCTGATCTGAGGGCAGCCTTGATTAGAACAGGCTCCTCTCTCTGATCCTGTCCCACACCAACTGCTGCTGCAGAAGCAGGAACCTCCAGAGAGCCTGCTGGGATGGCATGCCCAGAAGTGTGAACCTTCAGAGCCTCAGCATCCAGTGAACACACCCTGGAGGCCAAAGGGAAGGGCCAGGAGGTGGCTCCCTGGGCAGGTGTGTGGGCAGCCTGAGGGAGCGCAGAGCACCAGCATGTGTCTCTCGCTATGCTTCTGTGTGCATCTGGCCACTGCTCACAGGCACCTCCGTCTGGCCACAAGAGGGACAAGCCAAATGAGTCTGTGTGCCCCAGGCCCTGGCACACCTGCAGCTGAGGTGGGTGCATGGTGGGAGAGCTGCTGAGGGGCATCCAGCACGGTCTGGGTGCTTGCCCCTCAAAATGTGTCTGTACCTTCTGAATCACCCCCTTCCTACAGCATGAATGCCAGAGCTGTCTGTGCCCAGAACACATTTGGAGTACAGGTCCCAGTGTGTTTGTCCCAAGAGAGCACAGGGGTGCGTACTGGGGTGGGGGCAAAAGGGGACACACCACACATCCTGGCAAAGCACTGATGACATGGGGAGAAAAAGGAAAAGCCCAAGAAGGTGCAAACTGAAGGAGTCACAAGTGACAGCACACAGACCAGAGAACTGGAAAGAAGCAGAAGATTAGAAAGACAGTAACAAACCCAGTGACATGCACTTACAGAACATACAGCTTAGTGCAGCTGCAGCACCTTCTGCAGGGCCACACAGCCCTCCCTCCAGCACATAGTGCTGACCGGGGGCCTCTGAAAGAAAGCCTGAGCCCTGGCTGCCGTCACCTCACTGTGCCTGTTGTGGCTGCTAGGCAAGAGGGAACCTAAGAAGAGACCTGTGTTGGCAGGGAGCAGTCCCTTTGTCTTACCAAAAGAAGCACACTGAGGTGACTGATTCCTGCCAGTGCTAAAATAAGCAAGGCCTTAGCCCTAGCAGGAGCTGCAGCAGTGGAGCCAAGGACCTGGTCTGGAGAACTTGAAACCAATAACAATGGATCCGATAACTGGAAAGCAAGACGTCTGCAAGTAGCTTCCTGTCAGGTACTCTCACCTCTAGAGGTCCTCTCTTCACTAGTTTATGCTCAAAAGAAACTGAAGGTCAACCTCCTGCCCATGCTGGACAGAACCCCTGCACTCAACATTCACTGACTGACACTTCCACAGTGTAAAGTGGAACGCAGCAAAATCCTGCCTAACTCAAAGGCGTGGTCAGATGTACAGAAACGTTACAGGAGCAAATCATGGCATCCCCTGAAGAAAAAATACCAACCTGCCCTCTGTTTCAGATTTACCTGCTGGCAGCAGCAGCAAGGTGATGGAAGAACAGATCCTGAGGTACGTGGTGCAAGGTCCTTGCAATGGCTTTGTTTTCAGAGGTTGTGCTTCTCTTTCTTACACCCATCCTAAAGCTTTTGTTACAGCACTCCCTGGATGTGCTAACTCTTAGGCTTTGGAGGAGCCAGAGCTGGCATCTCCCTCACAAGGCCTGCCCCACTGTATGAGGAAACTTGCGTGGGTGGTGGAGGCAGGAGGGAAGGGACGAGAGCCCAGGCTCTGCTGCCTCTCCAGCAGTCAGGATGATTTGTAGGAGAAGCCTGACAGACAGCTTGTTTTGCTAGATCAAATACAGCAGTGAGGCTTATGGGATTTTTTTTAGGTGCAAGGACTGAGCAGCAGCTCTGTCTGCTCCTGACAACACTGTGGTGCTGCCATGGCATCACCCTGGCAGCATTTGTGAGGCACTGAACGCTATGAGTCTCTCTACGAGGCAGAGTAGTGCTGGCAGGCATCTCCCCATGCTGCTGCAGCACACAGGGACCTGCTGATCTGCCCAGTGCCATGAGGCAGCACCCACCAGAGCAAAAATTTGGTCCTGGTCATCTCAGCACACACCGCCACAGCTCAGCCCTGTGACAGCAGGGTGCTGTGTCTCTCCTGGCAGCTGTTTACAAACTCTCCTCCACTGCTATTTCTGCAAAAGATTTGCTCCTGGCTGAGTACGAAAATACAGAACTTCCATCTGCTTGTGATGCCACTGAAAGGTTGTGTCACAGAAACCATGGGAACAGCATCAACCAGAACAGGTGTGAGATGCCAGACAGCAGTGAATCAGCAGCAGATGGAATCCCACCACAGTGGGGGCATGGAACAACAGCACAGGGTGGAAACAATCCTGTCACAGCACCCTGTGGCATCCTGGCTCATCCCTGTCCCAGCAGACAGGCACAAGCAAGGAAAGAGATTACCAAGTATAGACTCAGAGTAACTCAGATTGGAAGGGACCCCTGGAGGTCATCTGATCCAAAGCTGCACAAAGCAGGGCCAGCTTCAAAGGCCTAACAAACTTGCTACAGGATGACAGAACTCCTTCTCTTCCAAGTCTATGTTCCATAAAACAAGCAGGCCTTCCACTGGCCTGCTCAGCTTCCTGACACAACAGGGCAGTGCCCTGAAACTAAAGCAGCATGTCTGTCCTCAGCCGAGACAGAGCCGGCAAAGAACTCGTCCAGGGCAGACAACAGGAGATGGCCAAGAAAGTTCTTCTTGAAGAGCAGAAGCCCTGGTACTAGGAACACGAGTCCAGCTCTGAATAAACCACAAGACGTTATTTGACCAGGTACCAATGGGAAGCTTTGTACCCTCAAAGCCCTACAGAACTCGCCTGCTCTCACTGAGGATTCCACACTGTGGTTCTTCATCCCCACAGCCTCCCTAAGCCTAAACAAAACCACTGGGACTGCCAACTCATGGTCATCCCTGCGATGTCTTATCTAGCAGGCTGGCAAAGATGAGGCACTAGCAGCTTTGCTCCTCTAAAAGCTCTCATTCAGCCCCCAAAAGAGGCTGTTTCAGGATGCCCTCTGAATGCCTCCTACAGGAACGTTGTGGGAAGGAAACCACCAAGAGTACTGGGAGCAGCCTGACTGATTTTTAAAGGAATTACACGGCACAACAAATGCCTGGGGCAGCTTTAGGTCTTGAGTTCTGAGCTAGCAGATTCTTTCCTTCCCAGAGCAATGCTGAATCACTGTTCCACAGCTGTGTGGGTAAGAATGACCTTGTTTTGCTCATTTCTTGGCTTCAGCAAGCTTCCCAGCCTGGCAGCACCCAGTAGGTGAGATGCTATTTCCAATTTCCATTCTGAGTATGCCACCTGGCAGCTCCAAAAGAGCTCTTCATGTGTAAGAAAGGAGGTGGGAGGCTGTGTGCTGAGGGGAAGCAATGCATTCACCACCACCTAAAGGTGCTGAATTTATGATTCTTACAGAACTCTCCACTGCCTTCATGGCTGTGTAAACTAAGAGACATCTCACCCCTGTGACTGTCAGAAGCAGATGAGCTCAGCCAGGTGCCAGCTGCCTTGCCCTGTCCAAACAGACACTCCCTTGACACCCAGCTCAAGAGGGCTTCCTTATTCCCTGCCTTTAATACCACGGAACAATCCCACAGACGTGCAGCAGGTCTCCTTTTCATGAGCTAGCCTAGAGAACAGCTAAGGTTCTTCTGTCTCACCGTGCTGCCCTCCACATTGCTCGTTTCTCTGCCTCCAGAGCCCGGCGTTCTGCTGGAGAAAGCTCCTTCTCCTGCCCGCTC
This sequence comes from Tricholaema leucomelas, assembly GCA_013400475.1. Classification (NCBI taxonomy): domain Eukaryota; kingdom Metazoa; phylum Chordata; class Aves; order Piciformes; family Lybiidae; genus Tricholaema lacrymosa; species Tricholaema leucomelas. The sequence goes on along the minus strand of WAAF01018188.1, from coordinate 157,460 downwards.
AGCAGCTCAGGACTCTGCATCCGCAGCCGCTCCTGCTGCCGCCGCTCAGCCTTGGCCGTCCGCACGGGCGCTGCTGCATCCGCTGCTCCCAGGTACACCGGGCTCAGCCTGGGCAGAGAGAGAAGCAGTCAGAGGTTGCCTGGCCTGCTCCACCACGACTCTTATCTGCCTATTTTCAAGAGAAAAAGCTGATGACCAGCACCTCCAGTGAACCATTTGAGGGTCCAAACAGTCCACATCCAAGGACACGGGAGATGGAAACAGGTTGGTGCAGGTCAGTGTCCCCTTCCCCACAGAATCCTTCCTTTTAAGCCCTAAGTCTGCTATAGAGGAGGAGCCATCTGCTCCATCATCAGGCAGCTTCTAGGCAAAGGACATTCCTGATCCACTTACCCAGACACAGAGTTGGTTCTTTGTTCAGGCTTGAGGCCTTCTTCCAGTGAATTCCTCTGTGAGCTGTTGTTCTCATTGACCTCAGAGGGCCTGGAGCAAAAGAAGCAGGTCCCACACGTTGACACACCAACAAAAGGTCCAGAGCGGATCCAAGCCCCAGAAAGCATCAATCGCTTCTTTCTGAAGATATGACCCTGACAGCTCCTTCTCCATTGCTTGCTTGCTGATTTTTATAGTCATTCACACTCCCCAACATCAGAACTCACCTTCCTCCTTTGGAGGTCAATCACCCACTAACGCACACACACTTTCCAAATGCACAGCACTATGTCTGCAGACAAGTTCTGCACAATTCTAGACAGGGCCCTTCCAGCTGCCAGCACCTGAGGGTCTGCCTAGCTGCTTCCAGACTCTTTCTTTGCTGATGTCAGATGTTAGCAAGAGGACCCTCCTGGGCTGCAGGTGAAGGCATGCCCAGACCAAAGACAAATCTTGAGTGCTCTCGGAGCAGAGGTTCTCAGCATGATTACTCTGTGCATAGCACCTGACCCACTGAAGCTTTATGCCCTTAAGCAAATCCCTGCAGCCTGCAGATCAGCCTAGCTGCTCACTCTGAAGAGGTACACATGCACTCGGTTTAGTCAGCAATGGAAGGTCTCACCAGCCTGTTTGTCACAGGCTAGAAACTGTTACTGTGGCCCAGGCAGAAAGTTCATCGTGACTCTGAGCTCTTCTTTCTGCTGCTCAGGTTTATTTTGATTATGTTTCAGTTTCTTTGCTGCTGTGACAAAAAGAAACCCAGTCTGTTCCACTGCCTCACCTTTGTTCAAGCATAAATGGTGAGTAACTGGAAGTCATCTGATGGACCCATGGGCCCAGCCTTGCCGTTCTCTGAGCTCCCACATTTCAGTGACACCGCTAGTGATAAGCTGGCCTTCATGTCAAACCAAGAAGCTGGTCTGCATTTGGCTGCTGTCCTCTTCCTGTGCCCTGGCAGCACAGGAAGATCTTAGTGCATTCCTTATGTGAAAAGCTCCTCAACAGAGACCAGAGAGCAAAATCAAAGAGAAATCAGATCGAAAACTGACAGGAAAAGGATTTTCAGCCACTGCAAGACTGACAGTGGAAGTGCTTGCAAAGAGAATGTTTGTACCAAAGACTCAGAAGAGTCAGTCAGATGAGGACAGCTTCTGTTCTAGTGCAACCCTCTTTTTAGCTCAACTCTTATAAAAAAGTCCTTTCATCCCTCCCTAAATCCATGCCCAAGAATCAGGACAACAACATGAGGGCAACCTGAAGGACAAGACCAGGAGAAGCAGGAAACAAAAGCCTGAAAAACCCAAACCTAGGTTCAGCTCCATTTAGAGCTCTAACTCTGAGTTAGTTGTCTCTAAAAATCTCTATCTCTAGGTACCCAAGGCAGAGCTGAAGGAGCCACTCTTCTGAATAGAAACAGCTGGAAACCCCCACCCATTTCTGTGCTGAAGAAGAAATACTGCCCAGCCCTCTGCCTGTGGAACACATGGATGGTACTGAGCCACCAGTCTTCTCTTACCGAGTTGCTGGAGCTTGGATGCTCCTTCCATTTAGCCTCTCAATCTTGTACTCGATTCCTTCAATGATGACGCTGGACTGCACACTCATTTCAGGCACCTGCTTCACCATCTCATCCTCTTCTCCCTCTTCCTCCAACAGCAGAGTACGTTTCTGCTGCAGTTTTCGAGCTGCCAAAATAAGAGAGACTCATCTTACACCACAAAACACTCATTAAACCCCTACCTACAAGGATGCAGCCTCTAGCAGGTCCTCAGGCTCACCATTCGCTGCAAGTCTGCACTGTTCAAGTCCATAACCTCTCCAAGGACCTTTTGTTTCTCCTCCACTCTGCTAATACTTCAGATCCAACAAATGCTGCACCCTTACCTCAGTCCCCCCTCCTTTATTCACTAAACTTCCATTCCTGGATGCTCTAGAGAACAGATGTCCAGCGGCTCACCCTGCTGGCACTCAGGACATGGCTTAACGGCCATGGCGGTCGAAAGTTGGACCTGATTATCTTAAAAGTCTCTTCCAAGTGAAACAATTCAAGAGCAGCCCTGCAGAAAAGGAGTTGTGGGTGCTGGTGGATAAGAAGGTGAACATGCTCCAGCAGTGTGCACTTGCAGCCTGGAAGGCAAATGGCATCCTGGGTTGCACCAAAAGCAGCGTAGCCAGCAGATGAAGAGAGGCGACTCTGACACTTCAAAGCTCTGAGCAACCTGATGTAGTAGAGGATGTCCTTGCTGACTGCAGGGGGGTTGGACTAGATGACCTTGGGAGGTCACTTCCAACCCACACCACTCTATGCTGATTCCATGATTCCATCCTCAAACTGAAGTTGTGTGCAGACTCTTCTGCCCCCCTCCCCAGAGGGGCAGCCCTCAGAATCTGCACACCCACTGCTGAGTTATTGAATTCAGCAGTTGCAGGAAATCCTGACACCAGAGCACTCCCCCAGTCCACACCATGACAGTGGAGCACCCACAGAATTCCTTAACACCTGCTTGCTTTCAGCTATTTCCAGGCCTCAGGAGCAAGGGCTCAGGGCTCTGGGAAGGGCTGGATTTCTGCTCAGTGCCCTCTCGTGTCCACCGTGCTGAAAGGGTTCACTCCACAGGTCACATTTCTTGGCACAGATCCCCACATACCTTCCTCCTCTTTCATCTTCTTCAAGTCATCCTCTCCTACCAAGGACACACGCTTGGGAGGCTTATCCACCTGCTGCTGCTTCACCTCGATCTCAAAGTACTTCTGCCTCTCGCGGAAGGACCTCTGCTCAGGGCTGTGCCCACTGGGACTGTGTGCGGCCACCTGCAAGAGCCACAGGGCACTGTCCAGGTGACCAAGCCAACTTTTCCCCATCAGCACCACGTGTCCCCTGGCCAGCCTGTCCCAGATGTGCTCCACATCCTCCTCTTGCTCCTCAGCCCCACCACACTTTGATCCCATCTCCACAGCCCCAAAAAGCCTGCAGGTCCTTGTCCTCCTGACAGCTTCAGCCACCAGAACTCACCTCTGGGGCAGCTTTGGGACTTTCCATGCTGGTCTGGCCAGGCAGCTCCTAAGAACACAGAGAAAGGGGCACATTCAGAAGCAAGTTTTCTCCCAGCACTCCTGCCATCCAGCCAAGTGACACCAAGGCCACAGGAAGAGCAGCAATGCTGGACATCAGCTAGTGAGCTGGTTCCCAAAGCAGTCCCAGAATTCATTTGGCTTGGCAATCCTGCGTGACAGGGACTGACATTAAAATCAGGGCTGAACAAACTGATGGTGACAACTTTTGCAAGGGCAGAAATTCAAAAGCATGGGGAAGTAGGTGCAGAGCAGGAGCACAGGCTCAGCATGAGATCCAGGAGACTGAGACCTTCTTTAAATCAAAGATGTAACCATCAAAATTTACTTCTAAGGAAGTGGAAACACCATCAGGAAAGAAAAAAATCTGTCTTACTCAGGGAAAGAAAAAGAAAAAAACAGCAGAATATTGAATATCCTCTCCCTGGAGGTGTTCAAGGCCTGGTTGGATGAGGCCTTGAACAACCTGGGCTAGTGGAAGGTGTCCCTGCCCATGTCAGGGGGGTTGCAACTGGGATGGTTTCAAACTGGAGCAGGGCAGGTTTAGATTGGACATTGGGAAGGAGTTCTTTACAGGAAGAGTGGTGAAACACTGGAATAGGCTGCCCAGGGATGTGGCTAAAGCTCCATTCCTGGAGACATTCAAGATCAGACTGGACGTGGCCCGAGGCAGCCTGATTCAGTTGGAGGTGTCCCTGCTGACTGCAGGGGGTTGAACAAGATACCCTCTCAAGGTCCCTTCCAACACAGAGCAATCTGTGCATCTGTCAACTGCACAGATGTGTCTGGGACCTCAAAGCTCAGTTTTGGGATCAATCGTGCTTAACATTTTCACTGCCACATGTGACTCTGACTCCATAAAGTGATTTGGGAGTGGTAAGGAGTAGCACACACATCATAGAAGTGCAGACTCCTCAGGACAGCCTCCTCCAGAGGACAGAAACCATGCAGCCTCCCTGCACCCACCCTCTCTTCTCAGCTGCAGTGGTGCTGCCCGTCTGTGCAATGTCTCCCCGGCAGCAGTTACCTGTGTCCCAAGCAGAGGCTGTGACAAGGGCACTGCTGCAAAGGTCTTGTAGGCTTGCTTGACGTTGATGGGGATCTCATCAGGGGAGGGTGGTGAAGGTGGCTTCTGCTGCATGCACAAAAGCAGAAGGTGAAGATAACCACCGATGTCATAAATCCAGAACATGGGGGAAGCCCTGCACAACCCTCAGCCTGCAAAGCCTGACGGCTGGAAGATGTGAACGTCTGCAGCATGGGCACGAGCAGGGCCTTGTGTGGATGTGCTACCTGCAGCAGAACTCACATCATAGCCTTATTAAGCTTCTCAGATGGTGGAGGAATGATGCTTCTGGTGCTGGAAGTGGCAGTCAGATCCTCACTGACTTGACCACAATTCAGTGACTGACCTGTTGGCTCGGGGGCCACATTACTGCCCCACTCCCTAAGGATTTCCACCCAATTCAACTGGCATGTGCCTGCTTGAACCAGAGGGCTCTGGGTGCTAGCACAGGACAGCTGTGCAGCTGACTCTGTCCTCTCCCTAGGGCTGAACAAGGCACACTTAGCTTATTAGAAAACTGAAGCTCTGTCCGCATTTGGCACTTCTGACTGAAAGTTCTTCCTCGTAGCAGGGGATTTGTTCCTTTCCTCTGGAATCTGCAGTTGCTGCTGTATTCTAGTTTATAAAATGACTCCTATCTACTTCAAGGCTAATGGTCATGGTCTCCCGAACCAAAGTGCTAACATGTTCAGGGAGAAGACCTCTCTTTGATCTCAAATTTGCCCTTCAGAGAATTACACCTACTCAGAAACATCTGAGAAGGTCCAAGAGGACCCTCCTACTGCTTGCCACTTGTCTTTGCTGGTCTTCTCTTCACCTATCTTCCCCATGATCTCTTCTATCACATTCAGGGAGGAAGAAGGTCCCTGCTTGAACTACCACAGAAATGAAGTAGGGAAGAAAGTACACCACCACCTTACTTTCTCCTAGAAGGAAAATCCCCTTTGGTGGCTTCATACCCTCAACCTCTCCAGCTGCACTCCAGTTTCAAGTGTTGTTTTTCCTTTGTCCTGGAATGAAGCTAAATTATGCTGTTTGGTGAGGTTTTCTTCTGCCCAGGCTAAAGACCAGCTGAAGAGATTGTCCAATATGTGAATCTTGGCCAATGACATGAGGTTGGGGCCCCACCCCTGGAGATATTCAAGGTGAGGCTTGACAGGACTCTGGGCAACCTGATCTATTTGAGGATGTCCCTGCTGGCTGCAGGAGGGGTTGGACTAGATGACCTTCAGAGGTCCCTTCCAACCCAGACCATTCTATGATTCTATGACATGGAGTGTCTACATCTGTTTCTAGCGTGGTACCATCTCATGCATCACTTCGACAAGAAGAGAAGGAAGGGCTCTGTTTCTGCCATGACAAACACCAAAAGACCTGAACCTTTCTCCACCATCACCACAGGAATCTTCCAGAAACAATCCTTTGGCAAATCACAAAACTTATTGGCAAGCTGGTCTTGGCTCCTGCTCCCAGACACAGGACTCGATAGACAAAGGTTATGAAAGGTTTGTGCCTCAGCAGGAGACAACACTCAGAAATAAGGACCTGAAACTGCAACTCTGGAGGTTTCAGCCACAATACAGTCCCAAGAGCAGAAACTTCTCCAGTGGGCAAGCTGAAGGCCCAAAGCAGGCTGCTGAGGCACATCTCTGCTGGAAAAATGAATGGGGTGTGCTGCTCCTGACTCTACTTGTCAAGAGTGACTCGATGAGAGGCAACGGACTGAAGCTTGAGGAGGGCAGATTTAGACGAGAGATTAGCAAGGAATTCTTTACAGTGAGGGTGATGAGACACTGGAACAGGCTGCCCAGGTTTGTCATGGATGTCCCCTCCCTGGAGGTGTTCATGGCCAGGTTGGATGAGGCCTTGAGCAACTTAATCTAGTGGAAAGTGTCCCTGCCTATGGCAGGGAGGTTGAAACTAGATGGTCTTCAAGGTCTCTTTCAACCTAAACCCTTCCATGAAGGTATGACTCATGTCCTTACCCATGCTATCCAGCCTGGTGCTTGAACAAGACCAGCCCCAGCTAAGGCACATGATCTTTACAGGATCTCCATAGCCTACCCAACAGACAAAGTGACACCAGGGTGACCCAGGGCAGACAGACACAGCTTAGCTAGGAGCAACTGTAGGCCACTTACAGTGTTCTGGTTGGTGAGGCACAGCTCAGGTTGCTGGAAGGGGTTGGGGCTGTCCCCGTCCTCCGGGCTATGTGAGGCAGCATTTGGTCGCACTCGGGAGAGCGGCTGAATGACGCCAGGCTTGGTCTGCTCATGCCAGCACCACGAGAGGGGGACAGGCAGAGAAGAGAGGAGAGGAGAGAGAAACCAGCAGTTAGGGCAGGAGCAGGCTCTGCCATGCAACAAGACCAATCCATGCACCTCAGCAGCTGACTCCAGCTACTAGCCAGGGAGGGAGAGCTACCAAAGCAGACACCAAACAATGCCTCTGGTGTAAGCACTCTGGACAGGCAAAAAGATTCAGACAAGTATGACTCAAGACAGGACCACTGGGTCACAAATGAGGCCAGGACACATCACAGGAGTATGGCATAAGCATGTAAAGGAGTCAGGAATGGAGGGTGCAGTGAGGGAACATCAGCCAACAGAAGGTACAGGCAAAAACCAGGGGATCAAAATTAACTGAGACCCAGGCAGGGCCCAATTAGAAGAGCAGACAAACGAGCCTGAGATCTGATCTAGCTCCTGTCCTCACTGCTGGATGCTGTGTGGGAGTGAATGAAACATCTAACACAAAAGAGAGCAGAAGCAGGAACTGAGCAGGTCAGCAAACGCCACACGAGAGAAAGCCGCAAGGATAAAGAGGAACAGAAGCTGCCAAGACACTTGCACCAGGTCCTCAGACAGACAACACTCAGGACTCTGTGCTTGTGTGAACGTCAGCTGGAGTGGGGCACTGAAGAAGAGAGAGCCAGAGCTAAGAGGGAGACTTGCAGGGCTGGGAGTCAGCACACACAGAGGGCACACACAGGCTGGAGATGGCACAGTGACAGCAAGAGGAGGTCCATGGTGGATGTACTCACTGATTTACTGTCATCCTGAGATGTGATGAAGTTAATGGAAGCCTGAGAATAGAAACAAGGAGGAAATCTGGAGCCTGTAGAGTAGGAGGCCTTCAGCTTACCCTGCTCCACCCGAACCTCACAACCCTTCCCCTGTCCTGTGCAGGGAGAAGCTCCCAGTCCATACTGACCCCCACCAAAACTTCTGCTGCGGGAAGCAGTCCTGAGCCCACCTGTGAGAGTTCCTCCCAGTTCCTCAACCACATGAGGAGGCACTCACAGCTCTACACATCTCCAGGCACTGACCCCCATACCTCCCATCTCTGCACCCCCTCAGCTGGTCCTGGCCCTTGTTCACTTCCCCTGCCCTCTGCACTTGCTGCTGAGCTTGAGCAAAGCCATCAGCACCACAGCTCCTCTGCCAGGAAGCACCCACAGATGCCAGCTCAGCAGGCAACAGCCTCTGGAGCCTGGCCTGCCATGCCAGGCAGAAGCCCTGGGTGCCCAGCGAGCCCCAGAGCTGGGAACACTGACCTGGAGGCAAGAGGCAACGGTGCCAGGCAGGAGCAAGCAGAGCAGCAACACACACCAGCAGGCACTTCTAAAGTGGATCTCCCTGCCTGGCAGGGGCTGGCACACTGCACACCAGCAGGCGCTTCCAAAGCAGGTTTCCCTGCCCGGCAGGGGCTGGCACACTGCACACCAGCAGGCGCTTCCAAAGCAGGTCTCCCTGCCTGGCAGGGGCTGGCACACTGCACACCAGTGAGCACTTCCAAAGCAGGTCTCCCTGCCTGGCAGGGGCTGGCACACTGCACACCAGTGAGCGCTTCCAAAGCAGGTTTCCCTGCCTGGCAGGGGCTGGCACACTGCACACCAGCAGGCACTTACAAAGCGGGTCTCCCTGCCTGGCAGGGGGGCTGGCCGAGGGGCTGCCGGCATCTGGAGAGGGGCAGTGCCAGGGACGACCGTGCAGAGAGTGGGAGAGAAAAGGAAGAGACTGTGTTTTCTGCGGAGAGGCTGAGACAAGTACCTTTCCCAGCACAGGGGTTGCAGTCACCCCGAGCTGCCACTGTCCCCAGGAAGGAAGCCACTCCGCCCTCAGCGGCACATACACAGACCCTCCACGAGCACCTCCTTCCTCCCTACTTCTGCCTCTTCCCCCACCAGAAGCTTGCAGAACCCGAGGTCAGGCAAGACCTATCCTGACAGCAGCCTCGGGACAAAGGATCCATCTTCCCTCAGGAATTCTCTGGAACAAGCCCACAAACTCTGGCTGGGCTGTAAAGTCAAAGAGTCTACACTAAAAACAGATGGCAGAGAATGAGAAATGCAGCTCCTGAGAACCTCTACTCTGAGGGTAACTACCTGCTTGAGTGCTCTGAATGGAGGGCAGTGACTGCCCTGTGGCCTTCAGCATGACCTGCTGGACCTGCTCCACTTCGTGTCACGCTGCCCAGAGAGAATGAAATCTGCCAGATACAGACAGCTGTGGAAGGCTCTGCTCCAAAAAGAGTTAAATTATCTAAGTGGGACAGAAAGCTCAGGTACAGAGGGCAGGGCTGAAAACCCTTGTCAGCAGCAAGACACCAAAGCACCTTCTAGGGCAGCTCTGCCAGTGTCATTAACTGGTAACAGCCACAGAACAAGTAAGGAGGAAAAGCCATCAAAATAACACAGGAAGGTGGTGGAACACTGGAACCCGTTTGCCCAGGGAGTAGAGGCCCCATCCCTGGAGATATTCAAGGTCAGGCTCAATAAGATTCTGAATAACCTGATCTAGTGGAGGATGTCTCTGCTGACTGCAGGAGGGTTGGACTAGATGGCCTTTGGTGGTTCCTTCCAGCCCCAATCAATCTTTCATTCTACAGACCCTAGTCTCAAAGGAACACAGTGAACAAACCTGCTGAAGACCTTAAAAGGCTAAAATAAAGGACAAAGTAATGAAATGGGCTGTGAATCTGTGAGGAATTGATAGAATCTCTTTCGGCACAGCTCTGAACAGAGAGAAAACCCAAGAGAAATGCTGTGGAGATGTTGCACTTTAAAGGAACACAAGAGGCTCAAAGTGACTAAGGAGAGAGGACAAGTCCCACTGGCAGTCCATTCCAGCCCCCAACACAAAAAACAGTAACACAGAACCACAGAAAGGGTTGGAAGGCACTTCCAAAGGCCATCTTGTCCAAATCCCTGCAGTTAGCAGGGACATCCTCCACTGCATCAGGTTGCTCAGAGCCTTGTTGAGCCCAACCTTGAATATCTCCATGGATTAGGCCTCAACTCACTCCCTGGGCAACCTGGCTGAGTGTTCCACCACCCTCATGGTAAAGAACTTGTTCCTAACATCCCATCTAAATCTCCTCTTCTCCAAATGAAAAAAAAATCGAGATCATTTACCCTTAAAAGCCTCAACTAACTTGTGACTGCCATGGGATGAGAGTGAAACCAAAGAGCTGGCAAGAGACAAAAGCTCAGAGCTGGTATGAGAACAGGTGATGCTGTAAACTGCTGGTGACAACAGGTAATGCTGGAACAATCAAAAGCTACATGAAATAAAGAACTTCTCACCACAGACTGAGGGCTGGCCTCTAACCAACCAGTTTTGAGAAGACCACTCCCTAAGGGCAGGTGAACCTACAGCTGTCTGCTGTAGGATACTGCAGCTCTCTTCAGAAGAGCTGATGCACGTCTCAGGCAAAATGAGGGGAATCAAGCAGCAAAGGTTCCCAAAATGGCTCCCAAATCCTGACTCTTCCATCTCTTCTGAGGGGCCAGAGTGAAGGAGTCTCTGTATGAGGCACTGGTGACACCATGCTCAGGGAAGCCAGAGCCCTGCCACTCCACAGTGGCTGCCATCGCTCTCCAGATGAAGCCACCCCTTGGAGCAGTGACCTCCAGCCTGTGACCAGCTCTCTGCTCTTGTGTCTCCAAGACATTCTGAGGAGCAGAGCTCTGCCGCCCAGCTCTCACGATGCCCCCTGTGATGGACAGCCCACCCTCTCTCAAAGGTGGAATCACTCTTGGCCTCCTCTCCCTGCCCTGGCACCATGCCACCCTGCCTCTCCCCACACTGCCTATGCTGAAGCCAGTCTCACCTGCTGGGTGCCAGGAGAAAAGGGGGTTTCACGCCTGGAACTTCCTGTGCCAGCCTCACCCACAAGAGCCTGAAAGAGAGCAGACAAAGCTTGACAGTTACTGCACAGCAACAGCTTCCCTGCCTCTCCCTTAGCAGTGACACCACGAGGCAAGGACACCAGGGACATCCAGCCTGGAGCCAGCCAAGGGCTACCTCACTGCAGGGGAGCAGTCAGCACTGGGCCCAACAGCAGCTCTGCCATGGCAGAAATTTGCCAGACGTGCTGGAAACAGCAAGGGAGTGACATTAAAGCCTGGAACGGAGGTCACATCCAGGTGTCCTGCCAGGCCAACACAGCTGGGTTAGAGCCTTCTGCCTTGTGTGACATCCCCAGGAACCCTCTCCCCAACGTCTCTTTTGTCTTCAGTAGACTGAGCCAGTTTGGGCAAACCTCCTGAGAAAAAAAGCCTCCCCCAAGGGACACAAGATGCATCCCTAGCCACACCCACAGGAGCTGGTCTTCTGGCAAGACCTCCAGGAGTGGCCCACAGCACAGGAAAGGCCTGGCTCTCATTACTTCCAGAGGAACCCATGATCACCAGCCAGCCCCAGCAGCAGAGTCTCAATCACCACCTGCAGCCTCTCCAGAGGATAAAGGAGCACAATATAAAACATACTTTAGATGCCTAAAGATGAAGAGAGATCATTTGGGATTCAGAGAACTGTTTGAGCAACTGCAGAGTTCCACAATTACCAACACCATGCCCATGCACTTGTGAACCTTGTTAATTGGATTCAAGTCAGCCATGGGCAATTGCATCTCTACTGACCAAGCCAGCAGCTGTGATCTGAACCTTGGCCTGGAGCACAGAAAACATCTGATCTCTCCCAGCACTCAAGGATAGAAAATATGGCACTGTCAACTCACTTACTGCCACCCTTCCTGCCCACTCTGCTTCTGGCTACAGCTATCCAAGTCTCCCCTGTGCCAGCACATGTAGATTTACCAACCAAGGAGTGCTGCTCTACAGCACTACTTTCGGTGGACTTCACTCAGCTCCATGCCCACTCTAACACGGAGCTGCTCCTGTTGGGGAGAACATGCATGCAGCAGAACTGATCCATTCTGACAAGTGACACAGAGCAAGATTAACTGCAGCTACCTGTGACACCCACCTCCAGACTGACACAGTAGTTGGCCTGGCATGAAACCTAATCTCAGAAAGGGTTGGTGCTGTGTGATCAGTGCTGATCTGATCTTCTGAACTCTAAGCCTGGACGTCTGTAATAGTCCAAACCACACCTCTGACTTGCAATATGGGAGCATCCACAACCTCCCTGGCCAGCTTGTTCCAGTGGCTCACCACTGACTGCAAACAATTTCTTCCTAATCTCCAGTCTAAATATGCCCTCCCCAAGGTTCAATCCATTCCCTCTCATCCTACAAGCCCTTGTAAAAAGTCCCTTCCTGGCTTTCTTATAGGCCCTCTTGAAGCCTTCTCTTCTCCAGTCTAAACAGCCCCAACTCTTTCAGCCTGTCCCCATCAGGGAGGTTCTCCACCCCTCTGATCATCTTCATGGCCCTCGCTTTGGACTTGCTCCAGCAGCTCCATGTCCCTCTCATGCTGAGGACACCAGAACTGGACACAATACTCCAGCTCAGGTCTCACAAGAGCAGAGCAGAGAGGGAAAAATCACCCCTCTCATCCTGCTGGTCACACTTCTGGTGCAGCCCAGGACCATCACCCCTCCACAAGCTGAGCCAAGTCCCTCTCACAACCACAGCTGACAGGGCACACCACTGCTTTGCACCTGAGTCCTGCCCATCCAGAGAGCCCCACGGCAATCACCTGGCATCGCCGCCTGCCTTTGAGGTGGGGCTCAGCAGCACACTGGGCACCTCCACAGCAGGGCAGTTAGGCTTTGGCACAGCCCAACAGCAGCTGGCAGGCCCCGCAGGGCAGCAGACAGACACGTTAGGTGGCACCAGCCCCGCGGACCTGGGGTTAGTAGCGGGCAGGAGGCTGTAGCTGGTGCCTGCATGCCACACACACATGCTGGGAGCTTGCCTTGGAGTAAAGGTTGGTCTTCAGCACTCCCCCCCTGCCATAGCCCAGGGGCGGGCCCCCCAGGCACGCCTTGCCTGCTGCCTTGCCCCTGCGGTTGGCCACCACAAAGGGGTTCTCACTGAAGAGGATGGGCTGGGAGTCCACCAAACACTCCTCCTGCTCAGGCGTCTCTGGCAGCTGGTGCTGGGGCAAGGGGCAACCCGTGGGATCCTGTTTGTCCAGCTGGGGCTTTTCTGCCCCGCTGGTGCCAGGCGGGGTAGGGTCCTGAGGCAGCCTGGGCACGCTCCCGACGGCTGGGCCCACGGCTGGATCTGGGCATGGCTCCCGGCTGTCCTGTGCCACGGGCAGAGCCAGCAGAGTGCAGTCCCCCTCCATGCTGGAGCTGACCTTATCAGACTGAGCACGCTGAGAGGAAGAGAAAAGGGTCAGAGAGAAATCAGGAGAAGAGCAGAGGAGAAGAGGGAGAAAACACAGAGTAGATGCTGATGCTGAAAGACAGGGAAGAAATCCCCTAACCAATGCCCACGACACCATCCCTTCCCTCTGCTCCACCACCAATCTCCTGGTCCCAAATGCTGCATCCAAGGAAAGACTTTGCTGTCCACAAGCAGTCCATCCAAGAGCAGCTGACAGGCACAAGCACACTCTCTCCACTTCTCCAGCTCTCACACAAGTTCCAGGCTGCACTCCAGCAGCTCACCAGCACACTGCTGCTCTCTTGCAAACTGCCTGTCCAGCACATGTCCTCCCCCACCTCACCGCAGCACATTCTCAATTCGGCTCCACCAGCACCTGGCCAAGCATCACCTCTCACCCCAGCACCCTCTCAAGTAGCTCCAGCAGAAGAATACCTCCCACCTTGCTTCCAGGCAGTGGCTTGCAGGCCCAGCCGTCACCACAGCACCCACTCCAGGCATTCCCATCACACTTGCAAGTGCAGATATACCTCTGTGCCCCCACCTCATCAAATCACCCCATCAGTAACAGCCACACATCAGCCAACAGAGCACAGACCCCTGGAGCACTCCAGCCAAGGGTGGGCTAAAGCAGAGCCCCATTTCTGCCTCAGCTCAGCTGCATCCATCCACTGACCTTCCTCTTCTAACGCCGCAAAAGAGAGTTTGTAATCCCAGCCAAAGCCTTCTCCAGGGAAAGAGATAACCAGACAGCAATGGTCAAACCTCCGCCTATCCAAGAGCTTGCTGGGGAGCAGAAAGACCTCTTTGCTCAGAGCACATTCTCCAGCTCCTGTGTCATGGCAGCACTCACTAAAATAGCTCTTAGGGCTGGGTAGGCAGCTGAGAGGCTCAGGAATTCCTGAGGCCCTCCCCTAACCCCTCAACCCCAACCAAACCTAAAGCAGGGGTTGGCAGAGCCCTGCCTTGGATCGTATTTCTTCAGACAGTGGAGCCCTTAGGAATTTTGCTATTGTAGGAATGTGACTTCCCAATGTAAAAAAATCCCAACGAAGATCCCTAACACCCCCACATTCCAACCCTCTTTTCCCAGTGCCACCAACTATGTCAGCAAGAGCTACACTGACACAAAGTCACGGCAGGCAAAACATTCCTCCAGGAGCAGCACTTGTTCATTGGGGATGCTACAATGAAAACACTGACAGCAACTCAACACCAGGAACTGGGCTTGGGGGTCCTGCAGCCAGCTCCTCCAACACCACCTGCCACCTTCCCATGCCACACAGAGCAGCACCAACACCAACACCAACCAACCCTGGCTCCAGGTGGATCCCACCACTGAAGCCTACTTTGCCTGGCACAAAGGGCAAAAGGAATCAACACTCTCAGAGGGCACCATGGAGGTGGCATCTCACTAAGACTGCATAAAGCCACATCATCCCTGGGGACTAGCACTGAGCTCCCACGGCGATGACTGGCACTGAGGTCCATCAGCCCCTGCGCAGTGGCACATCCCAGCGCAGGACACCTCGCTCCCCTGCCCCACACTGAGCTATTTTTACCAGACAAGCAGCAATTTCTATTTTGGGCAGGCAAAGATCTTGGCCCTTCCCAGCCCTGCCCTGTCACTCGCTGCTCCAGCAGGCAGGACAATCATGTCTCACTCTCCATGCTCCAAGGTAAGTGCAGAAGAAAGAATCCGTTGCTTTGCCCTCAACACCAAAACAAATCTAAGTCTCAAGCTAATGAACAAGTCCAGAGCAAGAATCAAAGGCCAGAAACTGGAGAGAAACAGACACAGACTGGAATGTGCACACCAATCCTGGTGCCAGCTACTGAAAGCTGCCAGGTCACCTCCACATCTCACAGCCCAGAAAGCAAAGCTGGATCCTCAGTGTTTTGCTGTGGCCGGAGGCAGCCATTCACAGGCTTCAAGTCTGTGCTCTGCAGAGGACACAGCCCTGAGCAGCAGCTCGACCACAGTGATGACAGTGTCCAAAGCCTGCAGCCTGCTGGGACTCAGCAGACATAAAGGTGCCAAGAGGCTGGCACAGCTGGAGGACATCACCAAGACCAGTGTTCCAGTGCAGCTCTCAACTGGAATTTTCAGTTGGGGTTTTAAAAGCAAACAGACAGGGCTGGCACCTCAGCTTCTGTTAGATCTTGCTGCCATGAGACACAGAGCAGTGCAGATCAACCCCAGACCCCTCCTTTAGGGGCAGTTCTCAGTGACCCATGACAAATTCCACCAGCAATCTAGGAGGGAGGCTTGCACCTCACAGTACCACAGAATCACAGAATTAACCAGGTTGGAAAAGACCTTTGAGATCAGAGTCCAACCTAATACCTTCTAATTAACTAAACCTCCCAGTCAAGTGGTGTGGAGAGCAGCAGGTCTTGCAGCTCCCCTGCAGGGACCTACACCACAACAAAAGATACCTGGACACTGCAGAGAAGAGGATGTGCCTAGTGAGAAAGTTCTCATGTGGTGAGGCCTAGAGTCAGGAAGAAAGAGAAGAGCACCGTGGGACTGCTATCCTGCTGGCTGGGCTGTCCCAGGGCTGCCAGGCTGTCACCACCAGGCTGGTGCAGCTCCTGAAGGCAAGCAGAACCTGACTGTCCCCGAAGCCCAGACCTCCTGCACTGCCCAGCTAGGCAGACATGTCCTTTTGAAGAGAGCATAGACAGGGCTGGGCAAATGACAGCTGGAACAGGCTAAACGTGGGCACCAAGCAGCCCTTCCCCGGAAGGGGACATTTATAGCCGCAGATCCCAGCATTCCGGCCTGTCCGCCCCGCGTTCCAGCGCCAGGCACTCCCAGCCTGAGAGGGGCTGCAGAGGGCCCCCAGCACTGCTCCGCTCCCACCACATCAGGGCTGAACAGCAGAGGGACAGCTGCTGGCATGGGGCTGGCCTCTCTGCCACTCCAGCTGCCAGCTTACACCAAGGGATCCTAAAAATAGGTTCAGTCTTTCCCTGAGAAGACTCCTCTGGGGGAAGAGCCAGCAGAGAAATCCCCAAAGCTGGGGAGCATGGGGAAGAACTAAACAAGCCAGAGCAGGGCTCCCAAAAGGATGGCCTGAAGGTAACGAGAGGACAGGTGAGCAGGAGGGGAGACCTGGCCAGGAGGAATAAAATGGAGATAGTAAAGGTAAAAAGATGTCCCTGAAACAAAAGGATGGGAACACAGGAGCTGATGATGGCAGCAAAGGGTGCCCTTGCTGCAAGAGGGGGAAAGGAATGGACAGGAAGACTGAGGATGTGTGAGAAACAGGCAGAAACCTACTGGAATAGGCAGACACGAGGCAAGGAGATAAAAGGTGACCAAAAGAAGCACAGATGGAGGGGTGAAGTGGAATTTTAGACACCAGAGGGGAGACAGAGGACTTTGTCACCCAACAGGTTTGTGAAACCTGGATTTTCTCTGGGCTGAGCTGCCACTGCACATCAGAGTCCCTGGGACAGGAGCGGCCAGGGCTGTATCAAGGCTAAGTCACAGTCACTGACACCTGGCCTTCTGCAGTCCCGGGTGGATCTCGACTTTAATACTTCTGGTGTCAGCACTCTGCATCACTCCCCCCTTCCTAAACACCACCCCACAAGGAGTTCACAGCTAACCTGTGCACACAGAGCTGTCAGGAGGAATATTCCTTCCATGTTAAGTCCCCTGCCTGCTCCTGTTCATGCACTGGGATGAATCACAGAATGTTTTGGGTGAGGAGGAACTCTTAAAGCTCATCCAGCCCAACCCCTTGCACTGAGCAAGGACACTTCCAACTACAGCAGATTGCTTAGGGTCCCATCCAACTTGACCTGGAATGCTTCCAGGGACAGAGCATCTCCCACCTCACTGCCTCCACATGGTACTTCAGGACGTGGTTTAAAGGCCACAGTGGTGTTGGGTTGACAGCTGGACTTGATCTTAGAGGTCTTTCCCAGCCAAAACAGTTCTATGGTTCTGTGACTCTTACAGACCTTTCTAAGTACTGAAAGGCCCCAGTAAGGTCTCCCTGGAGCCACAGGTTACTTCCCTCTCCAAAATGGAAGTGGCCTGGCTCTCTGCTCTCCTCATTTTTGTTAATCGTCTTGTGGCCATCTCCTGTTGCAGTGTTCAAGTCCATCACAGCTCTGCTTCCTGGCTGTCTTCTGCAGAGTGCTGCCAGCTCTGATGGCAGGGCACAGGAGAGGGTAGATCCCAGCACATTCACGTCCCCCCCAGGCAGTGAGCCCCATCTGCACAGCCCCTCACTTACGCTGCGATTGACTCTCTGCAGGCCGCTGCTGGGCAAAGCAGCCAGGGTCCGATAGTCCAGCTTCAGAGGTTCACTGGTCATGTTCTGCAGAGGGGCCAGGTGGGGAGCAAAAAGACACAAACAGCAGGAAAGATCAGCACAGAAGTCAACTACATCGGAAAGAGCAATCAAAAGGAAACCATCCCTAGCAGTAACCAAGTCCTCATCTCCAAACTACGCAGAAAGCACCCATAGCCTGGAAACGAGCAACCACGAGGAGCCATGAAGCGGCCAGGCTTGAGCAACACTGCAGAGGACACGTCAGTGGGCCCTCAGTCACCTACCAGTGCACAGACCCCCACCATTCCTCCTGCCCCATGTGCACACACTCACTCCATAGAGGGGCAGAGAACATGAGGTACATGCCAGTCTTCTCCAAACAGCTCCCAGAAAGATTTCTAGCCTGGACCTGGAGACATTTGAGAGTGGATCCTCTCCACTGTCTGCTCTCAGTCTTGACTCACAGGGTCTAATTACACCTGATTTCGCTTCCCATCTGCACTTGTCTGTGTTTCTAACTCTACCCATGGCTCTTCACCAGCCCTTCCTCAACCATATCACAGACTTCTCCATTTCTGGTATCTTCTCTTACACCGTTCTAGAGGGCAGGGACAGTGAAAACCAGAAGTTATGGGGAACAAGCACTTTGGGACATTTCTCCAGCCTTCAGATAGAGTTGCGTCCCTTTTCTGCAACCCTCCCATCATGCTCCTCACCTCTGCCTCCTCCTCAAGTTGCTGTGTGGCTGCCTCCCGCTCCCTACGCATCCACTCCTTCCACGAGACAGGACAGAGTCAGAGCAGCATCCAAGTAGCACAGGCAAAGAGAGAGGGAAAGAGGTCAGGACCATGCTGGGAGTAACTCCAGAGGGGACAGAGGAGAATGAACAGCACTGGCAACAGGAGAGGGTGAGCAGAAACCCAGCAGCTAGCTTGGATCTGGGGAAGAAGGAGCTTGAACTCTGCATGAGTTTGATTATCAGCAGGACAGGAACAGACACCCTGCCCAAGACAAGCCAGGGTGTCACCAGATGAGGTGAAGAGAGAAGTCTCTTAAGATCCTCATCAGCAGGGCCCATCCTGGGGAAAAGCCAAGGGAGTTCAAGCTTCCCCCAAGCGTAAGCTACATCACCACCACAGGAAAGGAGAAGATGGCTCACTGCTGGAAGAGACATTTTGAGAGCACAGACTGGAGAGGCTGGAAGGGAATGGAAGAAGGGATCTACAGAGTGTGGGCCTGGCTGTCACCAAGGAAAAAGCCCTAAAAATATCACATGCTTGTTAGGAGTATTGCAGCCAAAAGACTAAGGGCTTCCACCAGCTGGTCAGCTCTCAGACATCACAGGAACGCTGTGAGAGTGACCAAGTGACTAAAGCAAGCAGCCCCAGCTACAGGCATGCTCCCCAGCTGCAAGACAAAGGTACTAAGGTGTCACTTGTCCTAAAGAATTACTTCTGTGCATTTATACTTCATAGCTTCTGCAGGCTGGAAGGGACCTTTAAAGTCATCTAGTCCAACCTCCCTGCAAGGAGCGAAGACATCTTCAGCTACATCAGGCTGGAGATGACTGTAAAGTAGTTCCACTGGAAGAAGTCCCACGTAAGCACAGATCCCAAACACCATCAGAACACCTTGCAGACACCTAGGACAGAAAGCCCTTGCCTTCCTCCTGAGTGTGCTGACATCAGTGGAAGCCGTGGGCTAGCAAAGCTTCCAAAGGGAAGCTGCAGCACCCTGAACCTTTTGTCCTTCTGCCTGAGTCATCTGTGAATTTATGCCCCACAGAGCACACTGCAGGCCCTGACAGAGGCAGGGCAGGGCAATGCAAATGTGAAATACAAACAGATGTTATTTAATGACACTCCACGTGCCTGGCAGATCACATGGCCAGGCTCCTGCCCACCGCTCTGTCCTCTCGCAGCCTGTGCCACTGTCTGGTCAAAACCAGGCAAAATCTGAAGTGGTAACTGAATTCTAGAGATCACCTCTGTCCAGAGTTCCCAGAGTACACTCAGGCAAGGTGGTGAATGGAAAAGGAGCTGGATGACTGCCACTGGAGAAAGAGCCCAGAGAAACACTGGGTGCCCCTCAGCTGGAAGCCTGGAGGAACACTGCAAAAGGGACTCATTCCTTTCTGCCAGGCCAGGCTCCCAGCTGACAGCACTGGAGACTTTCACAGCTCTCATCTTCTAAAAGAAGCTGACTGACTAAACTACAGCTTTAAGAGGGAGAAGAAGAACACACAAGTCCTCAAGGGGCTTGACTCAGTGAAAGGCTGAAATAGTGGCCAAAAAGAATTCTTCTAACACATCAGAAAAATGTGGATGTCCACTGTGAAGGATGTCAACAGAGCCACTTCTTCAGCTCAGGGCAGTTCTGTGTTCTCATCCTGGCTCATGGAAGTTCTGTCAGCTCACAGACAGAACAGATTCACCGTGGGACTTCCAAGCTAACTCTCAGAGCTGCAACTTGGCCAGAAAGAACCAGCAGGTAACCAAGCTGTGACCAGCAGAGGAGGACCACCAGAGAAGGACCTGGGAAGGCAGGGCAAAGCCAAAGAGCAGCCGGAGCAACCAAGCGGTGCTAGGGAGAAGGAAGGTCCAAAGCCCCCAGCACTGACTGGGCAGAGACAATCTGTGTCATTTTCCTCAGGGCTCTGCCAAGGACAGATTCTGCTACACGAAAAAGCTCTCACCACTTTCTCCATTTCTTCTCTCTCCCACTGAGTTGCTTCTCTCACCATTTCCATCTCCTAGGAGAGATCAAAGTTAGAGCCACTTCACCCAGTGCACTCTCTCTGCTGGGAGCACCTACAACCTCCTGAGGACTTCAGAGTCTTGTCCTGATGAAAGTGCTGGGACCTGCTAATCCCATGGAAAGGAAGTCCACTGCCTGTTACGCTGCAGAGTCGATGCACCAAGGGAGACACTTGGTGTCTCCACTCTGTAACGTCCTCCCAGGCACAGCACTCACCTTCTGCAGGATCTCCAGCTCTTCAGGGCTTAAATCCCGGTCAATAGAAGAGATGCTTTCCAGACTGTTCTTGCGCCCAATACCAGCAGCAAAAGGGTTTGCAATAATTCCTGGGGACATCTACAAAACAAAGTCACAAAATGTGGAGGACACACCTACTGTGTGTCACAGAAAGACCTCCACAGCCTGGCCTCCCAGACACATAGGATGACCCTAGGCAAGTAAACTCTTTCATGACTTGAAACCTGATTTCAGCTGTCAGTTACTCAAGGAACCTGAAGTCTAAGAAAGATGAATTTACATGGAAATAGTTACAGAAAGGGGGTAAGGTGAGAAGGGACAGGGTGCACATGCTAGTAGAAAAGAGAGAAGTTTAATTCTCTAGCCTAGGAAGAAGAAAGCTGAGAAGACATAAAATTGCTTCTAAGTACTGGCAACCACCTCCAGTTCATACAGTGAGAAACCAGACTTTGGAATCTGAAACCTCAAATAAAACTCCAACCAATCCCCCAAAAATAAAGGCTGTAAAGATCCAGGAATTTCCTGTGAACAGAGAGGTGAGCTCCTCGAGGTGCTGGTCACTATGAGGGCACCTGACACACGAGCTCTCACCTCGATGGCAGCTGCAGCCTTGGGGTCGAAGCCATCGCAGACCAGCACAAGCAGCGCGTCGCCCACGCTGCGCAGGATCTGCACAGCTTCCGTGTGGGTCATTCCCAGCAGGCTCTGGTGGTTCACCTCCAGGATCCTCATGCCCACCTTCAGGCGGCCATCCCGGGCTGCAGCCCCCGAGGAGCTCACCTAGAACAAAGCAGGCACAACTGAGATGCCATCTCGGGAGGCAGGAGCGGATCAGAGAGCATGGGGACCATCAGGAAGGAGTGAGAGAGCAGCACACCAAGGGAACAGGGAAAAAAGCTGAGGCATGAGGGAGAGCATCTGAAAGTACCTGCAGGTGCTTATGGAGAGGGTGGAAAATGAAGAGCAGAGAGGGTTTGGTAGAGCAAACAGGAAATGTCTTAGAGCAGATAAAAAGTCTGCAGCTGAGAAGTGTTGTCCCATGGAAAAGAAACTGCCTCTGCTTTGTCAGGGAGGCAGGTTAAGTAAGCAAGCTCTCCCCTCTAGGATTCAGGGAATGCAAGCACAGGAATGTTTTCTTGTGGATAGAGGTGAAGGAGGCACAAAGGCTCTTCACTGTCTGTCTGGCAGAGACTGGAGTCACAAAGGAGAAATTCTGTAGATGCTGTAGAGGAGGAAATATGAAAGGAAAGAGATGGGCCTCCTCCAGGGGGTGGAGAACACTCCAGAGCTGACGCACACAGTGAAAAGCGGAGAGAGTGCAATGAACAAACCCCATAGGCACCACAGGAGTCCCTGGTAGGCCTCACATGCAACCAAGCTACAGCTACGTCTCTGGTACCTTAGAAATGAAGATGCCCTCATCAGTAGGATCAAAAGGATTTCCAGCGTGACCTTTTGCTCCACCCCGGATGCTGATGCCCAGCTTTTCCCCTGGAGCTTTCTCAATGCATATTTCCTGGAAACACAGAAAAGGTCTCACTGCCTCTGGGTCAAGATGAGACTGGAACTGTTAAGGAAACACTCCTGGTAGCTGGCCACACTCTAAATACTCTGAAAAGGACCCAAAGCAGACCTTCCTTCACTCATCCAGCACAGTTTATTCCTTTTAATGACACTCTGTCCTTCTCTCTCTGCTCTTTGGGTCTGGTCTTCATTCTGATCTGATCTGATCACAGCATCACCATGAGCATAGCCAAAGACCCTCCACAGCCCTCAAATGGATACACACTTAAACCAGACTGGATTCTACCAATGAGAACGGAATTCCAACCAGGACTTTGGTTGTGTCCTAGCCCCAGACTTCCAGCCAGATACAAACTGCCTTCAGAAGTGACTCCTCCACAAAGGAGAGCACCACTCCCCAAGTCTCTTGCTCAGAGCCTACCTGCATGCCAGGTGGTGGAGGATCTCTCCTCACCAGCATGGTCAGCTCCTGGGTGTTGGAGAGCAGGGCATTCACTGCCTCCTGGTGGGTAGCATGGCGCAGGTCAATGCCGTTCACCTCCAGGATCCTGTCCCCTACGCGGAGCCCGCTGCGCGACGCCAGCCCACGGGGAATGACCTACAAAGAACCGCTGATGTTACATCTGGAGAAGGAAATGTCACCTCTCCTTGCAGAGACACTGCTTGTCTGCACAGGCTGCTCTCCCACAACCTCTGAGGCCTGTCTTGACTTCTCCTTCTGCAGCAAAGCTCCCCAGGAGGTAAGGTATCAGTGAACGCTGGCAGAGAATGAAGGAAGATCTGCTCTATAGTGTCATCTGAAGTGTTCTCAAACTCTTACGCTCATCTGAAGCAAACCTGGGCCAGCTTTTCCATCGCTCTGCCCATGACTGTGACCACAGGAGAGCTTCCTCACAAGAGCTCTGGAGGAACACAAATGTTGCCCTGCAAGACGCTACCTTGGAAATGAAGACGCCTGGTTCGTGAATTCCAAATGGATGGCTTGAATGGTCACTGCCTCCTACAATGCTGAGTCCCAGGGGACCACCTGCTTTGACAAGGTGAATTTCCTGGAGGGAACAAGAAGCAGAGTCAGAGGGAAGACAAGGCTAATGTGAGGACCACAAATACTGCAAAACGTGGAGGCAGGGGGTTCTGGGTGAGTGAGCACGAGGCAAGTGCTGATGGGACAAGGGGGTTCCTCATTACTTCTCAAGGCCTCAGTGACAGCAGCCCAGCTCCCCCCCCCAGCACCGCTGACATTCCAGATGAAGAATGCCCAAGCTGGCACTAGCCCACAGCCCAACAGACTCACCTCAATGGGGTACTGGTCCTCCAGGCCCTTGGGGAGATGGTTCCTTTGCAGTGAGGGTGTCTCCTCGGGTGGGCTGTCCCCGTGGCCGGGGGGCGGTGGGGAGTGCATGCGTGCCCGCGGGGTGCCCGCCGCGTCTCCCTCGCTGGGCGGCTCTGCACCCTCTCGCTCTACCAGCAGCACGATGGTGGGGGAGGCCGCGGTAAGCAGCGCTACGGCCTGATCATGCCTGGCTTCTGTCATGTCTACCCCATTGATCTAGAATGACCAACTCAGCGTCAGACCCTGCTCCAGCACGCAGCCCAGCACCCCTGGGGAACCCAGTCTGCTCTGTCCCTTCTCAAAAGCCCCTGTCCCACAGCACACTGGCACTTAGCCCAGTCCTTCCTATCTGGCAAAGGGATGCAGGCCCTGCTCGTTCCTACCTGACCAGGATCCTTCTTCTAGATAGCTCACCAGCCCCTTCACCACCTTCCCTGCACACCTCCAAGCCCTGACAGCATCAGGGATGCTGCAGGGGCCCAGGAAGACCAAGCATGATGTTCCTGGAGCACTACAAACCTGGTTACTACCTGGGCTAAGCTGTGGCTCACTCCTTACTAGGAGGGCCCCTGTCACTCCTCCTTGGCTTTGTGTTCCAGCTTTCCACTGGGTCATGACAAAAACAGCCCAAGAGAAAGACTCCAAAGACCTCGAAGTGGGAAAAAGTCAGAACAGCAATTCCCAGAGGTGATGCCACAAGTCAGTGATGTGCCACAGCATCAACTGCCTTTGTCCTTATCAATGGCTCTCAAAGCCCAGACACAGGCACTGAGGAGCATGATCTGATGTGTGACAGGACCTGCCACTGCCCACCAGGATGCCATTCACCCATGCTGGCCAAGGTCACAGCAGTCTGGGGAAAATCTCTCTTTAAGCCAGCTAAAAAAGACTGAGAAAGGGACCCTGCTGTTCCACAGCAGCCAACTGGCTGACAAAAAAGGAAAACCAGAACTCTTTTGGACAAGGAAACATTATCCAATATGCTCTGCAGAGTCACTTCAAGAATCCTGCTGCAGTCATTTCGTGATCTCAATGAAAGACAAAACGCTTCAAGGAGGCACTTCCAGCACACGCAGGGAAGCAGTGATGTCATTCCTGCAAAGCACTGAAGAGAACCCATCTGAAAAGCTGTGTCCTTGTCCTCCACACACATGAAACTTAGCCAGTGTAGTTTAACATGTGCACAGAAAAAGCTGCTCCCACAGGCATCATACAGAGCCCTGCCTACGAACCCAAGGTTTCAAACAGCTTGCCTAGAAACTCAAAGAACCAGAAAGGTTATGACTGTTCTCCTTGGAAATATGAGGGACAGACCATCAAGGAGAGCTGAGTCAGAAGGACACTGCCAAAGGAACAAAAGTTGCCAGGAAAGGCTAAGGGAGCTGGGATTGTTTAGCCTGGAGAAGAGGAGGCTCAGAGGTGACCTTATTGCTGTCTACAACTACCTGAGGGGTGGTTGTAGACAGGAGGAGGTTGCTCTCTTCTCTCAGGTGGCCAGCGCCAGAACGAGAGGACACAGCCTCAGGCTGCACCAGGGGAAGTTTAGGCTCGAGGTGAGGAGAAAATTCTTCACTGAGAGAGTCATTGGCCACTGGAATGGGCTGCCCAGGGAGGTGGTGGAGTCGCCGTCCCTGGAGCTGTTCAAGGCAAGGTTGGACGTGGCACTTGGTGCCATGGTCTAGCCTTGAGCTCTGTGGTAAAGGGTTGGACTTGATGATGTGTGACGTCTCTTCCAACCTTGGTGATACTGTGAGACTGTGATACTGTGAAAGAGCTAAAGCTGCAAACTAAGAGGTCTCCATTCCTGCATTCTGCAGAAGCTTTCCTAAATGAACAATGAGGACACAGCAGCTGCTGAGGTGGAGCTTGAGCAGCTTACACAGCTACAAGGTGACTTGAACAGTCACAGCAGCTGGGTTCTGTAGCCTGACTCCTCCCTGTGTGATTCCTAGAAATACTTCAGCCAGTCTTTTCTTCCAAGAAAAGCTGCTCCTAGACAAAGCTAACTGCACTCAGTCTGATGAAGCTCTGTCCAGACCCTCCACAAACCTCACCACCACCCTCACCCCACCTGCCTCACCCCATCAAGTGTGCTGGCAGAAGACAAGCAAAGCAGCCCAATGCTGCACAAGCCAGGAAGCTCTCAGCCCCACAGCACCCCTTCAACTCAGAGGGCTGACCCCAAAAGGACACCTTTGGCACCACCCACAGAGACACCAGAAGGAAGTGGAGACAAGCAGGGAAGGGAAATAGCTGAGGATACGCAGCGATGGCTGCTGAGACACGGCAGTAAGTTCATTAATTAACCATGAGTGCAGAAACCTTAACGAAAGGCAGGTAACAGAGACAAGACTCAGGTTCCTCATGGATGGACCATTACAGGACTCATGGTAATGCTGAAGAAGTGTGACCAAGAATTTGGTCATCAATTCTGGGAGCCAGGATTGTTAGGGGCTCTCAGTATAGCTCTAGTGGGGAAGAACAAGCCTCTGCAGAGAGTTTGAAGGGAGATTGTGGGAATGAGCAGAAGGATGAGAGGTGGGAAAGGAAAGTGGCCAGGGAGAAAAGGGGAAGAACAAGCATGGGAAACTGGAGACGGGGAGACAGTGGAGAAGAAGAGGCTGAGTACAGGCAGTGTGTGCAGCACACCTGTCCAGCCAAGCCCTGTGCCTGATGACCAGCAGGCTCTGCTCTGCCCATCAAGCTCTAGTTGTATTCCTGTGTGAGCTGGCTCTCCATCCTGAGTTGTCCGCAACATCTACTGGCAAAATTCAAGTGGGACTAGCCAGCAGGTAGGAATCCCAAACTTGAAAAGACCTAACAGCTGGCCCAGGAACTGGAGAAAAGGCTCATGGTCTGACCAAAGATCCTTAAGAATATGAGCCCTGGGCTGCAGGCTGAAGAGTCCTGCAAACACGAATACTGATGTGAGCTGAGCAAGAGACTATACTTGTTTGTGTTCCACCAGCAAACCTCAAACCAGAGGGTAGGAAGAGGGCGAAGCTGTGTGTATTTGTACCTCTCAAGGCACTGTCCCCCTTTCTACCTGTGCAGATCTGTGGCCATCCACGTCTGTGGTGTTTGGAACCTGCACTTTGCCTTCCTAATGGTCTGACCTGGGAATGAGGAAGGGCAGCAGCCTTGTGTCCAGCAGACTGGGAAGTGAGGATCCTCTCAGGTCCTCCTGTCTGCCAAACATCAATTTCTAGCTGGAAAACATGGCCCTTAGGTCATGGCCCTTAGAACAAGACCCTCAGGTCCTTCCCACCAGATCAAGACCCAACATGCTGCACAGACAGCCCTGCAGCAGCTGCATGTGCTCATGGCTTCCTGCACTCCCCTCTGATTTCTCTGCCACTTACAAGAAGAATACTCAGGCTTGGTCAGACCAGAAGTATGCAGTGATACTTCCCCAAACCAGTGAGCCTGCAGTCCTAGGGGTACCAGCTGTACCAGCCCCCGCTCACTTCTCATTGCCTGGCAGTCACAATGCCCTCCCAGCTTGTGGCAGCTGCTTTTCAGTGGCTCTTGTTGCTGTGTGCCTGCTCAGCAAGAGAAGCAGCCCAATCCCGGCAGCTCAGTTCTCCAAGTGGCCAGAGGAAGGGCAAGTCTCACCTGTCCTTCCCCAGCTCCACACATTTTTCTGCACACCAGCGAATCCAATTACTACAGACCCCCATGTGTCACTGCCTGCTCCTACTGTCCCACACTGCCCCCAGAGTCAGCTTTTCCAGTCTGCTCTCAGCCCTATCTCAAAACCCAGTTGCACTCAGTCACTGTTCCAGCCCTGCACCCTCCCTGCTAGATTCCCATCTCATGATGCAAACTCTCCAACATTCTCCCCTCACAACTCCCTGCCCCATGTCCTCTGGCACCAAAATGACTCCCAGGACACCTGAGATGACTCCCAAAGCACACCAGAACATGGGCAAAGCTGGAGGGTTAGCAGTCAGTCACCAGTGAGTTTTGAGGGGTGTTAACTCTGAAGAGAGATCTGGGCTGGGCTCTTCAATCCATGTGCTCAAAGCTCCCTTAGGAAAGTCAAAGGAGCTGTCCCAGTGCTTCCCGTGCAGAGAAGGCCAGGAGGGTTTCGAGCACAGGGGACGAGCATGAAGCTGTGCTGTATTCCCTGTCCCAAAGAACTGAAGCTCAGTGGTAAAGTGAAACGAGGCGTGACCAGCCTGGGAGGCACAGCGGCCGGGGTAGGAGCAGCCTCACACTTGTTGCAAGGCACAAAAAGGGGTTCTGTGCACAATCCAGCCCAGGTCAGCCTTCTCCTGGAGGACAGTGATTTGTTCTTGCTTCCATCATGACTAAGCACAAGAGTGGAGGTGCAGCTGATGCCTGGCACCAAACGTTTTATGCCTGCACGCACCTCAGCACGAATGCCATCCTGGAGAGCAGAGGACCAGGCTCACACATGGGCAGGTGTCTTGCCTGTGCAGCAGCACCACCCTCATCATCACAGCAGGGTGTCAGAGACCTCCAGCCAGGTGGACGTCCAACAAAGGCCATGAGTTCTGCAGGGCCTAAGCCTACGCACCACAAGCTCTTACCAGGGAACTGGATCTGCTGTTCCTATCAAGCTGCCCACAGATATAAATAGAGCTGCTAGTGGGTGGAGCAGCTCTGACTTGTGACTCTACTCTGGGGGTTTGTGTCTCCTTCTTGCCACAGGTAGAACATGAGATGGACTGTGTGTCTGCACTCACACCTCTCAGTCATGCCTCAGTACCAGGGGCACCAAAAGATGAGCAAACTAATTAGGTGAGCAAAGTAATTAGGACAATTTGGCAACAATCTGAGTCAGGGCTTGACGTGGGGAGGAGGAGGAAGCACTAGCAAGGAGGGAGAGATGCTTGCCCCCGCTCAGGTCTCCTGCCCAGATGTGAATGTCAGCCCTGGGCCAGAGCAAATACAGCACAGCCCCCAGCCCAGGATAGAGCAGACAGAAGCCAGCACTGACGAGGCTGTATCAGTGCTTACTCACGCAGCCCTGTGGGCACACATGCTCTCACCACAGCGGCTGGACCAGAACCCCACCACCAGCACCAGATGCAGGAGCTTTTCCTCGGAGGCAGCATGCGAGCTCAAGGAGAGGCTCAGGAGGCTCAGCAGGCTCCCGAGATGGGGAGCAAGCAACACATTAGGCACAGAGACTCAGGTTAGAGGTAGCAGATATCCACACAAGTGGCACCAACAGGAGGGGAACTGGGGCTGTAGTTCCCAGTGGAAGCAGCAGAAGCACAGTGGTGACACCTGCACAGCTCCTTGCCTCCCTCCACTGCCCCCCACGCCAACCCCAGCCAGGGCCACTGAGCCCGAGAGGGCTTCCCCTGTCCACATGCCAACCCGCAGCAGAGCCCCCAGCACTGTCCCACATGGCAGATGGACACCAGGGCAGGGCTCCCACATCACCTGTTCCCAGTGCAGTCCAGCTGCAGACAGTGCTCATGGGCAGTGCTGGGAGAAATGGGAGGCACTGCCTGCACTCAACACCAGCCAGGGCAGCAGCACAATCACCTGAGCGACTGCTCTCCCTGGGGTCTCAGGAGCTGAGCCAAGGACCCCCAGAAAGCACCTCCAGTGTCCCAAGAGCCCCTGTGTGAGGACAGGCCGGAGCCCTGAGCACAGACTCACCGAGATGACCCGATCCCCCACGCGCAGGATCCCGTCCCGGTGTGCCGCACCACCCTCCGCGATCCGCGAAATGAAGATCCCCTGGAACACAGGCAGAGGGGTCAGGGTAACCCAGGCTCCCCCTCACCAGGCCTGGGCTTCCCACAGCCACTTCTGGACACCAGGCAGATCTCAGACCTCTCCCCTTTGCAGACCCCTCCCCTGGCACTGCCCATTTGTTCCTCGCTCCACGCAAGCCCTCTTCTGCTTCTAGAGCCACCTGCAAGCCTCCAGCTGCAGTAAAGCCTTCATGTGGCCAAGTGCCCAGAACAGATGTCAGGACAGCAGCAAGATCAAATGTCACTGGCAGGCCTTGTGAGTCCCAGCCCCACCTCCTTTGAACTTCTCCCCTTCCCTGACTGGAGAGAAGATTCTGACTCCCAGAGCCCTCCTGGCCACCAGCGCCAGGCCATGCTGCACTGTGGTGTGCCCATGGCTGAGGAATCACTGAATGGTTTGGGCCAGAAGGGACCTTAAAGATCATCTAGTTCCAACCCCCCTGCCTGAGGCAGGGACACCTTCCACTAGGCCAGGTTGCTCAGAGCCCCATCCAACCCGGCCCTGAACACCTGCAGAGAAGAGGCATCCACAACTTCCCACACTTGGGAAGCCCCCACCCACACCGCTCCCACAGCAGTGCCAAGACCTGGGAATGGAGGCCATGGCTACTGACCGTGTCCCCTGCCCGGTAGGGCGTGGAGCCCTTGCCACCGGCGATGCTGAAGCCCAGGCCCTTCTCGTTGCGCATGAGGCAGGTGGAGAATCTCTCGGCGGGAGGCGTCCCCTCGGGCCGCTCCGGGAAGCGCAGGCCTCCTCTCCTCTCGCGGGGGCTGTAGTCGTCCTCGGGGCGCAGCGGGGTGACGGTGATGGCGTTCTCCGGCTCCACCATCCGCTCCCTCAGCACCGTCATGGACACCGAGCTGCCCGAGCCGCGCAGAGCTTCCACCGCCACGTGGTGCTCGGCGCAGTGCAGGGAGACGCCGTTCACCTGCGGACAGAGCCGGCCGCGACCCTTACCTCCGGCGCTCCTTCAGCACCGCTGCCCGGGCAGGGCTCGGCCCGGCCCCTGCTGCCCAAGGAGGGCTCGGCCCCTGCAGCGCCGGCTCCACACCTGCCTCATGCAGGCTGCCCAGACCTCACCTGCTGCCCACAGGGGACCTTCCTTCATTTGCCCAGCTCAGGAGGCTCCCACCACCGGCTGCCTGTCCCAAGCTAAGGCTGCCCCTGCCCTGCCAAGCACCCACACAGGGAGCTTCAACACCACTGTCATTTGTCTCATCCCTGCAGGCCACCAACTACCAGACGAACCACTCACCCAGAACCTCCTCCCCTATCAAACTTCAGCAGGACGCAGGCTGACACAACCTCTTCTGCACTCTCTATATCTTTTGGGAGGACTTTGTCTCTGTGGTCTTCTTAAGGGAACCTGGGTCCCCCACTAAACCACCACACCTTCAAGGAGGACATCTACCTCCTCATAGTCTGAAATATCCATTCCCTTCCCCTCCATGCAAACCTAAGTGAGGAACTTGCAGGGAGGACACCAGGTCCTGCAGCTCTAAGGACAGCAACAGGACTCCCTCCACTCTTGCTCACCAATTTCAGAGTGCTGAGGAACTGCAAAGTAGGGGCCCACAGAGCTGAAGAACTTTTATTTTCACAGCAGCTACCTCGTTTCATGCTTACACACAGCAAAGAGTCTGGTGCTCAGCCTGAAACCTTCAAGGCCTTCACTACTGAGCAAGGCTCCATATCCCTGCTCAAGGGGCACAGATATCCTTCAGGATTCAGAGACAATGACAAAGACACTCAGGTCTGATGTGCCTCAGCCACCTCTTACTCATGAGCATAAGAGAGTCTGTTAGAAGGAACAGGACAGTATGTCATGAGGGCATGTCCACTTCTGTAGCAGGCACAGATAAATGGGCAGATTGCTTTTCGGATTTAAACTTCATGGAATGATGAAGACAACCGTGTGATAATCACAGAACTCCAGAATCAGTTTTTCCCTCACAAGGCCATAGAAAAACTTCTAATTACAGAATCGTGCAGCACTTTATCTGACTTCTACCAGGGTCAAGCACCAGGAGAGTGGTGAGAACTGCAATGTCTCCTGAGGGAAACTCCCAGGCCTCCATCACTACACACAGATACCAGAAACACCACACCAATCATACAGACACAGGCCAGTGGCCCAGACAAAACCACTTATGCCTCTGACCTCTCACCAGCACTGTGGCAGCACCTACTCCCTCCACAACGCATCCACTCCTTCCTCAAGCTCATCTCCACCTTCACAATTAACCACTTTGGATATAACGTGAAGATGGACAAGTATAGCCCTGTTAAGAAGTTTTCTTAAGAGGTCACCTTCTGCCCCACACAGCAAAGCAGATGTGCAGAGGGCGCTGGTCGCCCCACGGGGAACACGGGCACACTCTGATGAGGGTTTCTTCCCACGTGGGTCACACCATACCTCAGGGTGCATGCAGGAGCCACTCCTGCTCCACAGAAGCAGCAGCAGCAGATTCACAGGGACATAACCCTGGGGCAGGAGGAGGTTGTTTTGCTCTTGCCTAGCTCTCAATGCTTCATTTGGCTTTCAGCACAAAGCAGACAACCCAAACCATGCTTCTCCCCCCCTGCTTTCACTGGGGACTCCTTCATGGCAGCGAGGTTCTTACCTCCAGAAGCTTGTCCCCAACACGAACCCCCGCACGTGCTGCAGGGCCCTCTTCTGACACACGGGAGATGAAGATACCCTGGGAACAGAAGTGCTTGTTGGAAGAAGTGGAGCCCGTTCCTCAGCCCTCCAGAGATGCCACCTCACCCCATCTGAGAGGAAATCCCTCACCAGTGGCACCCCCTGGGTCTGAGGGCAGAGCAGCCACAGCACTCCTCCATGACGTGAAAAGTGGGAAGGGGACCAAATTCACCACAGAGCCAGCCCAGCGGTGGCACAAGGGAAAAGGGAGGCCTTTTCCAGTGGCATGAGAATGTGACATAGCTGATGCCACCACGTGCACGGGACAAGTACATAGTCTGTGCCTTGTGGTCCTGTGCCTTAGGAGACAGCTGGGACAGGAGCAGCTGTTCTGAGCTGTGGCTGCTCTGAGAGCCCAGCCCAGCCGCACGGCTGATCTCTACAGCCATCCAAGCCGCAGCTGCAGAGAAGCAGGCCCTCCAAGAGCATGCTTCAGAACCGGACAGCCCAGGGTCTTACCTCATCGTCGCCCTTATAGGGGGTGGAGCCCTTGCCCCCCGCGATGCTGATGCCCAGCCCCCCTGTCTGCCGCACGATTGTCAGTGTCAGCTGGAAGCAAACACAGGTGACAGGTCAGCGCAGACCAGGAGAGTGCCGGGACATCCTGAGGCACAAGGCATGGCTACTGAAGTAAGAGCGTGGGCTTCATCTGCCTGCAGCTGTGGTGTCCACGCTGAGCCATCAGCGGCACAACAAACAAACCCCTCCCACAGCTGAGTCCTCAGCCACAGCCTGAGACCAAGACTCAGTTTGCTTGTCAGGAACACATCAGGATGAGGTGTCCACTGCAGAACAAACTGAGCAGCAGTGGCATAGGACTGGAGAAAGGAGCAGGGACAGTGCTCCCACCACAGCCCAGCTTTGCCACGTGGCTCCCTTTGGGGTGTAAGTCCATGCTCGGAGATTGAGAGCAGCCCAGCAGTGTCCATAAGAGGAATAGCAACTCCCACCCCATCAGTGTCCATAAGAGGAATGGCAACTCCGCCAGAACACCCTAGACAGGCACTTGGCTTTGCTCTGGTGGAAATCAGTGTGTGACTCCAGAAAAGCCATCTGCTTTGTCCAGCTGGCCCCTTCCTCATCTCACCTCTGCACAGGCATGCTCAGGGCTGCTGTAGCTGTGCAGCCCAGAAGTCTCCTCTCCTTCCTGGCCCCACCTCTACACCAAGTCACACCCCTTCTGATAGCAAAATCTCCTCAGGCTTGAATTGAAACTGCTCATGCTCAGGACACCACCACAAACCAGTCACTCACCCCAGTCATGAGAAGGAAGACAGGGAGCATGTGGGAAGACACAGGGAAAGGAATGGGATAGACAGGGCTCTCTCAGGGATCTGTAAAGGCCAAGGACCAAGCAGCTGGTGAGGCAGGTGACAGAAATGTATACAGAGTCCTGGAGAGACCCAGATTTGCTGTTCTCCAGCTGTCACTTCTCTGGAAGCAACATGCAGAGCAGAGAGCGGCTGCTGCAGAGGTGTCTGACTTCAGCATGGGGTCTTGCCTGGCCTGGGCAGAACCCCAGTGTGGGCAGCACAGGGAGCAGGAGGTCCTCCTTTCAAACTCCTCTTTTACAGGAACAGGAGTAACAGGCTGAGGCCCTTCACGATCTGCTGAGTTTAAACCAAACCCAAACAACCCATGAAATGCAGAACTGAAGTGATGGTCCTGGCCATCTCCTCTGCTGCCCAGTCTACAGTGTGGCAGAAAGCTGTTGAGATCTTCACAAGAGAATCTCTGATCTCAGGCAGACTGTGAGTCCATCACCTCTAGCGCTCACCAGAGGCTGAGTACAACCCAAGGACTGACAGACAGGGATTGTTCAGGTGACAGAAACTTGGCAGGCCTGGGCAAGCACCATGTGCCACCAACAGCTCATCAGGAGTGCGCTCCTGCAAGCAGAAGGCTGTGGATCTAATTGCAAACACCACACAGGAGCAGCACAGCTCCCACCCTGCAACCACCACTGACTTCCTTGGGTATTTTCCTCTTCTTTGGTTCTTCCTCTAGTACCAGGGGTCCACAAGCAGCTCAGCTCAGAGGTGACAACTGATCTGTGACCTGATCCCAGCTGATCCTGGCTCCTTCCTTTGCAAAAAGGACAAACATTTATGATGTTGTCAGCACGCTCAGAGTTCCTTCTTAGCTCTTCCCAAGCATCCATGTCCTCCACAGACAAGTGCCACTGAGGAAGGAGAAAAGTGAAAGAATGGAAGCAGCTGTCACATCAGCCTAAAGCTGTCACCTCTCTGAACTGCAGCTGGAGACCTGGGGAAACCCAACTGTGATCAATGGCACCACAGCACAAGCCAAGGAAGCAGCTGAAGATCCTCTCCTCTCCTGTTTCACTCATCTGCTGTGTTTCCGCGTGTTTGTCTCCATGGAAAGCTCTCAAGCAGGGCCTGGTCCCATCTCATCCCACCCCATCAATATTTTTAATACATTAAATTAACCCTGTGACACAGCCACCTGGACATACGTGGTTCTGGAGAAGCCAGAGGTGTGGCGCACACAGACAGGTGACTTCCTAGCTGAGCATCATCCAGCAGACCTGAAGAGCACTTGGTGCTGTCCCCTGTTCCCACCAGCAAAGAGTTTCTGCAGCCTGCTCTTGGCAGGGGCACAGCAAACCCAGGGGCAGGGAACCAGACATTCCCAGGGTCAAGCTGCTCAAGCATGGAGCTGATGTACTTCAGAACCTGCTGAAAGACCAAGCTGTTCCTCCAGACAGGAATGTCCAGGGGAGTGTGGGCTTCAGGCCTCTATTTCCAGAAGGCAGCAAGTGTCTGGAGGCACAGGAACCTTTTTATGGCTTGCTGCACATAAGAGGCACCCAACTGTCCAGCCCCTGAATTTACACCACCTGGACAGACAAAGACACAGGAGACACAAACATGCTTCTGACCTGTGGACAGAAGCACGATGATGTAAGCATATCTCATGGAGGCGAGGAGCCGCACTTCACTCCAAGAGCAGCTGAAGAGTCCACAGCTTATCACCAATAAGGAAAAAGCTTTTCAAAAGCCAAGAGGACTGGAGAGTCCTAACAACTGACTGAGATCTCCATGATGCTCATCAAGCAATGTATGAAATTCTGGCATCTTGATGCCCTGAAAACGTACACTTAGACCAGGAGATCACACAGGATGGTGCCTGCAACTATCAGCCCCTCATACCAACACTGACTGTGCTGGTTTGAGGCTAATTGGAATATTCTAATGGGAGAAATTAGATCATTGGTTGTAGAAGAAAACAATTATGAAGTCTGTATCATTCACTGGTATGATAAAAAGACAAAATGTAAACAACTGTCCCTCTCTTGCCCTCTTTGCTCCTAAGCATTGGATCTATTCACTGCTCTCTAATCTCTCCACTAATCTTGGCCAACAGACAAGTTTTGCTGTATGGGAGAGAGGCTTTGAGCCCCTTCTGGGCTTCTTTTATTTGTCTGGGAGGGAATTTGGATTTCTGTATTACTTCTTATTTGTACATAACTGCAAATGCTGGTAAATAGATTGTGTTTAAATGCTTGGAAATATAGCTTCATCTTACTTCCAAGCCCTCTGAGCTGGTCTGGTAAATTCCAATAGCGGGGGGCGGAAGTTTGTCAGCTCACCACACTGACACCACAGCAGCAACTCAAGGACAGGAATGCCTCTCTCGGCAGGCACACACAGGACCAGCACTCATGCCAAGCAACTGCTTTTAATGAACATCAGGTCTCTCAAAAATCCAAACACATCTCTGGTTTATTCTTCAACAAGACTCCGCTCAGAATCATAGATTAGGTTGGGAGAGACTTTTGAGCTCACAGAGTCCAACTGTTAAGCCACCACTGCCAGGGAACCACCAAATCATGGCCCTCAGCATCACATCTCCACAGCTTTGAAACCCCTCCAGGGATGGCAACTCCACCACCGCCCTGGGCAGCCTGGGTCAGGCCTGGACAACTGTCAAGGGGAGGACAAGTGGCTGACAAAGTCATAGTAGAGCTTCAGCGCACGTTTTTTTGTAAACCATGCCATCTGTTCCGACAAGACATCCTTACTGGCATGGATGATGCTGGTTTAAGTGGGTAATTACAAACCAGGACCTAGCAAAGGCCACACAGGCCACCACTGAAGAATCAAGAACATGGTCCTGCCAAGACTGCACCAGGTTTGATCTCACCTCAAATTGGAGTTTAAATGTTCACAGGTTCATGCAAGGAGAGACCAGGAGCTTTCAAATGGAGTGGGGAGGGACAGACACCTTCCATCTTTCCATGCCATTAGTGACTCCATAGGAGATGGTTTTGTAACAGCAAAGGAATCAGGGACGCACACAATGAGGTGTCAGCAGAAGGCTTCAAATGATGCTTTTTGCTAGAAAGCTCAAGTAAATGACAGAGTTCTTAACCACTAAACACTGTGGAGTTAAAAATGTGCAAAAGGGACTGGAGAGATCTGATAATTCCATGGAAAGCAGCTCCATTTGTACCTGAGTCCAGAAACCCTCAACTACAGTCTGCAAGGACCTGAAGGGAGGTTGTAGCCAGGTGGGGTTGGTCTCTTCTGCCAGGCAACCAGCAACAGAACAAGGGGACACAGTCTCAAGTTGTGCTGGGGGAGGCAGAGGCTGGATGTTAGGAGGAAGTTCTTCCCACAGAGAGTGCACTGGAATGGGCTGCCCAGGGAGGTGGTGGAGTCACCAACCCTGGGGGTGTTCAAGAAAAGACTGGACGAGGCACTTAGTGCCATTGTCTAGCTGACTGGATAGGGCTGGGTGACAGGTTAGTCTGGATGATCTTGGAAGTGTCTTCCAACCTGGTCGCTTCTATGATTTTAAGTACCAGAGAAAGGCTCACCACATCTCGCTGTGGTCAATACTTGCTAGTGCTGAAGGAAGCCCCTGACATCCACCATTAGAGACACCTCTGCACAGATGTCACCCTCAGCTCTGAGTGCCCCTGGTCCCAGGAATGTCTCAGCAGAAGGGGGCACTTCCACAGCACATCAATCCAAGAGAGACATAGGAGCTGGGGAGCCAAAGCACTGACTCACCAGGGAAGATGAGAAGAGCTAAATCTGCCTGGCTGCAGCAAGCAGCAACTCATGAGGACAGGGGGACAGGCTGAAAATATCCATGACCCAACACGAGGTGGGAGATTCCTGCAGGAGTTGGTGAGAGCTAAATTAAACCAACCATGGAGAAGAGAACAAGGAGGAGAGGTGCTGTCCTGGCAGGGGAGCAGGCTGCTGGGTGCTGGGCTCTAGTGGGATTGGAGTCACCAAGGGAATGGACGCTGCAAAGCAGAGGTGGCAGGGAAGAGACAGGAAGAGCCAAGCCCCTCGCTGCCTCCTTACTGACCACCTCCCACCCAGCTCAGTGCCAAGCACAGACCCCAACATGAGCAGCCTGAAGCACCTGGAGCTGACAGCAGTAGCCAGAGCAGACAGGACAGTGACCTGTGAGGTAAACACACTAGTGGAGGCCTGCAGATCCTCCCCCAGAGATTCCAGAGCAGTGAACATCTCACCATGTGAGGATGAGGAAAGAAAGCACTCGCAGAACTATGCAATATGGTGACTTCTGAACCATGACTGCAAACCTGGGTTCACTGAGATACAAACCATCTTGGTGTGAACGTCAGGGACGTGAGCATGCAGCCACCACACAGACATGAGTCACAGCTCAAGCTATAGCTGAGCATCCATATGCATGTGGGGGTGCTGGCAGATTTGATTTCATCTTGCTATTACCAAAAAGTGCTTACAGTGAGAACAATCATCCACTGGAACAACCTCCCTGGGGATGTGATGGAGTTTCATCACTGGAGGTTGGCCAGGCTGCTCCTTTCCCACAAGCGGCTGGGCCTCCGGAGCTCACTGCCAACCTGGGCTGTTCTGTGAGACCCTACCTGCACTACTGCATCCAGCTCTGGTGCCCCCAGCCTAAAAGGGATATGGAGCTGCTGGAGCAGGGCCAGGAAGATGAGCAGAGGGCTGGGGAACCTCCCTGATGGGGACAGGCTGAGAGAGTTGGTGCTGTTTGGCCTGGAGAAGAGAAGGCTCTGGAGAGATCTCAGAGCAGCCTGACAGTACCTGAAGGGGGCTACAAGAAAGCCAAGAAGGGACTATTTACAAGGGCCTGTAAGGATAGGATGAGAGGGAATGGATTGAAGCTTGAGGAAGGCAGATTTAGACTGGAGATTAGGAAAAAATTCTTTCCACCGAGGGTGGTGAGACACTGGAACAGGCTACCCAAGGAGGTCATGGATGCCCCTTCTGTGGGGGTGTTCAGGGACAGGCTGGATGAGGCCTTGAGCAGCCTGCTCTAGTGGGTTGGAACTGGATGATCACTGAAGTCCTTTCCATCCCAAACCATTCCATGAATCTATGACTCCATGAGTGGCTCTGTCATTGAAAAATTCAAGGAACAGGGATGTAAGAAGACAGTGCCCAGGTGTGCCACAGGCATGGAAATGTCAACAGCAAAAGAGGATCCTAAAAGAAACTGGGTCGGCTAAAGCACAGAATGGCTCAACACAGAGCCTCTCTGGAAAAGAAAACATTCCTCTTAGACAAACAAGATGAGCTTTGGAGAAAGCTACAGAGCCTCAAACTATTGCCAGAGCTGGAAGTGGGACAAAATCCTGGAAGTGGAAGTCCTGTGGGGTCAGCTGGAATTAGTAGCACAAATACACTCCACTTCTTTCTCCATCCAACAGTAAAGAATTTGTGTTCCTGTTGATTCTGGGTGATAAAATCACTGCTACAAGTACTCATTTTGCATCCTTCTGACTACAAAATTTCACCCAGAGGCTCCTTTCCACCCAATCTTTTCTTACTGTCCTAAAGATTCATTTCAATACTGTGCACTTGCAGGCCACAAGGCCAAGCATATCCTGGGCTGCATCAAAAGCAGCGTAGCCAGCAGATGGGGAGAGATGATTGTGTCACTTTGCTCTGGTGAGACCTCACCTGGAGTACTGCATCCAGCTCTGAAGCCCTCCACACAGAAAGGATATGGACGTAATGGAGAGGGTCCAGAGGAGGTCCATGAAAATGACCACGGGGCTGCAGCATGGCTGCTACACGGACAGGCTGAGGGAGCTGGGGTTGTTCAGCCTGGAGAAGAAAAGGCTCTGGGCAGGCCTACATAGCAGTACCTGAAGGGAGCCTACAAGAAGGCTGCAGAGGAGCTGTTTTAAAAGGCCTGCAGGGATAGGATAAGGGACAATGGTTTGAAATTAGAGGAGACTTAAATTTGATGTCAGGGACAGGTTCTTTACCATGAGGGTGGTGGACCACTGGACCACGGTGCCCAGGGAAGCAGTTGAGATATTGAAGGTCAGGTACAATGTGGCTGTGGGCAACCTGATTTAGTGGAGGATGTCCCTGTGGACCGCAATGAGGTGGGACTAGATGACCTTTGGAGGCTCCTTCCAACCCAGACCATTCTATGAATTAATACACAATGACAAGACTGAAGGGACTGGAAAAATCTTCACTTCTAAAACCCGTTTCAGCTTTGTGCTGCTGAGGGCAGAGAGCACAGGGGGACAGGATTGGTCTGTGGTGACAGGGGAATATACTCCCACCAAATCTGGCATTACCCATTTGGAAACACACGAGCAGATATCTTCCATGTACACCACAGTCTGAAGGACAAAACACACCGAGGACCTCAATGATGCAAGAGCAAAAGTTAAATGGCCAAGGGGAATTCCAGCCATGAAGAGAAACTACCACAGCTGAAGTGAAAGAGTTTTGTGATCTAAGTCTGAACAAACTTTCCTTTTATGCAGTCAAAACCAAGTTCAGGTAGAAGAGGGGAGTGAAGAGGCAACAAGGAAGGCAGGGACAAATCTGTCTCACAAGAGAGCGCCAGACGACTTTGCTTTCTTTAACCTGGCAAAACAAAGGCTGGAAGGAGTTGTGATTGACATCCATACCACACAGCAAGGACAAGCAGAGGGTCAGGCAGAAGGGCAGAGATTTTCAAGACAAAACACAATGAAAACATTGAATTAAACACAACTTCTGCTTGAAAGTCACTTTTTTAACCATTCAGGAAGTAGAATCTTGGTGAAGCCTTTGTCTTTTCCAAGTAGGAGGAACCTGAGTACACACACTGAGTAAAGCAGGACACCACCTGTCTCTCATGAAACCTTTGACTTGGGGAGCGTCTGGGTGCCACTGGTGATAGGAGACTTGACTCCAGGATTCATTCCAAATGACCTGTTATCTCTCCTGTGAATGGGGCTGGTGGCTCCTGAACTGAGCAGAGCACTAACTAAAGCCTGCTCCAGAAATGCCAACGTTTGCCAGTCTTGTCTTATCTCACTTCCCAGATCCAAGCTGGAGCTTGGATCAGGCTGAAAATCAGGATGGCAGTGGAGTGTTTTGTTCAAATATGCCATCTCCTCTGCCTGCTAAGCCTTCTCCTCTGCTGCTGTTTGCTCTATCTGCAAAGCAGGTGACTGAGACCTACTCTGAGAGCGGAAGGCTCTCAAAGGTTGTGCTAGTTTGAGCCTAGCTAGAATGTTTTGGTTAGAAGAATTAGATCATAGGCTGAGAAATGGAAACAATGGTGAGGTGACTTGCTTGCTCTCTTCGCTCGGAGCTTTGCCTGCTGGGGAGCTCGTGGCTGCTGGCTGAACTCCATCTTGCTTTCTAACCTCACCCTCCATTTGCTTTGGCTGATTTCACCTTTGCTTCTTAATCCTCTTGGCCGAACCTCCATTCTTCCTTGGGACTGGGGTAAGGTTGAGAGGGGTAGGGGGAAGGTGAGGAGTGGTTGAGAGCCCCTCCTGGGGACTCAGGTTTCTGGTAGGGGAGTTGTTTCTGTATTACCTTTTTACCTTGTATATTTCTGTATATATCTGTATATACTGTAAATATCTGCTTGTAAATTGTGCCAGCTGAAAATATAAGCTTCATTCAAATTTCCAGAGCCAGCTGAGTCTAGTCTGGGTGATTTCTAAAGTGTAGGGGGGCAAGGAACACCCAAACCATCACAAAGCTGAAGAAG
Organism: Tricholaema leucomelas; assembly: GCA_013400475.1. Classification (NCBI taxonomy): domain Eukaryota; kingdom Metazoa; phylum Chordata; class Aves; order Piciformes; family Lybiidae; genus Tricholaema lacrymosa; species Tricholaema leucomelas. The sequence continues at coordinate 116,712 of WAAF01018188.1, read as the reverse complement.
GGTGCAGAGCAGGAGGAATCCTGTGAGAAGCAGTTCAAGGATCTGGGGTTGCTAATCTTAAAGAAAAGGAGGCTGAGGGGAGACCTTCTGGCTTTCTACAGATCCCTGAAAGGAGGTTGGAGCTAGGTGGGGGTTAGTCTCTTCTCCCAAGGAACAAGAGGAAACAGCCTCAAGATGCCACAGAGGAGGTTTAGGTTGGTCACGGGGAACTATTTCTTCCTCAAAAGGGTTGTCAGGCCTTGAAAGAAGGCTGCCCAGGGCAGTGATGGAGTCCCCATCCCTGGAAGGGTTTAAAAGATGTGCTGACACACATGGTTTGCTGATGGACTTGGTAGTGTTAACGGTTGGACTCTCAGATCTGAAGGGTCTTTTCCAGCCCAAGTGATTCTGTAATCAGAGCAGAAGGAAAATCTGCAGACAGTTCTGCTTTTGTGTCAGAAGTCACTCCACAGTTCACTCCCTGTTCCTCCAGAGAGCTCCAGTTCAGACAATATCTGCAGCTGCCAGTGATGAAGATGAACCAGCAGCAGCCATAGAAGCCACCTCCTCACTCTGTAAGTGAATGGAACTCAAACTACACCCTGCAGACCTGAACCTGAAGCTGTACAAGGGGAGAGACCCCTGCCTCCCAGCTGTTGGAGGGTCATAGCACTACAACACCCAAGCGCTCTTCAACCCAGTGGGAAGAGGTCATAAAGACATTCCTGTGGCAACGAACAGAAAGGAGCAATCATGGCACCTTCTGTCTTGCTCAGGGGAACGTCCATCATGTGAAGAGAGAAGTGTGAGTTTGCTAATATGGGGCGGACCCTTCTCTGTCAGCCAAGGCAGCTGAGCAAACACAGATAACATTATACAGGAGAGGTTCATTCATCTCTGCAGGGTTTAGAATGCTCAAGTCACCTTGTGGGGCAATCCAATTTGCTAGGTAAGAATTCTAAGCCTGAGAAGGTCCTGCCAGGTTCATGGCCTCACCCAGAGAACACCACAGCACAGAGGTCCATATGCGAAGGCAGTGCTGTGGCAGCCTCACAGAGATGAGCAGGACTGCTGGTGACACAGGACATCCCCACGGAACCCAGTCAGCAGGAGAAGCCTTCCAAAGCAAACCCCTTAACAGGAGGTCCTTCAGGACCCAGCTGTCTCTGACCAACAGTAAGGGTGGTGCCATGCATGAGGCTTTCAAACATGCATGGTTCTGTTCCTGAGCAGCTTCCACAGGACAAGTCACATCTCTTTATGGAGAGGATGCGACTGGCTCTGACTCCAGAGGACAAGCATCTGAGCAGAATCAGCTGGCAGTATCTTTTCCACTTCAGGCAAGGAAGTCAAGAAGCTTTGAACATCCAAGCTCGGCTTTGCTTCCTCCTAGGGAGAACAATCAGCAGCACACCCAGTGCAGCTGGGAGGAAGCACCATGGAAGAAGCCTCTGATGCTTTTCAGCCCACATAGGCTTTGCCAGCACAGAGCCCCTCACGACTCTGACACCTGCAGGTGCAGGGGATGGATGAACCCTGGGCAGACACAGAAGGGGGACTTCAGCCGTTACTGCAGACAAAGCAGCACTGGTCACATCCTCCTCCTTTCACGGTGACCTTCAACCTGCTAAGCAATTCTTTCTGGACTATTTCTTCCAGAATTACCCAAAAAAATACTTCAGGTGCAACCTTGTGCCTTCAAAGAGCAGCTCAACGTGCTTCTCCTCTCCTCCAAAGGCCTCCCTACCACCCAGACACAGCCACTTCTGCAGGGAGGTGGGAGACAGAACATGGGACAGCCAGCAGTGGAAGCCAGGTCTCCATGACCAGACATCATGCACTCCAAGACATGATATCTCACACTACAGCTGAATCCCACTGGCACCAGCAGCTGAAGGAGCCTTGGCAGTACCAGCACCGAACTCCTCACACCTCGAGGTGCTGGCAGAAGCTAAGCAGATGTCTCCATCTGGCAAGGTTCTTCTTTGGCTAAGGACTATGGTTTAGGCTTGAGGAAAGCACAGTCAGCAGCTCCTTCTCTCCAAGAGCACAAGGAATGTGACAGCAGCATAAGGAACTTAAACTAGGCCTGCACAAGGGGCTCTGGGCTCTCCACACCACGATGGTCTTGTTCAGTTCCATCAGCCCATTGCCCCAGCTGTCACAGGCTCTTCTCGAGGACCTGAAATCACCCTGGAACAGCAGGCAGACGTTCTTTCTGGGAGGTGTCACTCCCCAAGCTAATTCCCTGCTTAGATGCTACAAAGTCTCTAAGGCCCTGGATAGTTCTGCCATTGTCCTCCACCTGTACACTGAGGCAGCTGCTTTCCACAGTCCATGTGCTAGGAAAGGTGGAAAGGACGTGGCTCCAGCACGAGCGAGGTGTCCTAGCTGCCCAACACCCCACTGATGGCACACTCAGCCCCAGCACCACTGTTTGGTTCCACCAGTACTCCTGGAGACAATCTTCCAGAGGAGCTGCAGCCCTGGTAGATGTCCAGCATGATTCCACCAACACAGCCCAGCAGCAACTGACTGGAGAACCCAGCAACCACCCAAAGCTGTAGGACGATCCACTGCTTCCCAAAGCTGGTGTGCTCTGAGGTGACCTCAGTTACCGCCACCCTCTGATGGATCTCTCCTATGCCTGTAACCAGGAGCTGCACTACCACACTGCTCCTCACACTGAGGGACAGATCTGCACTGCAGGGACATCAGAGCAAAGTGAGGCCTCTAACCTGCCTCCCTCTGCAGCTGCCACAGAGAAGCTCCACCCACTTCCACCAGATGCAGGTGGGGCTCAGGCAGGAGCCACGGAAGAGGAAAGCAGTTCCTTAACACAGGGCTGAGGTTTCCTGAGCCACTGCACCTAGGGGAGCAAGGAGAGAAGGACTGAGAGCAGCCACTTCCCAAGTGGGGGATCTGGAAGTCCCTGGATACAGCTTTGCCTTGGAGTGATGGAAGAACAAAGGCAAAAGAGAAAAGCAAGAGATACCTGCCAGTGATCTAGAGCTAGGACGGTCAAACCTAACAGTGGACCACATCTGAGCCAGCTCACGTTTCTCCTGGTGTGGAAAGGATGTCACCTCCCTTCCAGAATCTTATTCCAAACCCAAGAACAAGCCTTGTTGAGAGAGCAGCAGAGTCCAGCTCACAGAGACCACCAAGCTGGCACTCACGTCGTACCTGGGGCTGGTACCACTCTGCGTCCTGCAGGAGAAAGCCTCCTGAAAGCCATCAGCGCTGACGAGAGCTCCTGCCTCCGTGCAGCACCACCCTGCTCATGACCATTCCTCGAGAAGGGGATCACAGCCACAGGATGAGTCAAAGCAGTGAGACACAGGACCTTAAACCTGGGCATCAAATGCCAGACGTGTCCTGGAGCATTACACATCCTCTGCCACCACCTGCCCCTTTCTGACACCCCCTCCAGGGCCACTTGACCTCTTCTGTCATCACAAAGTGCTGGATGTGCAGACTTGAGGAGAGTTTATGGGGCGGGCTGCAGGAGAGGCACCACTGATTACCTCCAGTTCACCCTTCTCATGCTATGGCACCATGTCCTGAGCTGGATCCTCCTCCCTCTCCCAGAAGGTTATACACTGCACCCAGCAGGTTCCTGAAGCCTCTGCTCTTTCAGAGTTGCCCACCACTCCCAGAAGTGGGCATTTATTTTCCTTCACCCTCACTTTTCTCAGTGCACAGCAAACAGAACCTGACCTTTCCACCTCAGCCCCTTTGGGCTCTCACACTCCTGCCCTCTCACTCCTGGTCTGCAGCAGCCATTCTCACCTCAGAGATGGGAGAGTAGGGAAAGGAGGTAAAAGCAGGGGAGGAAACAATCACTGGGTGTCTGTGATCAGTCAGGTCCAGAAGCCACTTGACCCAGAGAGATCAGTTTCCCCTACAACAAGGGGTGAGCCTGGGAAGCAAATCAAGCAAAGGGCATGATTTTGGCAGAGAACAGGAGTGGTACAGACCTCTTCCTCCTCAATGCGAGCAGGTTCAATCAGCAGATTATTGGCTTGATCAAACGACACCCCCTGTTAGGACAGGAACCAGCAAAGAGGCATGCGGATTAGTGGAGCATCAACCAAACCCGCCACCACGACCACCACCACCCAACACACACCACTGACAGGGCACAGCACCAGAGCAGACCCCCTCACACCACTCCTGGCCACCACCTTCCCCAGGGCCAGCGACAGGGCGGCTGCCGGGGCACAGCCTACAGGGTGCCAATGCCTGGCGAGCTACAGCCCAACCTCAGGGCCACCTTCGGCCTGCGCTGGCACTGTGAGGCTGTGGCCACCAGGCTCACAAGCTGGACACAATTAGCTGAGGTCACCCCTCTGCACCGAGTCCCTCAGTGAAGAAGGAAGGATTGAAAACAGAGGAGGAGAGCCCAAAGGGTCGCTGGTGCCACCCAGCTGCTGCACAGGAGTGAAGCGGTCCTATATCCAAGCGCACTGGTCCCTCCTGCCAAGGGAAGTGCCTCTGCTGGAACAGGACATCCTCCCAGGGACCTAGGGACCCTGCTTCCAAACGCAGGCACCTTTGAAATTTTTCCTGAAAACAAAATGTCCCTGCAAAACCTCCTGGCTTAAGGAGCAGGGCTCCTGCACACCCTGTACTGCCTCCGCCTTCAGCGTTTGTGCAGCACCTTACTGGAAGCTCCGCTGCACCGGGCCACTGCTCCCCGCATTTCACTTCTAAGGACAGCTCAGGAGGCAAGCCAGTGAAGCTTCCTTCACAGGGCAGGCATCCAACCAGCCCAGGAGGAGGAAACTGCCACTTCCAAGCAGAAGGCTCAGACAGTAACAAGCCTGTGGTGTCAAAACCTGTGCAGACTTCACAGGGTTTGCCAACAGGTCCTGAGCTCCAAGCTCCTGACTAAAACAAAGCTTCGTGGGTGAGGACACTTCCCAAGCATGGCAGGGCTTGGGTGAAGGGGCCTCAGGATGGCTTCACACATCTTTACAAGCAGCAGCAACTCCTTTTCACTCTGAAGAACTTCACAGTGAGGAAACTACTTGCCTCATCTCCAGGGAGCAGAGACAAGTTCCATCAGCATCTACTGAGTGCAGGGCTCCAAAGCAGATATGAGGGCAACAACCTTCCCCTGATCCATCTCCACGTTTCCAGTATGGGCTGGAAATGACCCCAGCAGTCTGGAGCACATGCAGTAATAGCAGGAGCAGATTTTACTCCAGCATCTTCCACCAGCTTAGAGATCCACATCTCACCCATGAGATTTGCTGGTGTCAGACCATGGTGGAGATTCAGCCCCATCCTAAGCCCTGCCTGCCAAAGATACCTCCCAAAGCCGTCACACAACTCCACTACCAACTGGTCAACAGTCTCTCTCTCACTATTAGTTTACTACCCCACCGTGAGGATCTTCCTCAAGCAAGAATCTCTACATGTCCCAGGCCAAAACGTGGTGGTTTAGCTGAGTAGAGCCCAGGACCTCCTATTTCACTAGCTCCCAACATAAGCAGAAAGGTCCACGGTGGCCTCATGGGGATGGCAGAGCTCCAGAGCACAGGTTCCCTAAATGGGAGTACATCTGGAGAAGGGTGGATGGGAGCAAGGGGAAAGGCTCCTTCCTGTCAGCTCTCACTGTCCACTCCTCTCTAGAAGCAGAAAGATCAACCCGAGCAGCCTGAAGGTGAGCCTGAGGTGAGATCCATCCAGGGACAAAGCCCATCCTGTGCAAAGGAGGTGCAAGGATCAGCAAGCACAGAGGTGACTGAAAGGAATGCAAGAACCTGTCGGTGGTGGGACAAAGGAGCTGCTCCTGCAGCACAGGACACATCACACACAGTGGGGAGGGTGCAGGAACCCAGGTACAGCACAAGGAGTCAAGACACAGGCAGCGTGGCACAGCTCTTGGACAGCCACATGAGCTCCAGAACCAACTGCAGCTCTCCCACCCTCAGCACATCTCTCCTGAAGTGCTGGAGCCTCCTGCCAACGTTTCCATGGGTACCACATCAAGCTGGTTGGTAGCTCAAAGCAGCAGAAGGGAAGTCTGGCACCCCTGACTGTGCCCCCTCCCCACAAGACCTTACCTTCACCGATGGCTGAGCAGACAGAGCTCCATTCTTTCTGTCATCCTCATCCCACACTTCCTCCTGATCCTCAGCCTCTGTGTTGTTATTGCAGCCTCCCAGCTCCTCTTCCTCTTTGGGGACACCATCACTGTTCAACCCCTGCAGAAGTGCCACCACTGCCTCTGGCTTGGGCAGCTTAGTGATCTTGAAGTGCTTCTTGTAGTGGGGAGTGTCCTTGCGGATCAGCCTCTGTTTCTCCACCGGGAATGGCCGCTCTTCATCCTCATCTTCATCCTCACTCCGTATCAATGTGTCCTCAGCAAAGTGCACAGTGGGCTGCAGGGGCGAGCCCCAGAGAGCTGTGACCCTCAGGCAGCAGCAGTGCAGACACCTGCTGTCCCCCCACCCACACGGGCAGAGCCAGCACTGCTGCTTTTGTGCAAGACACAAGACCAAGTGTCACCACACCTGCCTTTCCCCGTGCCACAGCCTTCACCCTGACATCTTCCACCAGCTCCAGGGACTGAGAGCACTCTGACCTGTGGACCCCATCTGGCTTCCACATTGCCCTCCCTGGCCTCCCACGGACTCAGCTTCCACAGGCAGCCTCCAGAGCCTGTGCCTACCACCAGTGCTGCCCAAACTGCACTCTGCACATCCATCTTCTTGGAAAATTTCAACTCCTTCCACTTTTTATCCCAAACTCACTGCCGTTGTCAGGCTCCTACCTCATTGTATTCCACTTCCACATCATCCTCCTCTTGATCAGCAGCTTCCTTATGCTCCTCTTCAGCTCTGGGCTTCACCTCCTTCTCCAGGTCGTGCACCTCGGGCAGCTGCCCATTGGGCCAGCCCCTCTCTGCCTGCTCCTCGCTCCTGTGGTCGGCAGAGGCTGTGCTGTTGGACAGGTGGGAGTCCTCGCTGCGCTGCGAGGTGGCGCTCAGCCTCTTCTCCTGAGGAAAGGATTTCAGGTCAAGACACAAACCAAGGCAGCAGGCAGAGCAACACCGAGTGCCTGGTGCAAGCTGGGCTACGATCCAGTACCAAGAGAAGCAGCTTTCCCTGTCAAGCCTGCTGCACCTCACAATGGGTCACCCCTGTCCCACCGCCTGAGTTTTGTTGCCATCACACTCGGGCAGCAAGACTCCTCCCCTCAGCGCTCTGCTCCCATCAGCCTGTACTGGGAACACCAGAGCCTTCTCTCCCTGTCTTGTGATGAAGTGGAGCCAGTGCACACAATTCCCCTCATGCTGTCTCCTGCTTGAATCTCTTGCTCCAGCTCACTAACCCCAGCTGACACCACAAGGCAGATTCCAGCCCCTGGAATCCAGGTGATCCAGGCTCAGCAACTTCCAATCCCTCCCAAAAGTCAGTTCTCTCTGGCAGCCTCCCCCAGCCGCTCCCCACGTTGTCTGTGGTTACCCCATTTCTCAGGTCCGAGTTAGGAAGGGCCAGGTTGGGGTCAGCCTTGGCAGCGTGTGCCTCGCTGCGCCGAACTTCAATCACCTTCTTCATCACCTTCAGCTCACTGGGGTGAGGGGTAGCCCTGCGCTGCAAGCCCTGCAGAGAGCAGGAGATGCAGCAGTCAGAGCTCCCAGGATGGAACCACTTCAAATGACACCGTTTGTATCAGAGTGCCAGAGCCCCGGCTGGGCATGACCCAAATGTCAGGCTGAAGGTCCTGACCTCAGCCTTCCCACTGCAGCCTGCAGTTGAGGAGAGAAAATGGAGACAGAGACCCCTTCTCGGAGCTCTCTCAGCCATTATCCTGCTCTCTGCATCTGACAGGGGGACTGGGAGGAACTCTAGGGATGGGAAATTTCCAGTTGTGCTTCAGGCTTTGGAAATGTGGAGCTGTCAGCACAGAAACTCCTGAAGGCCATACAGGTGAGTACCTTCTCCATCCCTTCAGCACTGCTGAACACAGCTCCTGTGCCACCTAAATTTGTGAAGCTCCATCCCAGCTAAGAGTCAATCAAAACCCTTCTAAAGTTACTAACAAGGTTAAAACTACTCCACACAACCAGCACCTCCAGCAGCAGGGACATCTATGCTGCAGGGACAGGCTTCAGAGGATTCAGGTCTCAGGAGTCTCTCTCCACAAGAGAATAAAAACCAAACGAAGCCTGCAGGAAACTGACACCAAGAGTACTCACTGCAAACAAACTTTTACCCTGCCCTTTGATCTGCCAAACCAAAAATGACCCTCCACAGGGTTTGAGGCTGTCCATGGTACTCAGCTGCCCCAGTAACAGCATGGCTGGTAGCTGGCTCCAAGCTGGGGGAACTGGGCAATGACTGGCTCCAGCTTGGCTGGGCAGCTCTTTCCCACCCTAAGTCCAGTCCCAATGGTGATCCAACTGTTGGGATCTCTGGGCTCCTCAAATGATAGCTCAGCAGTCACAGCTCAGCTCCCATGGGAAGCCTCCCAGACTTGCTTGTTTCCTGAGGGCACTGAATGCTCTTCAGGCTGCAGAAGTCCAGCATGGGTCTGCAGTAGCAGACAGGGCAGAGCATGGACACCACAACAGCTCCCCACCTAAGGCACCACCTGAAGGTTTTTCCTGTGTTTCCAAAGGAAGCCAACAAGCCTCCTGGAACTACTCTTCTTACCCTTCTCTCAGCTCCAGACTCCTCTTCATCATCTCCCTTGGGCTCATCCAGGAACTGAATGACACTAACTCTGTTTAAGTTGGTGTCTGTCCAGCTCTCATCCACACTGTTCTGCAGAAGGTTCTCTGGGGAGAAAAGTGACACAGTGGGAGCTGCTTTCTGAAGAAGCAGAGCTGTAATGCTTGGGAGACAGAAAGCTCTCAACCCACTAGGGCACTTCTGTTGTATCTGCCCATGGCATCAAACCACAGAGGCCTTGAGGACGAAGGATGCAGTCAGCAGATCTTGTCACCTCTGAGACATCTCCCATCAGATCTATAGCAGCCTCTAGGGGAGGACCTGAATGGCCCAGCTCTAGCACTCCTTACCCAAGAACTACGGATGAAGGTGGAATGAAGGCACTGATTTGAAGTATTGACACCAGAGCATTATCAAGATAGTTAGCAAACCTTGCAGACAATAAACTACTCAGCCAACAGAGCAAAGCAAAAGGCTGAGGACTGGACTGCAGCTCCTCTACCACCTGGCAGAGAAGCAATTTCAGTATCAGCCTTGGCAAGCTGCCCCCAGCCACTCCACAGCTGAGGTCTGCACAGGGTGTCACAGTGACCACCACGAGTCCAGCCAAGAGCAGGGGAAGGATCAAGGCCCTGTCCTGCAGCACTCTGTAGAGGACATGGCACTGCCCAGCACTCCCAGTGCAGGCTCTTACCTAGGCTGGGAGAAGGCTGCTGAGGGAGCAGGTAACAAGTCAGAACTTTTTCTCCAGTCTTCTCATCATCCTCAGTCTGGAATTTCAGCATGGGCTGGGACTGGTTTTCTGCCAACCACAAGGCCTTCAGGTTCAGGTTTGTCAAAGCAAAGGGCAGGTTCTGCAGCCTGCAAAAGCAAAGATCTGCTGATGAAACTCACCTGACAACGGGAGGACTTCAGTTCAGCCCCAGGATGCCTCAACTCACTGCAGAAAGACAGACCCCCCCCTCACCCTTGCTGCATCCATAGGGGTCTGTCACAGCCTGGACTCCAGTAACCCACCCTCAGCCCCAGCACCTTTCAGCAGAGGACAACTCCCATCAGCCACAGCAAAAAGGAGAGCTTTGACAGACAAATGAGTCCTTCACAGACTAGTACACAGGGACTGTTCCAGACAATAGCTCCAGACAGCTTCCAACTGCTACCAAAATCCTGCAGCTAAATTCTGCAGTCTCTAAGAAGAGACCACAGATCCTTCACACCATGGGGCTGTGCACACCACCAGCATGATTTTGCCACGAGCCACCCCAAGACTGATGGCACAAAACTACAAAATCTATAGCAAGGCAAAGAGTGGACCAGGATTTCTCTTGGTCTTTACTTCCCACGTGGCAAGGTGCCCCCACACTCCTGTGTCAGCTCTGCCCTGCATGTGGGCCACGTGAAGAAAAAGCTTTGCCAGCAACGCCTGAGAGACAGAGCCCTGAGCAGTCAGAGCCAGGCTGGGCTCCTCCAGACCTGGCAGCAGCACAGAGCCAGCATCTCCCAAAGCACAACAGGGCTCAGCCCACTCCTTCTCAGAGCAGCTCCTCGTCCTGCTGACCTGTTGCCAGCCACATCCAGGACATGGAGCTCGGTGGTGTTGGCCAGCTCTGGCGGCAGCAGGGCCAGGCGATTGTCGCGCAGGGACAGCACGTTCAGGTTGGCGCAGCCGCCGATCTCGGCCGGCAGAGACGTCAGCCGGTTGCGGTCCACGTTGAGGTTGGTTAGCTTGGCCAGCTTGCCCAGGGACTTCGGCAGGGCCTGGGGAGGAGGGGATGCAAGGGTTGGCATAGGACAAGAGCAGCAGAATAAAGGTAAAGAGGCAAAAAGCTCCAACTGGAGAGAGCTGCTTCCCAGCCTTACACTCTCCTGAAGTTCTCACCACAGCCCTGGGACAGATTCTCCCCAGGTTCACAGGCTGTGAGGTGGCAACTCCTCACCTCAGCCCAGCATTCAGAACACACTGGCCAAGATTCTTCTCCTGTTCATATGCCTGTTCCCAGCACTTGTGTTTTGACAACTGAATCATGAGCAGTCTGCAGCAGCCATTTCAGAGCAAATACTCCATGGCCACCTGCCAAATGCAGCTTCTGATGGAGCCCTGCTCACCCCAGGCTGGATGAGCTTCAGGACTGGATCTCCCAGGGTCTTCTCCAGAGCCTGTGAGCTCGGTGGAACTGATCAGAGCAGCCCGAGCATGCTCAGATATCTGGCTCTGAGGCCAGAAGGTGGAAAAAGGTCCCTGGCATGTGGCTAACAACAGCAGAGGAGAGGCTGGCGGCTGCTAGGACACCTACCGTCAGCATGTTCTCTGTCAGGATGAGCTCTGACAGGTTCTCACAGTCCCCAATTGACTCTGTCACCTCTGTCAGCCGGTTCTGATCCACCTTGAGGATGGAGAGCTGCTTCAGCTGACCTGGCCAGGACAAGAAGAGAGGTGTAAACTGTGCCACCAAGATAATGATGCTGCTTTATGTTCATCTAGCCAAGAAGAGAAGGCCAAGAGGGGATCTTATCAACATCTGTAAGTATCTGAGGGATGGGTGTAAAGCTGAAGATGCCAGGCTGGTTTTGGTAGTGCCCAGTGATGGAACAAGGAACAGGTACAAGATGGAACACAGGAGGTTCCACCTCAACATGAGGAGACACTTATTTATGGTGAGGGTGACGGAGCACTGGAACAAGGCTGCCCAGAGAGGTCGTGGAGTCTCCTTCTCTGGAGACTTTCAAGAACCATCTGGACACATTCCTGTGCAGCCTGTCCTCAGTGATCCTGCTTTGGCAAGGAGGTTGTACTCAAGAGGTCTCTGGAAGTCCCTTCCAACCCCTAACATTCTGTGATACAGGCACTGCCTTTGTTTCCACCAGGCTTGTCCACAGACTTCACTCATGCACAGTGCAGATCAAGGACCTGAACTTGGCCTGTACAGCTCTGCTCACCAGTATCACCTACTGCTTCTCCACTCAGCTATTGCGTATTGACAAGCCCTAGCTCCCTGGCACATACCCTCCTGCCTGAAGCCCCCCTGCCAGGAGCACTGCCCTAAAGTCCTGCACTGCTCTCCTATCCCACAGCACTCACCAATCCCATCTGGAATGCACTCCAGCAGGTTCTGGGACAGCAGCAGGTCCGTCAGTGCCACCAGCCCACTGATCTCGTTGGGCAGCTGCTCCAGCTTGTTCTCTGACACATCCAGGCAGACCAGGCGGCGGAGGTTGCCCAGCTCCTAGGGTCAGAGAGGAGACACTGCAGTGGCTGAGCAGAAAGTGAAGGAGAAGCCAGGGCCCTGCAGAGGCACTCACCAGAGGCAGGACTGAGAGCTGGTTCCGGTCCAGCCAGAGCTCGCGCAGGTTGGGCAGCGCTCCCAGGGTGTCTGGCTGCAACAGAAGGGGACAGTGACAGTGTCAGGCCCTGCCATGGCAAGAAGCTGCTCTAGGAGGCCATGAGTCACACCTCGCCTCTGCAAAGTCAGCCCCTGGTGCTGCTCCCACACCTCCTGGAGCCATCCGCCAAACGGTTCAGGAAGCTCAATTCTTGGTGTGCCACAATCCAGCAGCACACGTTTGGAGATGTCTGGGCTGGCTCAATGGCTGCAGAAAGTCCAACAGAGGATGTGGGGGACAGCAGCAGGGACTGTCTGGGAGCTGGCAGGACAAGAACTAAAGTGGAGAAATGAGGTGTTGCCCTCCTCCTCAGGCACGAGCAGAGACATCTGGGGGACACTGGCCGACTCAACACCTCCATCACATCATTCCACAGACCCCACACACCCCAAGCAGGCTCTGGAGCTCATGACCCTGCTGGGTGTCAGGCAGCTGCTCCTCCAGGGACACTGCAGCCTCATGCACTGTGAGATACATGAGCTTCTCTGCCTCAGGTTAGAAGGGTTCTGATGAAGAGCAAGGCAGGACACAAAGAGCAGGACCCAGTGACAGCCTCACCCACAGCTGCAGAATGGGAGTCTCATTCGATGGCCCTGAGTGTCCAGACAAGCTGGAGCTCAAGGCTGGCACTGGTAACGCCTCCATGGGAACACCCCAGTGCCAGGGCACACACCACACACTGGGTGACCACATGGGCAGGAGAACATGGAAAGGTCCACACTGTGCAGCACAGAAACCACATGGGAAAGGCAGAAAGCTGGCCCAGGAGTGAGGAACAGCAGCTTGGGGCAGAGCAGCACAGAAGAGAAAGGAAGCTCCAGAATTGCTGCAAAGGAAGGTCCTGAGTCAGCCTGGCAGCAGTGGACATCCCAGAGCAAAAGCGCTCGGACAGAGCAGTGCAAGGTGTGCCTGAGGACAGCAGGGAGCGAGACACAAGAGCCAACACATGGAGAGAACATTAAGCTGGGAACAATGACTAGGCCATGGTGGCAGATCAGAACCTTCCCAAACACCCTGTGGGGCCATTTCCTTGCATTTTAGGTGAAAAGCCTATTTGTTTCCACAGAGGTCCAGGGCTCTGCCCCTCCAACCACCCACAGGCCCTCCCCCACCATCCCTCACCTACCAGTACTTCCAGGTCATTGCCACCAAGATCCAACTGCTCTAACTTGACAAGGAAGGAGAGTGAGCTGCAAGAGACAGGGAGCAGAGAGGGGAAGAGAGGGAAAAACGAGAGAGAAGAACAAAAGGTTAGCATCTGGGATATTCACCTCACAAATCAAACCATTTCTATTAACTCCTCAAGCTGCTGGGGCAATCCTGACCTTCACCACAGCCCCTCTGAGCCAGTTTAGGGGAGTGCTACCTTCCCCAGGCCAGGGGATCTGGTTCAGTAGCACCAGCAGCCTCAGATTCCACTCCCATCAATTTGCCTTCTCCCACTCCCACCATAAAACACCCTGAGCAAAACCAGGACAGATGAGAAGCCACACCTGAACCCTGCAGGGATCAGGACATGGGCACAGACTGACAACAGGAGTGGGGCAGCAGAGGACAACATCCAGGGCAGCAGGGGGAGCACAGCCGCAGGGAGAGGCAGGAAGGACAAATTCAGCAGCCTCACGTTCCCCACTCAGGAGAAAGGGAAAGACAACACTGCCAGGATGTCTCAGAGGACGTCAAGATGCACAGACAAGAAGCTCACAAGACACTGCAAGAAGCCTTCAGAGGAGCCAAAGCCTGTCCACACTGGTGGTCCAAGGACGTGCCCTAAGGATCCAGATGCATCATGACCTGGTGGTACAAAAGGCTGCAGCCCCAGATCACCAGCAGTCAGCTCTTCTTACATGGCTCAGGCACTCACCTGTCCTCACCTCTCTGTCCTACCCCACCAATGCCAACTGCCTCTGCTCCAATCAGGGGCAGATGCTTCTTGCTCTGCGCTGCCATCTCAGCCCTGTCTACTTCCCTGGCAGGGAGAGGCATCAGCAGTGCCTCTCCACAAGGAACTGTCCCAGCACAGAAGTCACTACTACACTTCCACAGAGCTGGAGCCATACATCTCAGTACCATCCAGATCAAGGATGCTGTTAGACAGCACTGAAAGACACATCCCAGACTAGAACAACACTTGGAGGGCACAGGAAAAGCAGGTTCTGAGAGGGTGTTCACACTGCCAGCTTCTGAGCAGGGAAGATCTGGTGACTTTGGACCAGAGGCAGGGTGACAGTGCTAATCTGAACTGTGCTTCCACATCATGTCATCGCCAGACATCAAGCCTGGGAGATGACCTCTGCAGCCTCTTTCAGCTCCTTTGTGGAAGCATCTTGTCCTCTGGGCCAAAAGTGGCACACAAGTTCTACAAGCAGATACAAGTGATGACAGACAAAGCCTGGCAGGCACCTGCAGGTCCCAGAGGACAATAACCATCAGGAAGAGCATGTGCCCGAGTCAAAGCAACACTTCACAGTGAGGAGATGTGGCCACCAGGCCAGCACAGACAAGAGACTAAAGCCCTGGCTGCTCAGAAACTCAGACCCTGCCTGAACACAACCATCAGATGCCTTCTCTGCTTCCTCTCTTGAATAAAGCAGAGGAGTGAGGGGAAAACACAGGCAGCCAAACTGAAAACCTGCCATGGGCAGCAAGAGGGCACTGAGGTGACCACAGCTGCATGCTTCACAAGTTCACTGAGGAGTTTGTGTGGCCCCAGAACACTGCCACTCAAGGAGCAGTCAAGTAGAATCCACTCCAACACCCATCCAAGGAAGTCTGGATGAATAAGCAGCAGGCTGAAAGCTGACCAACAGAGCTGACATGGATTAGGAACCTCAGTGGGCAGCTCTCATGGGCACCAGGACTAAGGCACAGACTGCTTCATTCTCCCTCTTCTATCTACCCCACCATAGCATCAGCTGTGCCAACCAGGCCCTCCAGCAGGAACTCCTCTCTGCCCCTGAGCTCTGGAACACTTAACAAGACTTACCTCTTCTCCCTGGCTGGCTGATTGTGTGTCTGCTGCAGGAAAGCCTATTAGCCCACCCATTCCCTCAACCACAGCAACCAGAAGGGACACCCCGAAAAACAGAGATGTCAGAAGCAATGCAGATCTTCAGCCACCCTCTGCTGCTCTTCAGTCAACTGCACTGTACAGAGATCTTCTTATACCCTCATCAGGACACTTCTCTTTTTCCATATGAATCCTTCATCTGCTCCACCTCTCTACAAAAAGCAGTTCTCACCATTTCCAGCAGCCTTCCTAAGGAAGCAGCCCTGACACAGAGGCTGAGGACTCTGACCATCCTTCCCTGCCATTCAGCCACTCTCCTTCCTCACCCCAGTTTACAGAAGTCCAGCAAGATGTAGCTAATTTGTGTAAAGCCTTGAGCCTGTGCTACAGAAAGAGCAAGTCCCTGAAGGATCAGTAAGAACACTCAGCAGGAGACTCCTGAAGCCACCAGACAGACACTCACGTGGGGAGAGTCTTTAGCAGGTTCTCACGTAGCTCCAAAGTCACCAGGTTTGCCAAACTGCAAGAGAAAAGGGATGGAGAAAGCCAGGTTCACTGACCAGGGCTTCAGGGATAGGAGGAGAGTTCATGTCCTTCCCTTGGGACCACTCTGGTCACCTGCAGGAGCACGTGAGCATGGGCACACAGATGGAGATGAGGGGAGGACACGGCACAGGAGGGGCTGCAATGGCTTCCGATGGAGGTGACTGCTTATGGCACAGTGATGGGGACACAACACCGTGCCCAAGACAAGGACTGTGGCATCACACACAGGACTGTCTGCCCCAAAAGATCAGTGCCCTCAGAAAGCCATATCCCATGGGAGAGGCCCTGCACCCCACAGGCAAACCTCATGGGCTCTGCCTTGGCCACCTAACAGCACAAACCATCTCCACATGATGGGGCAGGCCACACCTGGCTGGGAAGGGGCAAACAGGGACTCAAAGTAAGGAAAGAGGTTTTGAGGACCCTGGGTGCTCTCCTTGCCTGTGCCACAGATCCGAGGAGCAGCAGCAGGGGCAAACAGGGACTCAAAGTAAGGAAAGAGGTTTTGAGGACCCTGGGTGCACTCCTTGCCGGTGCCACAGATCCGAGGAGCAGCAGCAGCTGCTGGGACTGGAAAGGACCCTTTTTCACTAGGGTAATGCTTGGAAGTGCTCCGCAGCATGCTCAGCAGAGTGGCAAGCTGTAACTGGGATGGCTCTGCCCCTCCACATCCTGCTGGTGTTCTCACCACAGCCCTCCTCCCCCATCCCAAGGAACCATGGCATACTCACTTCCCAATGTCATTGGGGAGGCTCTGCAGGGACACATCGTTCAAGGCCAAATGGCCCAGGCTGCGAAGCTGCGTGAAGCCCTCTGGAAGCCTGCAAGCATGGCAGAACAAACCACCATCAATGCCATGCACAAAGCAAGCCCTCAGCTCCTCCCTTAGATCCCCCAGAGCCACTCCTGTCACAATCAGTGCCCATGTGAGAAAAGGGGAAGAGCAGGAACCAACTCAGCCTTGGCTCCTGGCCCAGCAGATGCCCATTTCCAAGATGCACCAAAGCCATTACAAGTCCAGGTGTGCAAACTCCAATCTGCAGCACCCAGGAATGGATCTCGGACTAGATGATGCCACAGGATCCTTCAAACTTGGAAGTAGGGAGAGCTACAGTCATCCAAATGCTTGTCTCTGGGTGTTTCTGCAGATGACACTGCAACGTTGCCTACTTTGCTCCAAGGTGCAACTTAACCCAAAAAAAGGAGCAGAAATCCTTTCCTGTTCATAAGCTGTTCCTGGAGCTTCCCTGTCCCACTGCTCTTGACATATCTGAGTCACAGACTGGCACAAGAGATGGCACAAGAGAAAACAGCCCCAAGATGCCACAGGGAAGGTTTAGGTTGGACATGAGGAACAATTTCTGCCCTTTCAGTTGTCCAGGTTTGGCTCAGGCTGCCCAGGACAGTGGTGGAGCCCCCTTCCCTGGAGGGGTTTCAAAGCCGTGGAGCTGTGGTGCTGAGGGCCATGAGCTGGTGGTGCCCTGGTAGTGCTGGTTTAACAGTTGGACTTGAGGACCTTAAAGGCTCCTCCCAACCCAGGTGACTCCGACTCTGTGACTCTGGCACCACAAGAGGGAAGCAGAGAATGAAGCTGGTTAGACGGTGGCTTGGGTAGTGCTTGCCCAGGAACACGAAGGGCAGGAGACATCTAGAGCCAGACTGGCACCTACAGGGATCCTGTAGACAGCACATCAAGACACCAGCGCCTGAAATCCTGGCCCACCAAGGCAAGGGAGCCACATGCCCAAAACACCGTGGATTTAGAGAAAGGAGACTGAAGGGACAAAGCAGAGAGGAGGCTGAAGGGACAAAGCAGAGAGCCCTGTTCCCGGACACAGCTCTGGGCACTACTGTATCAGGGAAGTCAACCCAACAGAGGTCAAATGACAGCTACTCTAAGAAGGGAGAGCAGAAAAGACAGAGTGAGCAGAGGACATCACGAGGGCCTTTCCCTCCTCCCCTGTAGTAGAACAAGCCCAAATGCCTTCTAGTTTGAGCACCAGGGGAAGGGTCTGGGAGCAGGTAAGGAGCTTCTCCCAAGAGGACAGGAGTCCTCACCACTCACACCAGTGGCACCCATACGACTCAAGGTCATCACTCCAAGCCACAAGACCCCCAGAAAACGGAGCAGACACCAGCTCTTCCCTGGGCTGAGTGTTCCACCTGCTCGGAGAACAGACACCTGCAGATCTCGGCATAGGCAGGAGGGTGATTCTAGGCCTGGACTTCAGAAGACAATTCCAAGATAAAGACCAGAGAAAGACAGGGAGAACGAGGAACTTTGCTCTCAGCTGGACAAAAGGCTTGCATCTAAGCCTCCTACCTGGAGAGAGGATTCCCACTGAAGTCTGCGATCTCCAGGGACTTGCAGAATTTGATGCTTTCAGGAATTTCTGGAATGTCTGGAAAAAATACGTGAAAAGAGAAAAAAGAGGCTTGAGAAGAGCCTACAAGGCGGAAAATGGGACACCAGGTACTGCTGACAGCCTGGCAAAGTAAAGCCACTGTATTTTCACGGGTCCAGACCCGCAAGAGGACACTGCAGGAGTCACTGCAGGAGTCACTGCAGGAGTCACTGCAGGAGTCACTGCAGGAGTCACTGCAGGAGTCACTGCAGGAGTCACTGCAGGACACAGAGCAGCGCAGGGCCGTGGGGGAGCCGCTCGGCTTTGACCTTACCGTTACGGGAGATGTCCAGCTCCACCAGCTGCATGAAGTTGGCAACCTCGGGGGGCAGCCTCTGGATTTCATTGTCACTCAGACCCAGCCTGCGCAGGTTCAGGAGCCTGAAGAAAGGCTGACAGGAGAACAAAACTGGGTCAGCTCTGTAGGAAACTCATCTTCTCACTTCAAGGCATCCATCCATGAAGACAACTGCCTGCCTGCATAACCTCTGATCTGCTGAGGGCCTCAACGTGCAGTTGCTGGAGAGATGAGAACCCTGATTAGGGTCAGCGAGACATGAGGGTGAAAGAAGGAAAGCATTTAATGAGCTTAAAGATTCCTTTACCACCTCTGTCATCCCACTGCTCCTCTGCCTCCCTGCTAGGACACAGAATGGATGGTCCTTGCTTCCAAGGATAAGTTCACCATAGGATTCAGAAAGAAGCTCCACGAGGAGGTCACTATGAAGCAGCTCACCAGCAGACATTGCTGTGTCTATGTCTGGCCCAGAGAAGCCAACAAAGGAGAAATGAGAGGACCTCCAGGCTGAAGGCCTGTCCCTGCCACCACACACATCTGCTGTACAGTTGACTTTGTCAGGACACCTGGAGGACCCTCTCAGGTCGGGACACCAGTGACAGGTCCTGGCATCAAGAGGAAATGAGTTTGTGCCACTTGTCCTTCTTAAACGTCCCCCCACTCCAGTCACTGAAATGCTGGCTGGACCTCCAGGGGTATCCCAATCCAGCAGCACCCAGCTCCTTCACACCTCACCCTTCTCAGAAGTCACCTCTATCACCACTCATACTTTCTAGACTCCAAACAGCCACTAAGGAGCTTATTGACCACCACCACTGCAATCATCCACCAAGCAAATGCTGCAGCTGCTTTTGACCCCCTGGGCAGAATAGAACCCAGGACCACGGATCATTTCAGAGCACCTGGGAATGGCACCCAACCAGGAGTGGGCACTGCAGAAAACCTGCAGCTTGGAGAAGTCAGCCACTGGGCACAGCCAGTTGTCTCTGGCAAGGAGTTTGGGTCCTACCACAGCACGGACAAAGGCTCTAGGGCTCCTCTAACCATCCCTGAGTCTTGGCCAAGCCTTAACAAACTAGAAACTCAAACTGGGATGCAAAAGTCCGTAGCGGTGGAGCTCAAGCTCAGGAAGAGACAGGCAGAAGCCACTTCAAATCCACGTGATCATCCTGCCTGTCCCATGAGAGGGTCACACAGAGCAGCTGAGGATACAATCCCAGCTTACAGATCAGTAAGCACTTCCAGAGAGCCAGGGCTGCTCACATCGACCACAATGAGGGAGATCTAACCAGGGCTGGAGGCTTGAATCTGCTTTCTCAGTTGCCTTTCAGAGTAATCCAGGCTGCCAAAACAGACCTCCCCAGGAGTACAGCTGGGGGGGGTTGGGGTAGTGGGACACCCACAGCTGTCACTCATAGCAGGGCTAATCATACAGCTCCAGACATTTCTCTGCCACCTTCCAGAGATGTCTCAGTCTGGAAGTCTTTCTGGCAGCAAGGGAATGTCTGAGGGACCAAAAAAAACAGCCCTGCTAGGCTGAGATGGTCCTTCCATGTCAGTACCTGTGCTGGCAGAGCAGTGCACCAGGAAGGATGAACAGCTGGGACAGGAAAAAGGAAGGAAGGAGACGGGAAGAAGGGAGGGAGGGAGGGAGGGAGGGAGGAACAAGGGGCAGAGAAGGAGTCCTCTTGACACTGCACAGGTTCGGTCCTTTGGATTCAGTTTATCTAACGCTGATCAGTTTAACAAGAAGGGAAGTAGGTGAAAGTCTCAATGACAACAAAGGTTCAGGCCAGAGCAGGAGGTTGATCTGCTATTGTTTCCTAGATCCTTCTCCTAATTTTAGAATGCAAGGAAATTCCAGGCAAGACATTGTGCTGACCTGCTGGAGGCTGCAGGCTGGGAAACAACAACGGCAACAGAGCAAGCACAGCCAGACCTCCAGTACTGCTGCCTGCAGGGTCTCACAGCAGAGGTGCTGACCCTTCCCTAAAAAAAAAATCAACTTAGAACAAACTGGGTCAATTCCTGCTGCAGGTTGCCCTGCAGTGTGCATGGGAAGTGGTCAGTGACACAATGGAGATGATTCCAGTCTGTGGGGCAACCACCAGGTTGCCCTGAACATCATCTGGAGCTTTATCTACAGGGCATTTGGACCGCCCTATCAAGGCCATCAAAATCGAACATCACCACTTGCTGTGGCCCCCCCAGCCCTGCTCCAACAGGTCCACATCTCTGCTGTGCTGAGGACTCAAGAGCTGGCCCCAGCACTGCAGGTGGGGTCTCAGCAGCACGGAGCAGAGGGGCAGAATCCCTTCCCCGCACCTGCTGCCCATGCTGCTGGGGACCAGCCCAAGACACAGCTGGGTCAGGGCTGTGAGTGCTTGTTGTGTGAGCACCCAAAGCCCAGCTCTCGCTGGCAAAGCTCTTCTCAAACCCCAGCAAGCAATGGAAGTTTGCTCTTCCCTCTACTGGGACTGGAGTCAATATGATGCACTTGAGGGTGCTGGTGGATGAGAAGCTGGATGTGAGCCAGCAGTCTGCACTTGCTGCCCAGAAGGCCAAGCACATCCTGGGATACATCAAAAGCTGTGCTGCCAGCAGGTAAAGAGAGGTGATTCTGACACTTTGCTCTGGTGAGACCTCACCTGGAGTACTGTGCCTAGCTCTGGGCCCCTCAACACAGAAGACACAAGCCTGCTGGAGTGGGTCCAGAGGAGGGGCACCAAGATGATCAGAGGGCTGGAGCACCTCTTCTATGGAGCCAGGCTGAAAGAATTTGGCCTGTTCAGCCTGGAGAAGAGAAAGCTCCATGGAGACTTGTAGCCACATTTAACTATCTGAAGGGGACCTACAGGAATACTGGGGAAGGACTGTTTAGAAGGGCTTGTGGTGATAGGATGAGGGGCAGGGGATCGAAACCGGAGCAGGGAAGGGTAGCTTTAGGTTGGACATAAGGAAGAAGTTCTTTACAATGTGAGTGGTGAAAAACTGAAAGAGGCTGTGCAGGGATGTGGTTGAGGTCTCATCTCTGGGGACATTCAAGATTACTCAGTGTGGCCCTGTGCAGCCTGATCTAGTTGGAGGTGTCCCTGCAGACTACAGCAGACAGATGGACAAGATGACCTGTGAGGGTCCCTTCCAACCCAATGCAAGCTGTCAATCTGTAAAACACAGCTACATGACATTGCTAAGGCCTGATGGGCTGCAAACACCACAGCCAACCTCTCATTCTCAGCTCTGGGCACTTCAACTCATGAAGCCAAACAGCCAATGGACAAACGAAATCTGCACCAAAGACTCAGTTGTAGCACTGGAAACAGAGAACAAAGTCCTTTCCAAACTGCTGCTGGAAGTGAGAGTGAAAGCTCCATCCCTGTCTCTGTGGAGGTCAGCAATTATCTCTTTCCCTAACCATCATTAACCCAGCTTCACATAGCTGGCAGGAGAGAGACACCGATTCAGCGCTGCACTGAAGGTCTCTGCCAAGATGAAACATTTGGACACGTGGAGTGTGGTCAGCAGGCTGAGGGAGGTTCTCACCATCTACCCAGCCCAAGGGAAGCCACATCTGGAATCCAGTAATCCAGTTCTGGGCTTCCCAGTCCAAGAGAGACAGGGAACTACTTACTGGAGAGAGTCTAGTGGAGGCTGGGAAGCTGCTGAGGGGCCTGGAGCATTTCTGTGAGGAGGAAAGGCTGGGGCTGTTGAGCCTGCAGAGGAGAAGCCTGAGAGGGATCTGCTCAGTGCTCAGCTAAAGGGTGAGGGGCAAGAGGATGGAGCCAGTCTCTTCCCAGTGGTGCCCAGAAATAGGACAAGGGTCAGAAATTGGAATCCAGGAGGTTCCCTCAGGAGCAGCCTCTTGGCTTGGAGGGTTGTGAGCCCTGGAGTGGGCCCAGAGAGGTTGTGGAGTCTCCTACTCTGGAGAGCTTCCAAAGCCACCTGGGCACTGAGATCCTGAACAACCTGCTGTGGGTGAGACCCTGTGAGAAGTTGAACTCTGAACACATGGACCCAAGGACGAAAGCTGAGCACCTTGAGCACCACATCCAATGGGAAGAGTGGAGAGGAGGAGGCCATCAACAACACACAAAGAACACTGCCAACTGCAGCACCTGCCACATGAAGTCAGGCTCTCAGGGCCATTTGCATAACCAAATAAAAAGCCTCAGATGCTCCTTTTTGCTGCTGCCAGGCAAACACTGAAGTGTGCAACCAACATAAACAACGGAACAGGACCAGCAGAACTTCAGGAGCCTTCTGATTGTGACAAACCTTTCAAGGTAAACCCACCAGTCACTTGGAAGCTACACATACACAAGGTACAGCTACCTGCCATCAATGGGCTGAGCTCCCAAGAAACTCCAGCAAGCCCATGGACCATTCTGAACTACTCTGCTCCTATTAGAAGACACGATGCTCACCAGTCAGCTAGCTCCAGCTAACCACAGCTAGGCTGGAATGACTTTGCTTCGGTCTTAACACCCACACCACGATACATGGAGAACTGAGAAAGGGTGAAGCCCCAGGGGAACCACCAGTGAACCTCTGGACCCAGACCACTGCCTCTGGAGTCACCTCACAGAAAAAAAGTATTTGGCTAAGAAAGCAGAATCACTGCTATGATGGTCAAAAATCTCATTGCAAAGGGACAGGAATGTCAGCTTCTGATGGAAATACCCTGACCATCCTGACCCTACAGCTCTCATCTCCAGTAGGTAGGTCAGACCTACCCAAGGAACATCTCCCAGCAGCATGCTGGTTTGATTTGAGGCTATGCACAGCAGCAGCAGCAACAGGCTCAGCCAGTTGATGAGAACAAGAAACACTGGTAGGGCTCCACTGGGCAGGTTCACCTTTGGCTCCTGCTGAGGAACCAAAATACCTGGGTAGTGAGAAGGTCCTGAGCCTCACATCCTGTCTGACCTAGGACACATTTCCTACTGGTAACCAAAGGAGGTCTGAAACCCACCTTGCACTGCTTCCCACCCAGTGAGACAAGGAAACACACAAGGCCATGGAGTTCATGTCCAAGACAGAGCCACCCATGGCTCCAGCTCTGGTCAGTGGTGAATACCACATGGAAAAGCAGAGGCAACACCCACTCATTTCAGAGAGAGCCTCTGGCCTCACGTTCTCACCATGGACAACTCCTCTCCAGCAATGTAGGTGGGTGCCACTAGATGTGGCACTGCCCAAAATTAAGAGAGGGGGATGTCTGACTCCTGAGTAGAGTCAGAAGCCTAACAGTGCCCTGTACCCCCCCTCCTCATTAGGAACTCCAAGTGTCCACCTCCAAAACCGACTTCACCAGCCACCTCCTCTTCTGCAAGAATGGAGCCAGCTTCCAGTGTCTTCATCCCCAGCCTCCTTCAGCACAAGGTACCTCGCTGCCTGTGGACTCCAGCACAGAACCTCCAGCTGAAGGAAGCCAATATCAGCCAAAGAGCAAAGGAGTGCAGCAGGAGAGCAAGAGAAGGGTGCAGGGTCCCACATGCAGCAGTGCACTCAGAAAGGCAACCTGCATCACGGAGGCAGGCGCAGCAGAAGCACAGAACGGCTGAGGCTGCAAGGGACCTCTCAACATCAGCTAGCCCAGCCTCTGCTCCAAGCAGGGTCAGCTACAGCAGGTTATCCAGAGCTGTGTCCACTCAGGTTTTGAGTACTTCCAAGGATGGACATTCTGCAACCTCACTGGGCAACATGTTCCAGTGTTTGAGCACCCCTCCAGGAAAAGAAAACCCAGAATTTCCTGGCAGTCGCTCTGTGCCAGTTACCTCTTATCCTGCCTGTGGACACCACTGAGAAGGGTCCAGCTCCATCTCCTTTGCTCCCTGACACCAACTACACATCAAAGAACACCACCACCCCCAACACTTCTCTTCCCCAGGCTGAATGCTCCCAGCTCTCTCAGCCTCACCCCACACCACAGATGCCCTAGTCTCATGTATTTCTGTAGCCCTTCACTGGACACCCTCCTGCACAGGACACGCTCCTCCAGAGCAGAACAGAGGGGAAGGATCACCTCCCCTGACCTCTGTGCCAATGCTCTTCCTAACTGCTCATCAGCCTGAGGTCCCTCAGCGTTCCTGCAGAGCTGCTTGCAGGGCGCTCAGTGCCCTGCTTGTCCTGCTGGATGAGGCTGTTCCTCCTCAGGTGCAAAACTGGCAGCAGCAGCCTTCCGCTGGCCGATTTTCCCAGTTGCTGAGGTCCCTCTGAGCAGCAGCAAAAAGACCTGGCACAGGAAGGTCACACACAGCACGTTCATAGGCAGCCAAATCACAAAGAGCCCTTGTAAGCCCAGCCTCTTGTCTGCGAGAGGCCCCAGAAAACCTCTGGAGGAGGTCTCATCCTCCTCTCTGCAATTAGTGTGCCTCCAGCTAAACTGTGTTCCTTCAGCATGCCAACTGAGACAGCATCCTCCAGAGTCCTGCCTCCAACCATCCATGCTCACCTCTGAGAAGCTCCAAGCACCGCCAGTGGGGCTGCAGCAACGCCCCAGGACAAAAAAAAGAAGCTCCTGGAGCTCTGAGGTTGGCCTGGAGAACCCCGGTGCTCAGATGGCCATGCTGGGAATCTGGCCACCGCCCCCAGGAGCTTCCTTTCTCTGCTCAGAGCCCAGCCTCGGCCTCCACCCCCTGCTCGCTCTTTCAGGCGGACCAAGAGGTGGAAAATGAAAGGAGGAGAAGGGACAATGGATGAAAGGATCAGCACAGCCCTGCTGAGCTACCCTCGACTGTGCCCCTTCCCATGAACAGATCCCGAGGGCAGGCCGGCAAAGCCCTGTCCCCAGCCTCCCCTGGGAAAGCTGCCCGTCCCTAGGCATCCACCCCCAGCCACCCCCGGGAAAGCCCTGTCCCCAGCCAGCCCCCCCAGGAAAGCCCTGTCCCCAGCCAGCCACCTGCAGCCAGCCCCGGGAAAGCCCTCTCCCCAGTCCCCCACTCCCATCCTCCCCCCGCCCAAGGAAAGCCCTGTCCCCAGCCATCTCCCACTCCTCATAAGAGACCAGGCCCACCGGCCCGAGGCTGTGCTGGGAGGGAGGGAAGGGATCCGGTCCCTGAAGGACCCTGGCAAGCTGGTGACACAAGGCAGGGTCAGGGACACGACCTGAACAGGCCCACCAAGCTTCCTGTGCAGATGCTGGCACCCAGCCTATGCCCACCAAGGCCCCAGAATCCTCGAGACATTCCAGAGCCCTGTGCCCATGGACAATGGACAGGAGGATGTAGGACGAGCCCATGTGTCCCATCCCACCCCCAGAACCACGTCCTCAAGCCAAGGGAGCAGGGAAAGGTGCTGTGGCCTGGCACGTAGAGAACACCAACTGCTCCTGCCCACAGGCTGCTCCTTGCCTCCAGGTCAACTCCAGGGTGGTTTCATGACTCTTCTGAATCTGTGTTTCTTGCAGCTACAGCAGAGACCTTCTGGCCTACCCAAGGCTCGGCTCCAGCTCTCTCCTCAGCTGGCTGTGCTTAGGCACAGAGATGCTCTCCATGCTCCTTGCACTAACTCACAGCACTGAGACATAGGTGAAGCCACCCACATGTCCTGGCAGAGGTATCTGTCCAATCTCACACCTCAAGCTTTGGTCCCACCAAAGGCACCATGCCTCATCCCAGAAGAGGGGGACCAGGACATCAGAGTCTTTGTCACAGCATCGACTCACTGCTCTCCTCTGACAGCCAACCATCACGCTTCTGCTGTACCTGGAGAAGAACCCTCTCCACAGTGGCCAGCCAAGAGGGAGGCAGGAGGGCAAGTGGAGGCCCAGCCTCCTCTAGCAGTCTCCAGAGAAGGAGCCATGCCCTTGTGCAGCACAGACAGCAAAAAGGGGTGCCCCAGTACCAGGAACCTGCTGCAAACAGCAGACGAGAGAGCAGCTGTCAAGTGCCATCAGGCTGTAGGGACATTCCTGCCCTCCAGCAAAAAAGTTCTCAGCAGGCTTCAAGGAAACACCTCCAAGATGGGGCACTTCTCAAAGTGAAACAGCTGCAGCCCAAGTCACACTCTAGGGCTATGATGCAGGGCAGTGTCTCCAAAATAAGGTGGTGACAATTTACATATCTAGAGACCAGGAACTGAGTCTGTACCTGGACCATGGTCCTCATTCTGGAATCTCACAAAACCTTCTGGCTTCTGCAGCCAGAACCCAAGCTCTGCTGGGCAACAGTAGGTCTCAGACACCCTCCTTCCTCAGAAACAACCCAGGCTGCCTCCACAATGATAGCCCAGAGCCAGGGGTGCTCAGACCTGGTGGTTCTGCTGCAGGACTGAGCATGCCAACAGCTGCTGAGTTCCTGCTCCAACACAGGCTAAGGGGACGCAAGGCAGAGGCTCTGTTAACCTTTCCAGCCCTGGAGGTGCCCCTGATGAGGACAGATCCTCCTTACATCTCATGACTCAAGAGAATTTCAGGTCCAGCTGTCAAACCCTGCTGGCAGAGTTGCACTGCCTCCAGCAGGACAGCACACATTTAATTAAAGGCAGGAAGATAATTACAACTCTCCTGGTGATTCAGGACCAAGAGGAGGGCCTGCTTTCCCATGCCACCAAGGTCTGGGCTCCCAGCAGCACACTGCAGAGCTCCATGGCTGTCCCCGTGCAAAGTGAATGCCCAGGGCTCTGCCACCACGGGCAGGAGGTGTCCATCAGCAGTGTCAGAGCAGCTCTAGGTGCTCACAGCAAAACCAGACCCCACATCTGTGCCGCATTCCCCTCGCAGCTCTCTGGGTAACGCTGGGCTTGGTCTCTTAGGAGCTGCCCATGGAGCAAGCAGAGGCTCTGCTGTGTGCTCCACAGCCAAGACTCCCTACATACAATACACGTTGGCCCTTCCAACCCTAGGGACCTACAGGCAGGAGAGGAGTGAAGGCCACTGGGGTCCCTCCTTGTCCTCCTGCATGGCAGAGGCTCAGGAGAAGCTGGAAGCAAAACCAGCAAAGCAGAGCACTTGGGAACTGCTCAGGTCTGAGGTTACATTCAGTTCTTCCGAGTCGCTCTGCTCAAAGCCAACACCTCACAGGTGAGGCCACAGAACCAGCCAGACCTGTCCTCCACAGCAGGGCAGCTCGGGCAGGACGCCAGCAGCAGGAGCCACCTTCAAGCAGAGCCAGGCTGCGTCACCTGGCAGTGAACCCAGGACACTTCTCTCCCTGCACCGACAGGAGCAAGGAAGGCCAAGTGCCCTCCCACCACAGCCAGGTACCAGAGGAACCACTCCACCCACAATCCAGTCAGGATAGGGCGCCAGTGGTCACCCAATGCCAGCATGGTGGGGGGCTGGAAGGGACCTCTGGAGGTCATCCAGTCCAACCCTCTTTCTGTGGCAGGGTAGTCCAGAGCAGGTAGCCCAGAATCACCACATCCAGGTGGGCTGCAGAAGCCAAAGAACTGATTGCTGAGAGGAGAACATCAGTTTGGGGCTCCAGCAGAGAAGTCCCCACAGGGCAGTCGTGACGCCATGGGAAGGGCACCAGTACCAAGGCAGACCCCCACCCCCGGGCACCTGGTGCTAGTAACTGGAGACTTGTCCTGGCCCCCTTGGGCAGCATGGAACAAGACCATGGGCAGCAGACACAGAGCAGTTGTCACCCCAAGTGAGGGGACCCCAGTCACAGCAGCTCCCATTCCACACTCCTCCCAGAGCTCACCACAGACACTAAACTGGCTCCAGGCTCTTCTGGCCACCAGCACACAACCACCAACACCTGGAAGAAGAGCACAAGAGTCCAGAGACAGCTGATGGTTTGCAGCAGCCTTCCGCTGAGCTGGAGCTTGCAGCTGGGCCCTGGCGAAGGGGCCTCAGAAAGAAGGGAGACTCCCCAGGCAGACCCAGGACAAGGAGGGGACACAGGAACAGCCCCACGTGTCCACACACACACCACAGCCAGAAGGAGATGACCCACAGGCAGCAAGCTGCTGTGACACGGGGTCACACGGCCCTGGAACGCAGGCTGCGGATTTCCGACCATTTAACCCCAGTCTCAGGCCCTGCGGAATGCAGCTCAGACACACAAGAGCACTTGGTCAGGGCACATTCCAGCCAAGACAAGGTCCTCTCCACACCACGGCTGCCCAGCTGCTTCTTCCTGGGCACTGAGTGGGGCCTGAGGAATGCAGAACCTCTTGGGGCCAACCAGCCACTGCAGACAGCTCACTGACCAGGACCAGGACCAGGACCAGGACCTGCTCCCCTGCAGACAGCTCACTGACCAGTACCAGGACCTGCTCCCCTGCAGACAGCTCACTGACCAGGATCAGGACCTGTTCCCCTGCAGACAGCTCACTGACCAGGACCTGCTGCCCTGCAGACAGCTCACTGACCAGGACCGGGCTGTACACCCAGGATCAGGATGGATGCAGGAATGGAATTTCTGATCCAAACACCCTAGAAGCAGACCAGCACAGTTAGCACCTTGCTCTAGAGAAGAGCTGTGGGACCTTTACTGACAGGAGCAATTCACTATCTCAGGCATGAAGGCAGCAGCAGAGGGACTCCTCCCTGAAGCCAGAGCACCAGGACCTCCAACCCAGACCTGCACAGCAGGGAGGAGCAGTCCAACACCCAGTGTCACCAACACATTAGCAAGTCCTGCACAGTCAGGGAGCATCCAGCAGCATTTTCATCAGAATACTGCAAAAGCATTGACCTGGAAGTCTGCCGAGATCATTCTATGGGAAAGTGTTGTGGCCACGAAGGAAGAAGCAAAACCTAACACGCCCCAAGCACTAGCCAAGGACTTCTCCTCTTATCTACTCTACCATTTATCTCATCCCACCCAGCCCTGACACACTGGCACCTCAGGAATGGCCTTCACCAGCATTAACAAAGGGGCCTGACCTTCCTCTGACCAAAGTAGGGTCACCCAGTAATTGCAGAGAGCAGAACTCACTTCTCTGTAATGCCACAGATCTGAACAGCAAGGAGAAACACCACGAGTTCCACAAGAACCTCCTCCAGCTGTCTCAGGCGTTTTCATGAGGCAGAAGTCCCACCACCCCATGAGCTGATACAGCAAACAGCTCTATCTCCAGCACCAAGGGACCCCAACAAATGAGCTCCAACTCTGAAACTGGCCAAGGAGCTCAAGCTGATTAACTGGAAGAGAGTGACTCAGACTGCAGCAGCCTGGACACTTGGAGCTCACAGAAGCACATCTTGGGGACTGGGAGAAGAAACTCTTCCAGAAGAGTAAAGTGTCCCTGAGTGGAAGGAGAGGGCAGGAGATTCCCAGACACAAAGGAGACAAACAACTCCTCTGAACAGGAAGAGCACAAAGAGCAGGCAGGTGCCAAGGCAGCTCTCAGGGGAGCCCTTCAGACATCCACCATTAAACACCCAGAAATGGAAAGAGGAGGAGTCAGAAACCACAGAGAACCTCGCAGTACGAGAGAGCTCTGCAGGCGTCACAGCCTGCAGCCTTTTTCAACGTCCACCACACTCCTCCACCACCACTCCCCACCTCATCCCGGCTTCTGCCAGTGAAACAAGGGTATGGAACCCAGGAACGTACACAACAGGTCAGAGGAGACCTAAAGAGGTTCGCCCAGCCCTGCCTCTAACCATCAACCAAACACCATCTCAGTCTCCCCTGGCAGACACTCAGACAGTAGCCAGAGGGAATAAGGAGAGGTCTCAGAGCAGGTCAGGTGTGGGGCCACCATGCTTTAGGTACAGTGTCCTGGAACACAAGTGAGGGAACGTGAACCTACGCCAGAAACTGTCACCAAGGAACAGGAGGAACCCCAGAGGTGCAACTGACTCCCAGGCAGGCAGCTCAGCACTCAGTGCACCCAAAGACACAGAGGATGTCACTAACCACACAAGAGATGTACCCAGAGGTCACCATAACGAGGTCAGCTGAACTCAGGGGACAGACTGAGGAGGTGGCAACCTCCTCACATCACGCAAAACCAGCACAACGGAAGGTGAGAGGCAGCAGCATGCAGGCCACAGTCACCCACATCTTCATGAACCTCTTCACCACCCAGCAGGTCTTTTTATCTCACTGTCACTCTCACTTGAACCTTCTCCAAGACCTGAGGTTCTTCTGAGATCAACACAGGGCAGCACACCCACACGCTGCCCAACGACCAAGGTGGCTGCACGCCCTGGAGCTCAGAGGGGTGAATGGCCACAGTCAGCTCCTTTGCAAACCTTGAAGGACAAAAATAATTTCTCTGCTCCTCTTTCCTGTTTCCTTCTTTGTATCACAGTATAGTTTGAGCTGGAAGGAATCTTAGAGATCATTCAGTTCCAAGCCCCCTACAACAGTTAGGGACATCTGGGACATCTCCTACCAGCCCAGGTTGCTCAAGGCCCCATCCAGCCTGGCTCTGAACACTTCCAGGCTTGCAGCCTCCACAGCTTCTCTGGGTAAGCTGTTGCAGTGCCTCATCACCCTCATGAGCACGTGCCAAAGAATTTTGAGCCCAGAAAAGCTTTAGCAGCTCATCTCCACAAGTGAGCTGCTACCACGCCAGCACAAACCCCTGCCCACCTCCCAGGGTTCAGATGACAGATGGTGACTGCATGCAGAGAGGAAAGGAGGTGGTGAAATGACCTGCACTTATCTTGTGGGCAGCACCAGGTCCAGAACACCTGGCTGTGGAGGAGCAAAGCTATGTCCGTTTGTACCCATCAACTGGTGTGGCTCCGGAGCTCCTGGAGGGAGCGGAGAGTTTTGCCAACTCTGCACACAGGTCCCATAGCGAGCAAGTGAAACCAGTTCCCTGACTGGTTTTGTTAAGCAAATGCAGCTGGCAGGTTTGACGTGGCCCACGATGCAAAGAATTCACTGGCAGAACGCAGAAGGTGCCCAGGAGGTGCCCGCCACACGCTCAAGAGTTACTGGGCAGCAAAGCTGGCTCAGCCTGGTGAACGCTGGAGAAGTCCAGTCACCGATTACTGGCTCCCTGACTTTCTCAGGCACAGGGAGAGATTTAAAAGCAACAGCTTTGCTCCTCCATGAAGTGACTAAAACCCAGGATGCTCCTGGCAGGCCCCAAATGCCAGGAAATTAAAAGCTGCTCTTAATTAGCTTTGCAAGGCCCCACCTTGTCTTGGGAAAGTGACAAACTGCTCTGGGGTTTCACCCTGCTCCAGCAGCTGGATCCAGGCTGCAGACAAGGACATTAGATGCTGTGACCCCAGTCCACAGCAGCCAAACAGGAGGAATGACTGGAACCTGGACTGCTTCTGCTGGCCAAAATGGCCTGGCCAAGGGGCAAACAACAGGCCTGGGCAGAACAGTCCATGCTGGGCACACAAGCCTCCTCCCTCTGGTGCTTAAACCAGATGTCCATCTCTCAGCTCTCAGTGCAAACTAGTACCAGCTCACTGGGCAGGACAAAAGCTGCTCTGCACTGGGCCCAGTCTGTCATGGCAGCTTGAGTAAGGCAACAGCAGAGAAAAACAACCTCTTCATGGACATCCCCAGGGCTTGCCTCTCCAGCACCACTGCTGCTCAAACCCATGGTATCAAAGCCAGCTCTGCAGCTTCCTCCTTTCCCCCTCCCTGCATGGCCCCAACGCCAAGATATCTCCTGCCCAAGGATCCTTCCAGCAGGTCTTCAGCAGCCACCACTCCTGCTGACACAGGAGAGGTTTCCTCCCTCCGCAATGACTTGTTCTCGACTTTCATCCCTGCTCAGCTCCACCCTCTCTTCCTCCTACACCAAGTCCTAGGAGCTCTGCTCCACCCAAGTTTCGTCCAACCTCCCCCTTCTGCTTTCCCATACTCCAAACTTGAGCACTCCTGAGAGTGCACCAAGATCCTCTGGATCTGCTCCCGGCCTGTGACCGGCTCCATCCACCACCTCCAAATTCCTCCTCTGGATTCCAGACTGTGCTCATTCCTCTCTGGTGAGACTTGTGCCTCTGAAGTACTCCTGAGAGGGGACTAAATGACTTAGGGGTTCTTGTAGTTCTCCTGAAGTGAAGGCTGCACCCTTGAAACGTCCACCTCAGCTGAAGCACCTGCTATTGATCTGCTCTTAGTCCTGCAAAAGTCATTTTGTGCCAGGCCAGGGAGGACAGGAGACAGGCTGTCCTCCTCTGAATTCAGAGCTGAGCACCCTGGTGAAGAGCATGGGGATCTTTCAAATGGAATTGATCATTTTCCATTAAATCATCTCTGTCACCCTGGCAGCAAATCCCCACACCAAGGCAGCAGATGCTCCTGACACAGATCCCATCCATCAGTGCAAACCACCACAGCAGAGCCTCCAAAATGGAAAATCTGGGATCAAAACAGGCAAGACTCCACCTGGGACAAAGCAAAAGGAGCAAGGCAGAGAGCGTTTGGCACCACAGGACAGAAACACAGGCTTGGCTAAGGAGCTGAGGGATGTGTTCAGGAAAGCCAGGAGGCCAGCAGATCATATAATCAGATCAAGAGCAAGGCAGCATGAAGGTGAGGCTCTGGTAGGGAGGGAGATGGTGCTGCAGAAAGAGTCAGAGGTTGTCCATATGCCTGGAACAAGCGGGGCACAGACAGATGGGTACATCAAGCAGAGGTGTCCTGGCAGCAGGCACCAGGCAGGAGAAGCCTAGGAGAAGAGGCAGATCAATTCTAACATCTCCAAAGGAAGCCACTTGCAAACTGTAGGATGAAGTGGCCCTTCCAAAAGCCAGCCAGCCCTCCACTTCTCACCTCTCATGGATGCCCACAAAGCCCTCAATGGCAGCACCCACAAACAATGCCCTTCCTGCATGTGATCTGCATGCCCAGGACCATCGAGTCCACCTGGTCACTGCCAGGTAAGTTCTACAAGCACAAACCATTAGGACACACATTAGGTGAAGCCTCAGCTGGATCTGACCTTGTGTCCTCATTTCAGCAGGCTGCCAGCCTCCTCACCAACTGCCTCTAGACCATCCATGCCACCAGCGGAAGGAAACCCAGGTGGAGCTGGGAAGACTGCGGGTCCTGCTTCTGCTCCCTCTTCCTGACTGGCATCTGGTGCACACCATCTTGAGGCAGCACCCACCAGCAACTCGGTGTGTTCCAGGAGCAGTTCGCACTCGATGTGCTCTGCCTGGATTCCCTCCCGTTCCCCAGTTCTCCACATCTTTGATGCTCACCTTGCCTTGAGGGAGAGGGCACTTAGGTGTTGCTGGAGGAGGGTTGATACCCGTCATGACCGAAGAAAGCCCAGGACAGCTGCAGATGGCACTGGACAGGAACAGTGTGGGTACAGCGAGTCCCAGACACTACCCACATCTCTCCTGGGGTATGCAGGAAGATAGTATCCTCATATACACTCTTGTTTGGCTGCTTTCTCTTCTATGGCCCCATCTGCTGCTCTCCTGAGAGGAAGTCAACTTTGAGCACCTATCTGGCTGCAGCTCCACTCCATTTTAACTACATTTTGCATTACAAATTATTTAATTTCCTGGGAACTGAGCCCTTTTTGGTTTCAGAGTCCCCCCCGTAGTCCTTCAGCAGGAAGCAGCAGCAGTCAGTGGCTCCTGTCCATTCCCTCCAGGCCATCTGTGATACTCCAGAGCTCTCATCTGATGGGAAAACAGCACCAAGGTTTTCAGAAGGGATCTCGTAAATCATAGAACAGCTTTAGTTGGAAGGGACCCTACAGACCAGCTAATCCCAGCCCAAATACCACGGGCAGGGACACCTCCTGCTGGACCGGGCTACTCAAAGCCCACATCCAGCACAGTCTGAAACACTTCCAAGGATGAAGCTGCCCACAACTTCTCTGGGAAACCTGCTCCAACATCTCACCACCCTCATAGCAAAGAGCTTCTTCCTAATGTCCAATCTAAATCCACCCTGCTCTAGTTTCAAATCATAAAAGCTTGTCCATTAGGTCTGACCGTTCCATTCCTCTGACTTGACCACAGCTCTTCTAGGAGAGAAACAGACTCTCCCCTACCTGCTCTCTGTTGTTTTCCTAACAACATGTGGGAACTCAAACACCAGAGAGGAACTATGATCACGGGTGAAATCCTGGCAAGAGCTCCCAAGCCACACCAACACAGCAGCCCAGGCTCAACAGCAGCACTCACGAACACAAAGCCTTCAGGTGACAGGAGGGAGGAGATGTGGTGCTCAAGAGACTCAGCACCTGCTCTTGTGGGCAGGACTAACTCTCTCTCATCACAGACTAACCAAATACCAATGCAAAATTTGTGTTTATCATCCCAGGGATGCTCTTTGCCAGCTACCCAGACCCCAGCAGTTCTTCAGCTCCAGTGGGTCACTGCAAACAGCACAGGATGGGGAACACGCAGCAGGAGCAAGGACCATCACCAATGCTCACCACGCATCCTGACCCGCCTGTAACACACTTCCCAAGAGCTGGAAACAGCCCTGCCTTGAGTGCATGATCCCGCGGTGCAGGGACTGAAAGCTGAGATTGTCACTCTGGTGTCTCACACCTAAACAACCTGGCTTGTGGCAGTTTGGAGGCAAGCAAGCAGGCAAGAGAGAACACAAAACATCAGAGACACCAAAGGAGCAAGAAATTGCCCATTCCAGACAACAGAATGAGTTCAGGTAGAGAAGGATGAATTGCACAGCCTGACAGCACTGAACCAGTTCAGTCTGGCCTGACTCAAACTCCATTTTTGGTTTGCATGGGGGTTTTCTCTCCAGATTCCATGGCATAATCTCCTAACATGTCAGTAACCCAACAAGAAACTTTAAACCAAAAAATAATTACGTATTTCTCAACGTCTTTACTAAAGAGATGACTGAATGCACATCCACTGAGGAGCCTCTGTGCAAACAAGCCACAGCCCCACGCTTCTCTCCAGCACTAACTCTTTATAAAGGGTTCAGTTTCCACAAGGTGTGTGGTAGAACTTCCTCCAGCAGATTCCATGCCCAGTGCCATCTCAGGGACTCCTTTCCCGGGGCCAGGCTTAGATTCCAGCTGCTGTCTGTGGTGCCCCGGGCTCCAGATTGCCCAGCAGACTGCGATCACCACGGCTCAGCTCCTGCCGAAGGCTCCAGGGCCCAGCAGTCGAGCTCAAGCGGACGCTGGAGACCTCCCGGAGGCCGGAGTGTGCGGGTGCCCGGAGTCCCGCAGCAGAAATCCCCTCTGCTGCAGCAGGGACACCTCCGTGCGATGCGGGGCAGCTCGCTGGGAGCTCACTCCCGCGGTAACTAAGCTCGGAGTTGTGCGGCTGAACGGAGCTGCGGGAGCCGCTGCCGGCGCAGGCCGCGGACGCGGGTGGCCAAGGGGCAGAGCCCCGGTACCGTTTCGGGAACTCGTTCGAGGCTTCACACGCTGAAGCCGCGTTCAAACCCCGCTGCGCTTCACTCAGCAACAAGCGCAGATCTGGGCGCCGCTGCTAGCGGCAAAGCTCTTCCCTCTTACAGAGGCCTCTCAGCGGACAGACGGCAAAGCCCTCACACCCAGCGACCCTCCCGGGGGCTCCCCTGTCCACGGGTCTTTCCTCTGGCCGCCGGTGTCGCGGGGAACACGGAACCCCCGGGTAGCCCCGCTCAGCTGCCCCAGCCTGGGCCGGCCCCGCTCGGCCCCGGCGCGCCCCTGCTCCGCCCGAGTCGGCACGGGGAAGCGGCCGGGCCCGGGCCGCCCAGAGCCCCACTCCCCACCGGCACACGGGGGATGGAAAGCGCCGCGGCCAGCAGCTGGAGGCCGCTCCCCGCAGCGGGGCCGGGCAGGCCGGCGCAGTGCCCGCCGGCTCCGCTCCCGGCCAGCCGAGCGGCTGCTGCGGGCGGCCTCCCGCGAGGCCAGGCGGGAGCTCGCCGGTCTCCGGGGCCGCGCCGGCCGGGCCACGGCAGAGCGAGGCCTGCGCCGGGGGGCGGGCGGGCCAGGGCGCGGCCTCACCTTGGGCAGCTCCCGGAGCTGGTTGGCGTCCAGCAGCAGCTCCTCCAGCGAGCGGCTGTAGCGGTAGATCTCCTCGGGCACGGCCTGCAGCGAGCAATGCCGCCGGTCCAGCGCCTCCACGTGCCGGTTGCAGCGCCAGAGCGGCGGCATGCAGCGCAGCATCGCGCCCGGCCGCGCCAGCGCTCGGCCGCGATCGGCTCCGGCCGCGCAGGGGCGGGCCCGGCCGGGCGCCGCCGCGCCGGGAAGGGCCTGCCCGAGGGAGGGCCCGGATGTGCGGGGGCCGGGCCGAGACGGGCAGGGCTGAGCCGAGACGGGCAGGGCAGGCCAGGGCTGGCCCAAGCCGAGCCGCCCCGTGACAGCTCCGTGCTGTTTCCGTATCCGCCCTTGGGGCCTGGCCGCCGTGCTCCGGTCCTGGCCCCGGCCCCGGCCCCGGCGCTCCCGGTCAGCTCCTAGATCCGCACCGCCCCCCGCAGGTCTCCCTGGGAAACCGAGTCCGCTCCCGCCCTGCCCTGCGCCCGCCCCGGCCCCGCCCGCAGCCCGCGGAACGCCCACGGCTGGACTGAGAGGGCTGCTGTGGCGGGGAAGGGCAGCTGCGGCTCGGGAGCAGCGTCCGGCGCCGGTGACAGCGGCGACCCCGAACGCTCCCGCTCTGCCCGCAGAGGAAACAGACGAGGAAAGAATGAGCCCGAGATCGACCCCCCGGAGCTCGATGGTTCCCGAGGGGCTCGGACACGGACAGCAGCTGCAGACACCGTCAGTGCTGGGGAGGAGCCAAAGGTCCCTGCTGCAGGCGCCTGCCGAGCATGGGGCAGGAGCTGAGAACACCCAGGAGTAGGCTCTTCACGGGAGCTCACAGCCCCACAGCAGGACACACGGCAGTAGCTCAATCGAGAGCTGTGAAAGGAGACCCAAAGGGACAGCAGCTGCCCTCTCCCTCACACAGAGCGAAGTATGACTCTCACAGCCTAGGCTGCAGCAGCTAGGATGCTTTGTGACAAAAGTGTAAAACCAAAGAGACTCAGGACCTGTAAGATGTCCACAGAACAATGCAGACCCTACCTGTTCTTCTCCTGTGTTACCTTCACCATTGCTGGTCTCTTCACCCCTCTGTCTTTCTTGCCCAGTTATTTCTGCCATCTCAGTTAACCATTGCCCTGCTTTTCCACATGGTCATCACAAAACGGTAGGATGTGAAAGTGACCTCTAGGTCATTGAGTTCAAGCATCCTGCCAAGAGAGATTCACCCAGAGAAGGTCACACAGGAACATACTCAGGTGGGTTTGGAATGACTCCATGACCTCAGTGGGCTACCTGTTCCAGTGCTCAATTCCTCCTCATGTTTAGGTCGAACTTCCTATGTTCAAGTTTGTACCCGTTACCCTTTGTCCTGTCACTGGGCACCACTGAAAAAAGCCTGGCCTCATCACACTCACCTCCTCTCCAGACAGATGCTATGTCCCAGCCCTCTGTGCTCTCCCTCCTCACCAGTTCTCAGGGTGGACATTGACCTCAAAGCCAGACTTGGAACTGTTCATCCCTCAGGGTTCAAATGTGGCATCTTCTTGCACACCTTTGTGACATGGGACAGAGCCTCAGACACCAACCCACACCAGAGTACCCAGGTTGCTTCCACAGCCTCCATCCTCCTTCTGCTTCCAGCTTCCCTGTGAGGAAACATGGGATCATGGAATCATTAAAAAGAAACCATGGTACTCAGCCTCACATCTCCACAGCTTTGAAACCCTCCAGGGATGGGGACTCCATCACTGCCCTGAGCAGCCTAGGCCAGGCCTGGAGAATGTCCAAGGGCAAGAAATTGTTCCTGTCCAACCTGAACCTCCCTTGGGGAAACTTGACCCCACTTCCTCTGGTCTGAGATCTTGAGATCTCAAGGCACACCTGGCTCAAATTTCCCCTCAGGTTGTTGCAGAGAGACAGAAGGTCTCCTCTCAGCCTCCTTTTCTCCAAGTTGAAAAATTCCAGGTCTCTCAGTTGATCCTCACAAGTTCTCCATACCCTTCCGCAGCTTAGTTCTCTTCTCTGGACAGGGCAGTGTTTGTGAGATGGTGAAGGCAGGAACTTTGAAATCTTTGGGTGTGTTACTCTTCCATTCACTTTAGCTGCAGTGTGATTCTTGACAGGCATCACCCCACCTCACCCTATGACTTCAGATGTTTTTCATAGAATCAGCCAGGTTGGAAGAGACCTCCAAGATCATCCAGTCCAACCTAGCACCCAGCCTTGTCCAATCAAGTAGACCATGGCACTAAGTGCCTCATCCAGGCTTTTCTCCAACACCTCCAGGGACAGCAACTCCACCACCTCCCTGTGCAGCCCATTCCAATGCCAATCACTCTCTCTGGCAACAACTTCTTCCTAACATCCAGCCTATACCTCCCCTGGCACAACTTGAGACTGTGTCCCCTTGTTCTGTTGCTGGTTGCCTGGGAGAAGAGACCAACTCCACCTGGCTCCAGCCTCCCTTCAGGTAGTTGTAGACAGCAATGAGGTCCCCCCTGAGCCTCCTCTTCTCCAGGCTAAACATCCCCAGCTCACTCAGCCTCTCCTCACAGGGCTGTGCTCCAAATCCCTCACCAGCTTTGTCACCCTTCTTTGGAAGCATTCCAGTACCTCAACATCTCTCCTGAATTTCTGCGGTGCAGAGCCCATCAGAAGTCACCAAGGTGGGCAGGTGCCTACAAAAAACAGGAGGGACTGCAGGAACTGCAATACTGGTGATGACTCAGCCATCAGGAAAGAGGAAGAGGATATTTAAAGCCAGCTCTGAGGAATGTCCCAGCTGTGCATCCCAGAAATGGAGGGGTGGCACAACGAAGCAGAAGCAAGGCCATTTTGAAGATGGTTTCAGGGCAGGGTCATGTCAAAGGTGAAGAACAAGAATTTCAGTTATGCACAAGGCTCATGGGTTGGAGACGATGTGGGAGAAACAGAAACGGTTCACCCAGAATAGAAAGCAACCCAAAAGGTGCCTCTGAGGAAGTTGAAAGGACACAATGGGTTTGAATGTGTCCACTGATTTTTGTAGCCAGGTGACCCAGGTACTGGTGGACACTGAAATGCCCCAGTGGTGGTCACCCACAGCTCAAGAAAAAAATGAGCTGACAAATTGTGTCCCTGTCCAGCTACTGGAAGCAGCAGATTGATGGAAAACTCTTGAGGAAGGAGATCATATAAATGATTCACCTAAACCAAAGATGATGGCAACAAACCTGCTCCATGGAAGCACAAGGGCAAGGGTCAGGATAAGGACTCGCTGAAGGTAAATTAAGGTGTTAGACCAAGAGCTAAAGCTGCTGACTTCAAGTTTCCATCTTCAGTGAGCTGCCAAAAATCTACCTGTAAACCTCACCATTCAAAGCCATGAGCTCTGACACGTCTGCCCAGCATGGACATTCTCAAGGGCTCTGCCAGAGGGGAAGAAAATGGCTCTCCTGAAAAGTTCAGATCTTTGTGGAAGGGCAACCAAAACATCCGTGAACAGTGGAGGCCATTTAAGAGCAGCCACCCCAGCAGGCTGCTTTCTGTACTACCAAAATACCAAATACCATCGCTCATCTGGCAAAACAACAGATGGACTTGACAGCAGCTCAGGGGTGTGAGGTCCTTTCCTCTGAAGCTGGTGAAGAAGCAAGCTGTATTTTCTGTTTGGGCTTCTCTTGCTCTCTGCAGTGGCTGCAGCACTGAGACAGCTCTGCCTCTGCTGAGGTGTCAAAATCCCAGCACAGAAGGCTCTGACGCTCACACATCCCACTATTGATAAACCAGGCTGAGGAGACCACCAAAGATTACTAGAAATGTCCCACCATAGCCTTGGTCCCCTCCCCATGTGATGCTGCTTTAATTTGCAGGACCAGGCTTCTGAAACAAGCAGGTTTGGGTGACTTTACATCTGAACTCTCACCTGCTGCCAAACAGACACCATCTGCAGAACATCATTCCTCTGCCCTGTGCTGGAGAAGCTCCAGCCACTCTGATGCTCCCACTGGGAGGCTTGGACTCAAAACATGTTCTGAGCCAAAAGCTTCCTGTGTGCAGCAGCCCTGGAGCAGCTGCTTCTGCTGGTTCTCTCCCTTCAGTCTCAGAACCCCTCCAGAACATGGCCAGATCCATCACCCATGGAGGCACCTTGAGCAGCTTCAGTGGTTCACTGAAACAGGCCTAGATGAAAAGAGTCTTTTCTAGAAGTCCTTGGGTACTTCAGCTGGAGCAGGGTCAA
Source organism: Tricholaema leucomelas (assembly GCA_013400475.1). Lineage (NCBI taxonomy): Eukaryota > Metazoa > Chordata > Aves > Piciformes > Lybiidae > Tricholaema lacrymosa > Tricholaema leucomelas. Next base: position 76,352 of record WAAF01018188.1, on the reverse strand, counting down.
AGACAGCAGAAGCAGAGTTGTGGGCAGTGGGCTCTGCGGTCTAAACTGAGACAGGGGCCCCACCAGCTCAAAGCAGGTACCAGAGACAGGGACTGATCTTCTCCAGCAGCAGCTGCACCAGGGCTCTGCAGGCAAGTTTCACCACTGAGAGGTGCTTAGGAACAGGACGGGTACCACTGAAGCTCTGCTGCAGGACCTGTATGAGATCCAGGCAAGGACAGAGGGACAGGCTGCTGTGGCAGGGACTCCCCAGACTTGCCAGTGAAGGTCTGGGTCACCAGCTCAGCAAAGCCACCACCACCCCTGACTGTACATTCAGGTTACTTCAGCGCCCCCTACTTCAGCTGAAGGATGCTGTCTGAAGCTGCTCTTCAGTGTTCCCATGAGGTCCCTCTTCTCCTCAGCCACACTGAGAGACACCTCCTGCCCGTGCCACCAACACAGGGCCTTGTCACTCCAGACACCTCTGAGAGCCCAGCAGCCGTGAGATGAAGATCAGCACGAGAAGAACAGGCAGGAAAACGCTGACAAATCAGGGCTGTACCTGATCCACACTGGAAGCTGAACACGGGGTGAAGAAGTGGAGAAGTAGTGTGTCCAAGCACCAGGGCACACAACAGCTCTTGACTGCTGCTTCCCAACCCACCAAGTCTCTCCCTGCCCATGGGATTTCCAGTTTAAGCCCAAGCCTATGCCAGCAGCAAGAACTGGACCCAGAGCATCACTCCATGGCTTAAGCCCCTGGAATGAGAGATCATGTCTGAGAAAGACAGCAGCAGAAGGATCCTGCTGGATCCTGAGCTAGATCTTAAGCTGGATCCTGCAGGATCTGGGCTCCAGATTGGTTTCCCTTTTGCCCAGGAGTTGAGCAAGAGACTCAGGAAAACGCATTTCAGAGCTGGGGTGTGGAGAAAGAGGAGCCATGGATACAGGAATGGACTGGAACCAGTGCAAGATGAATTCAAATAGAAGTCTCCTGGCTGAGTTTACTCAAGCTGTGTCCATTGGGGTGAAACCTTAAGTTCATTTTCCAGGGATGCAATCACAAAACCACCAGAAGGAACCTTCAAAGGTCATCTAGCCAAACCCTCTTGCAAAAACCCTGCCACAGGCACAAGAGGTCTCAGCAGAGAGCAGAAGCTCCCATGCTCTTTTCCCTGTTACTGCAAAATGACTCCATGAAAAGACCTGAGAACCCACCAGGTTCTGGTTGCCACCACAGCTGGGACCAGGCTGCTGTGATATTGGTTTTCTTCTCACCCCACTGAAGCTGCATCCTCTAAATCAGCACTTTTGGGCCTGCTTCCCGTCAGTGCTGTTTCCTTGAGGGATCTGTGCAAAGAGCAGAAAGTGGAGGTGGGACCCACCAGCTATGCCATGGAGGGAAGTCCTTTGGGTTTCTTTAGGAGTAATAAAACCCTGGGATGCTTGAAAACAGGGAATGTCCTCCTGCACCATGAAGAGCAGCAAAGCAGCAGAAACTGGGCCAATGAGTCACCAGCATGCTGAGTTGTGGGAGGCCACTGGGGTCACTGGACAAATGCCACAGCACGTTCAGGTCTCATCACCTGCATTTAAAAGAAGGAAAGTCAAGATAACACATGCTAAGAAGGGCTGCCACAGCAGCGACCAGGCCAAGAGCTGAGGCCAGGTGGATACCAAAGAGCAGGGGCCATCAAAACAAGCCAAGGCCAGGCTTGGTGTTAACTTGGAATAGGAGGGAAGCAGGTTATCCAAGCTGGCAGGCAGCAGGAGTGCAAAAAACACAACTGGATCAGCAGTGACCACAGGTGCCCTAGCACAGAACGCTCTGTTGTGTGTCTGAAACAAAATACAAACACTTGACTCCAAACTCCTCCAAGCCCAGAAGCAGCCCACAGCTGCAGGCTGACTTCAGCTCCTCCTGGAGCTCCTCCAAGATCATTCCTCCTTTATGTGAGCTTCTGATCTAGAATGGTCCATCTCCTTGGGTCATCTCCTCAGGTCTCTCAGACCTCCTCCACCACCCACACCAAGCAGTGCAACTCATTACCAGGAGCTAACACTACTACTTCTCCTAAGCTGGACAAGTTGCTGCAGCATATGGGTATCAGCTTTGTCAGCACCACCAAAGCTTTGAGTCCTCCACAACAGGTCCCCTGAACTCTCCCCTTCAGGCAAGAGGTGTTGTGTCACTGTCAGAGCACAAGGACCAGAAGTCTGTGTCTCATAGGTGCCCCTCAGATGCCACACCCCAGCACTTCTCCCACCCCAGGCAGGACACCTTCTGCCCATCTTGCTGAGGGGGCACTGGCATAGCAAAGCAGGAGCAGCAAAGGGTGGCTCTGACTTACCAAAGACTGAAGTCCAAACCATGTGCCAACATAAAGCTGCCATGAACCCTTCACAAAGACCCAGCTAGACCAGCTTTGGGCCTTGACTCACACTTGGGCCTCCCCAGCTAAGCCAAACAGGCAGATACTGGGCAGAAAGCCCCCTCCTAGCACCACCCAGGCTCCCGCCATGTTCACACAGCAGCACCTGGAGTGCTGCTCAAACACCTCATGAGGAGTTCTTCCTGCACTGCCACCTCTGCAGCAAGCAGCCCCTGGATGTGCTGTGGGACCTTGCCCTGAGCACACACACATGGAGCCCACCAGCCCTGTACACACACACAGAGCCCACCAGCTTGCTTTGAACCTTTATCCCAGCTATGAGTACACCAGAGACCCCTGCCCACCCTGCCACGTTGGCACCTGCGGCCGAAATCCTGCCGGGCAGGGCAGAGGATACCAGGCCAAGTCCTTCAAGTGCAGTTCATGCTGAGAGGTCACTGTTGTCAAACCTCTCCTGGTCGTAGACCTCTGCCACCACCTTCCTGCCTGCGAACCAGCGCCCGTTCAGAGCCTGGATGGCTTTGTGAGTCTCTGAGGCCATGGAGAACTCCACAAAGATCTTGACGATGATCTCGGCATCCTCCTCTTCTCCTTGCTTCTCCTGGTAGATGATGACCCTGTTTACAGCCCCAAATTTGCCACACTCTTCTGTCACTTCTCCTTCCAAGTCATCATCAATGTCCTTTGGATCCACCATGTTGCGAAGCACCATCACAGTGGACTGCAGAGAGAAGGGACAAAGGTCAGTTTATGGTTGGACTCTATGCTCTTAAAGGTCCTTTCCAAACAACTCCACGAGTCAATGTCCCTGAGAGACACTGAGATGAGACTAGCAGAGCTACATCAGGCTGTGCAGGTGTCTGAGCACCACTGGTCCTTCCAGAGCTATGGAAGCATAGTCACATTCCATCAACTCACTCACGTCCCAAGTCCTTAGGCATCCATCAGTCCATCCCGCCAAGCACCCAAAGCACGAGTTCCAGGCTCCTGTGCCATGGCCAGGTCAGTCAGGGAAGGCCTGTGCCATCTCCTGGGCTTTCCTGGCACACACTGTGGAAGCTCAACTCACCTGGAAATGTCTGATTTCCCTTGTACTTCTATCCAGCTATTTTCTGCTTTCTCATCTTCACCACCACCCCTGCAGGGCTTACACCAGGTGAAAAAGTCACCTAGGTCTGTAATACATCTGCCAGCTGGTGACTGTGGACTGTGACACAAGGGCTGCAGCACACTTCTGATATGCAGCCCCCATCAAGCCCTCTTGTGACTGAGCACCTCCATCACAACACATGAGGTTGGAAGGGACCTCTGCAGGTCACTAGCTCAAGCAAGACCACCTAAAGGTGCACAGGACCATATCTACATGATTTCTGAGTGTCTCTAAGGATGGAGACTCAACAGCCTCTCTGGGCAGCCTCTGGTCCTTCCCACCATGGGTTAACTGAAACAGTTGTTACAGTTCTCATTCTCCTGTCCATTGGACCACTTTTGAGGGCCTCCTAGAAGAGCAAGAGCTGTCAGAATACAGCTCAGAGGACCACGTCATTAAGATTCTTCTTCAGCATTGCTTCATTTTTTCAAGCAATAAGCCAAGGAAGTTAGGTTCTCTCAGGAAGGTGCTTGTGAGAGAAGTGGCTGTGAAGCCAGAAGCTTGGAAATGTCTTTGAAAGCAAAGGAGAACACTCCCTGGCTAAGTCAGCTGTGTCCTCCCTCACAAAATGCCTCTCAGCATTGGCCCTGCTCACAGAAGAAATGTCACTGGCTCAGGGACAAAGCTCAGGAAATGTCTCAGAGGAACCTCAACCGCTGCTCATGCCCAACCAAGAAGCCCGAGAAGGAGATCAACACAGCACCTTCAAAAATCACCTAAGACTCTACTGCTCTGTTTGATGTCCTGGCTGCTCCTGTCATTCACTGTTGTTCTCTCTCATGGTAACTCCTGTGAAACCCTGGCTTATCAACACCTCAGAATTCCATCCTGCAGGAAATGGTGGTGGGGAGAAGGTGGACCCAACAGCTGGGACTAATTATCCCTGACCACATGACAGCCCCACCAATTACAAGCCAAAAGGCTGCTAGGGTTTGCTTTGGTGATGCCACGGGAAGTCACAGTCAGAGACATCTCCTAGCCAGTGCTCTTCTGGCAGTGACTGGTCTGAACCTTCACGGAAACCCTCAGAAGACTCAGGAGGCAGAGTCAGAACCATCACGAGCTGCAGGCAAGCAGGTGACCTCTGCAGCACCACACAGCTACATCAAGTATGGACAGAGCTGCATGTGGTGGTCTCCTGCTGCCCACCAGGCCCCACAGATGTACCAGGTGTGGAGAGCCCTGCCAGCAGTGGTCTCCTGCTGCCCACCAGGCTCCACTCACCTCCTGCTTGCGCAGCAGCTTCTGCATGACCATGTGGCGGGCACTGCTGCCCGAGATGCTCATGTGCTCCTGCTCGCTCAGCATCTCCGGACGCTCCGACTCCTGCAGCACCTCCTCCTCCTCCTTCTCCTTCTTTGCCTCCACCAGCCCCAGCGCTGGAGGGCTGGCCAGGATAGGGTTCACCACTCCCACCTGTGGGATGGTGACGGGGATGGGAGGGCGGGCGGGGGTCACACCTGCAAAGACACAAGCTCTGTGGCATCAGGAGAAGAATCAAAGCTCTGTGGTACCTGGTGTACAGCACCAGCAGCAGAGAGGGACCCAGAGTCTAGATGGCTTCCTTTGCTCTGCACTAGCAGGCAATGGAAAAGGCTGCCCAGGCAGGAGGTGGAGTCACCAGCCTTAGAGATATTCAAGAAACGTGTGGACGCAGCAATTGGGAACATAGTTTAGTGGCCATGATGGTGTTAGGTCGATGGCTGGACTCAGTGACCTCAGAGGGCTTTTCCAATCCAACCAATTCCATGATTTTAACAATGTCCAGGAATGCAAAAGCAGCAATTCAGCAGCACCAGGACACAAACCCTCAGCATGTGCAGCACCTACACATGGGGCAGGAGCACAGAATCCTGCATGGAAGGACACTTACCCAGTTCCACCCCACACTCCCCTGCTCTGACCTTCATGTCACTGCCATATCTCTATCTCATGGAATAGTTTGGGCTGGAAGGGATCTTTGAGATCATCTAGTTCCAATCCCCTGCCATGGGCAGGGTCAGGGTCATCTTACACTAGAACAGGTTGCTCAAGGCCCCATCCAGCCTGGCCTTGAACACTCCCAGGGATGAGGCACCCAAAATCTCTCTGAAGAACCCATTCCATGTCTCACCACCCTCATGGTGAAGGGTTTCCTCCCAATATCTCATGTAAAGTTCCCCTCTTCCAGGTTAAAGTCACCCTCCCTTGTCCTACTCCAAACCAAATCCCTGCTCTGCTGCACTACTAAAAACCACTGCAGCTCCAGAGCAAGGAGGAGAACCTCAGCATCCACCTCTCCTGAGCTACAGAGACCCTGCTCTGTGAGAGGTCACAAGTGACAGAGAAGAGCCAACGCACCTGTAATGACTCCTGGAGCCTGTGCTGCCATCACAGCCTGTGGCAATGCCCCCAGGGGCTGGGCCAATGTCAGGGCTGGGGACACCAGCCCAGGGGTTGCCAGCGTGCCAAGAACTGCAGCTCCTGCCACTGCTTCCTGCAAGACAAGAGCCCAGGAGTTAGCTTTGCACCAAGGAGACAAAGATAGAGGTGTCCAGCTAAAGCTCATCTGCTTCTCAGAGGCACCCAACTCCTCAGCTCTCCATAGGATGCTCTCATTTTTCCCTCATAAAATGCAAGTCCTCTCCAAGGCAGCCATGCTCATCTAATGTTCCCCAAACACCAGGCTCTGCACCTCAGCTTCTTAGGGAAATTTCTTTCCTTTGGAGCTTGATCCAAGCCTTCCCCACACTGGGCTGAGATCAGTGCCTGCAGATCCCAGTTTCCCTGAAAGCAGGTCCCACTGTTGCTATTGTTCAGTCACACAGCAACAGTCTGCACAGGACAAACTCACAGCAACACCCCCAGACGGGCAAACACACCCCTGAAGCTGCCAGGCTCTGAGCTCCACCCCCAGCACACACAGCAGCTCCACCCTGGAGCATCCTTGATCCAGCTCCTCATGCTGCTGACAAAAGGGAAATGCTTCTGGAGGCACCCAGGGCTCTGCTCAGGCAAGTCACCTCTTACTCCTCTGGTCACCAGCTGCCCCCACTTTTTACTAAAACAGCTACAGATTCCAATGGCTTCAGCTCCTCATTCTTTCTTCAAGGCTGGTATTCAACTGGCACTGCCCAGCTTTTATCCTTGCTACTCAAAGCTTCTCTTCATGGTTTCATCTCAGTAGGATGACACCTCCTCCCTCCTTGGCTGGCTGCAGACCCAAGCCTGCCTGAAGCTTCTCCGTCATGTTCTTGATTTCTGGAGCTCTGCTGAGCTGACCAATCAGTTTGTGCTTGAACCCTGTGACACTGAAGCCCCTACAACATGACCATGAGATTTAAAATCAGCTGTTCCACCAGGAACCCTGCAGGAACACGAACAACAGACCCTGCCCTCTGTTCCTTGGTCACCCATGTGGCATCAGGCCACTCAGACCTGTGCCTGGACAAAGCTTTCCCAGCACTTCTGAGGCCTCTCAGAACCTTTATTTTAGTTTTTCCTCACAGCGATGACTCCAGCAAGATTGCCCAGAGATGACCCCATGGCTGTGACAGATGTCAACCATCCCATAAAGTGTTAGCAGTTCTTCTCCAATGTCATTTTGATCCAAACAATTCTTCTAGCCAAGACTCAGCTAACCACAGAGGTCCCCAATCCGGGGATTTCATTCACTGTGGTGGCAGCTCCTCCTGCTCCTGCCTTTGATCTCAACAAAAGAGTCACTCTCAAGGCCAAGCCCAGCCAGCACCAGCAGCATGCACAGGCTTGCTGTGTCCCAGCAGTTCTTGAGCCTCAAGGAACCCAAGAACCCAGCAGTGGTGGGACTGATTTCTTTCATGGTTTAAAGCAACACAAGGGGAGACTCTGCTGAGACACGTGGGAGTCTGCTTTGAAGGGCAACCTTCCCCTAGCAGTTAACAGTTAGAAGCTTCTCTCGATTCAGGAAAACGACTGGAGAGCTTCTGGATTACTCTGTCAACACCACTCCTGCTCCATCACTATTTTTTCTTGTCTCTAGCTAGCCTGGAGCCACGGCAGCCATGACACTTCAACAGGTAGGCAGAGTGCTTTCAACAGAGTACTGCTCACCCAATTGTCACTGCCCTCATCAGCCTGCTCCCCTTCTCCAGCCTCTGCAACCCTCTTCTTTATCACTACTGTTCCCTCTCATCCTCCTCCACCAAGCTCTGAGAAGCTATGCTGGAATCCTCCACAATGCTAGTGTCAGGGGCAAGCTTCTACCTGTGAAGTCCTGGGAGCAGAGCACAGTCTGGGTGAGGGGCTTCCCCTCTGAACACACTGGCTGTCACTGCACACCTGTGCCAACTCTGTGGAGGGTGGCACCAGCCTAGGCCTCACCTGTGCTGTGATCTTGGCAGTGGCAGCAGCTGCAGCTACAGCAGCGGCTGGCGGAAGCCCTCCTGGCGTGGCAGGCGTCAGGAGTGGCATCGGGGGCGTCACAGCCTTGCCCACTCGTAGGTACTGACCCCCCAGGTCGAAGAGGTTCATGGAGGACACGGCATCCTGAGAGGACTGTGCCTTCTCATACTCTGTAGCAAGGAAGAGCAGTGTTTGTGAACCACCCTTTTTAATCTCAAAGCCAGGCCCCCTCTCACCACACAGCAGAAGCCACCACCCTGAGCTCCTGTGAGGAGCCCCTGGTGCTCAGCTCCCTCACCCCACCAGACCTGCTATGTGCAGCCAGCAGGGATCCCCCAACCTATAAAACAGTAACTCAATATCCCTGGCTGCTCACTGCAGCTCCAATCTCAGGCCCAGGCTTGCTCCAGGATTATTTCATAGAATTGCAGAATGGTTTGGGTTAGAAGGGACCTTAAAGACCATCCAGTTCCAAGTCCCCACCATGGGCAGGGACACCTGCCACTAGACCAGGTTGCTCAAGGCTTCATCCAACCTAGCCTTGATGACCTCCAGGGAGGGAGCATCCATAGCTTCCTTGGGCAGCCTGTTCCAGTGTCTCATTCTGTCTCACTGCAATTCCTCACCCAGAGGTGGGAGCTCCCCAGCCACTCACCAATGAAGCCATAGCCTTTGTGCTTCCCTGTTGTGGGGTCCCTGGCCAGTGTGCAGGACTTGATCTTCCCAAAAGCCTCAAAGACACTCTTGATATCATCATCTGAGAGGTCCTGGTGGACGGAGGCCACATAGATACGGTTGAAGGCCCGTGCCTCCTCGGCCAGCTGGTCGATAATGGGCTGTGCCTGCCCGATGTTGCTGGGCCTCCCCACCTGCAGAGAGGACACAGCAAGGAGCCCCTGAGTCTTGAGCAGCACCAGCAGCCTGACCAGGGCCTGCAGCAGAAAGGCACTGCCCACCCACCACCTCTTCAAGGAACCCAGAATGATGAGGGTTGGAAGGGACCTCTGGAGATCGGCAAGACCAACCCCACTGCTAAGGCAGGGTCACCTAGAGAAGGCCACACAGGAACATGTCCAGGCAGGTTTTGAGTGTCTCCAGAGATGGAGACTCCACCACCTCTATAGGTAAGCCTGCTCCAGGTCTCCATCACTCTTAAATTAACAAAGTTCCTCTTCATATTAAGATGGAACTTCTTACGCTCAGGTTTGTGTCCTTACCCCTCTTCCAGCCAAACAACACCTCTTGGGCCACCATTAGCAAAGGGCACAGCTGACCCAGCTCTGGGTCCCACCTGCTGCAGGGGGTGGCAGAAGAACTAAGAGCCTGGCCAGACTCTGTTCCCTCTCTGCCACATTTCTACCACTTATATTCCCTGAGCTGCCAGGAACTGAGAACATCCTGCTAGCAAAGCACAATCTTTCCTTTGGAGGCTCCTACAATCCCTGGACATCCCACTGCAGAGAGAGTGTAGAAGAGATGGAAAGGCAGAGAATGCTGGTTTCCCCCTAAACGCTTCACAAGCCCACTCTCACCACCTGAACAAACACAGCCATAGTTTGTGCCTTCATTCACAAGGTCTCCTTCTGGATACAAAAGTCAGCCTCTTCTTTAAGTCTCTCACTATCACCAGGCCCAAAGTCTGGTGCTACTCATCTGCCACCCACAGACATGCAACATGAGATGGAAGCAGTAAAAGATCAGCCTTAACCTCAGACCTGTCCTCAGGAGACTTCCAGCCCATCTGTGGCCAGAAAGCCCTCAGATAGCTTACCAAAAGCTGCAAGGACTGATAGCATGCTGGGGACTTCTCCTCAGAGGAAAAGAGACCCAGAGCCATCATGTGCCAAACAGGCTGAACACCAAGGTCCATCAGGAACAAACCTGAGGTTATCACCCACACTACAGAACTGTGAGGAGCATTTGGAAGCACAAAGCCTTTATGCCAGCAAAGAGAACCAGGAACCCCTCAAGCAGCCTGCTACTCACCTTGATGTTCCTCCCTCCCAGCATGACTGAGTTCATCTGCTCCAGGGCCAGCTGGGCAGCTTCAGGAACCTCGTACTCCACGAAAGCAAAGCCCTAGGTCAGAAGGACATACTGTTGAACCACAAGCTCCATCCTGCCTCCAGTTTAGCGCCAGGCTGAGGCAGCCAACACCTCCCATGTACTCTTGCAGCCAAGAAGAGGTTACTCCTTCAAGAAGCTTCTATTAAAGCAGAGAATCAAGTGCAGAAAAGCTGACACAAGGCTACGAGAGCCTCCCAGCCAAAGGCCACTGCACACAGGGCTGCCGGGCATCTTGCATCTACCCCATGCCACCCCGGTCTGGTTCCCACTGCAGAATCCTGCAGAGCCAAGCAGAGTAGCAGCCACAGACATTTATCCTGCTCTCCACAAGCATGACACAGGCTCCTTCCTCCCGGAATACTGTCAGGAGAGAAGACCAACCAGGTCACTGCAGAGCTGCCAACCCACCTTGTGCTTCATGGTGACTGAGTCCCAGGACATGTCAATGCTTTTGATTGGTCCAAAGGGGGCAAAGGCCTGGCGAATGGTGTCCTCTCCCAACTCATAGTAGATGGAGCCCACGTACACGCGGCACATGATGGCCAGGGCGCGCTGCCGCTGAGCTGCCATCTGTAGTGGAAAGAAGAACTGGCTGGTTAGACCAGGGGGTGGCCATGGACCTCCTTCCCAGCCTCCTTCCCTCCCAGGAGCTATGGCCCCACCACCGGTAGCTCCTCACTGGGCTGCAGCGCAGCCTGGCACAGGTGGTGTGAGGAAGCCTTTCCCTGCTGGATGCACAGACTGTGGGAGAGCAGTGCAGCTGCAGCTCAGTCCCGGACAGCCAAAGCTCTGGCATGGCTTGGCACCTCAGGAGCCATAGCTCCAGTTCTCCTGGCAAGGTCTAACCCACCCCAGCCTGACCACGGCTCCAGCAGCATCAGCAGGAGGAGAAAATAACTTCACTCTAGGACAGATCCCCCTCCAGGCAGCAAAATTCTTGGTTCTGGACGCTCCCAGCAGTGTCCCCACCCCACACCCTCCCACAAGGGACAGCAGAAATCCAATGCTGGGCACCACCAGGCACTCCCTCCCACCCCCATCCTCCCAGGCAGCAAAGGATCTGGAACTGGGCACCTCCTCCCCACCCCCACAGGCATCACACCCCCCACACCCGCCCCAGGCAGCAGGAGATCCAGTACTGGGCACCACGTCCACCTCACTCAAGAGCAAAACAAAATCCAAGACCTAAAGGGTAAATTTGAGCTGCTGGGCCTGGATGGTGCCAGTACTCATCACTGCCTGCCCTCTGGGCTCTGAGGGGCTGCAGCCCCCAGGGCATCACTCTGGGGGAGAGAGGCTCTGTGCTATCTCCCCGGCCTGCCTGAGAAGCTGTTCTGAAGGACAAGCCCAGACACCTCTCACAGCAGCACCCAGGCAGCAGCTGACCCTGCCAGGACCTTGGGAACACTCTAGTAGAGGCTGCCTACAAGGCTGGCAGAGCTTGGCCAGCAGGTCCTGGCTGCATCTCCTGGGGACCACGGCAGGCACCTGGTCTCTGGGGAAGCAGCTCCCTATGCTCAGCAAGCTACAGGGCACTGGAGATGTGTCCCCCTGCTCTGCAAGGACAGGAGGGACAGCGGTGGGGCAGGGAGGGCCAGAGGCCGCTGCAGAGCAGGCACATGCAGTGCAGAGATGGGGGCCTTTCCCTTCCCAGCACAGCAGTGCTGGAACCAACTGGGGAGCTCTGGACTACCACCACCTCTGCCCAGTCCTGCTTAAGATGGTCTTTGCTAAGGCCTTGACAAGAGGCCTACACATGGAGGAAGCACATCAGCCTCTGAGGTGTCTGGGGACAGGATTCTATCTGTGACAGTCACAGAATCAGACTGGGCTGGAAGAGACCTTAAAGATCACCTAGTTCCAAGCCCTTTCCATGGGCAGGGACACTTCTCACCAGAGCAGGTAGCTCAAGGCCCATGGACTGTACCTGGAGAACTCCTCCCTCACACCTGCCCATGGGAGGAAGCCAACTGTGAAGGCTCAGCTCCTGCCCCTCAGCAAGGCAGGGCCACCATGAAGAGGAAAGGTTCTCACCCTGTGCTGCTGCTCCCGAGGTGACATTTAAGTGTCTGGCAGTGTTCAATTTACTCTGCATGGCTGCAACTAGAGGATTATGGCACATACACAGCAGATGGGTTGTCTCCCAGCTTCTCCAACACATTCCCAGCTCTGGTGCAGGAAAATCTGTGAGCAGCAGCGCTCAGCCTGTGCACTCTGAGGGTTTATGGGTTCAGAGCCACCACCAGCCTGACCCTAAGTGTCCCAGTGCCTCACCCCTGGTGCCACAGACTCTGACAAACATCTAGTGCTCCACTGGGAGGCACCCCAGGTAGAGAGATCTCCACCATCTAGAGGGCCTAGATACTCCCTGAGGACATTTCTTCTATCCGTGTAACAGGGGCAGGAAAAGGGCACTGTCCTCCCATATGACAGCAACCTCTGCAGGAGGAGGACCTTACCCTGCTGCAGAGATCCTAACAGAACAGGTGGGGTGGAGCGAGGAGCACTCTCTACATCATGCTAGAGATCTGGGCCTACAAAAGGCAGAGCTGAGCTGGCTGTGGTGACCACATGGCTCCCCAGCAGGGATATGCAGCATCAGGCATGGGGAATTAGGAGCAGAGCTGTGAACTGAGCACACAACAGCATCAGCAGCTCATGACCAGAAATCTCAATGCTCCTCACCAGTTACACCAAGGAGGCTTTACTGGCCACTGGCCTCCTTCTCCACCCACAGAGCAGAGCCTGAAGTACCTGCAGCCCTCACAAAGGCAGCAGATGACAACTGTGTTTAGGTGGGGTTGCTGCCAAGGGCCTGTGGAGGTTATTTTCAGGACAAGCCAAATATGATCCCCTTGGGAGCACTCCTCTGAACAAAGAAGGTGATGCAAGAACATCACCACTAGCTTCAGCTTCACTGCAAGGCCAGGAAGTTGTGCTGGTCTTGATGCAGTGCTGAGAGGAGAGGGAGCTTCAACCTCAAGCACTGAGACATTGCTGTAGAAAGTCAAGGCTGCCATCTCCTTCAGCTAGGGACTGGTAAGTCTGGTCAACAGGACAAAGTGTTGGGCATGATTCTGTGGGCACTTCCTACACTCCTTGGGGTTTGGGGATGAGGCACTTGCTGAGGACAAGGCACCCTAACTGCACTGGGCTGATTCAGTGCAACCACTGCTCCTGGCTTGTCCACTAGCAGCGGTCTGACCCTGGAGAGGAGGAATGTTCTGGGAGAACAACTTGAACTCAGCCATGAGGAGAAATGAGACAGCCTCTGCACCACCATCAGCACGCACTTATCTGCTGCCCAGCCTCAACTTTCTGGTTTTAAGCCAAACAGATGGAGCTGTGCTCTGCAGGGAGCATCTCCTTTAACTGGTGTTACTGGGCTGTGAGGCCTCAGGCAGCCACTCTGCTAAGCTCCCACTGAGGTGGACACTCCAAACTCACACCCCATTGACATTTACTGTGGCTCCCCAGCTGACACTGCTGGAGCAGTGCTGGAGGAAGGCTTAGTTTGGGTGCAGCTTTCCCTTTGCAGTTCGAGACTCTGATTGTATTTGAACTCCAACAAAATGGAAAAATACTGACAGGCGAATTTATGAATGCACTTTTCCAGGGGGGAGCTGTGTGGCCAGTGCCCAACAAAAGGAGGGGATGGACAATCCCAGGTAGTTAAGCTCTTGGTGGCATCTGATTAGAAGTTCCAGCACTAAGGGGCTGCACAGGTTCTCTGTGTTTCTCCAGCTCTGTTACTTCCATCCTGTGTTCATGGTCTGTGGAACATGCCATGTTCACCTAGTCTGGACACATGCACAGTAAAGAGCAGTCTTGCACCACGTTCTGCCAGCCTGGAGTGCCCCAGTCCTCCCCAGCACCGCAGCTGCCAGCTCTCCGGTGCTCTGTTGGCCGAGAACTTGCCCACTGGTGAGTTACCTTGGCAGTTAGTTTTGGGTCAGGACCTCAGAACTGCAGCATCCCTAGAAATGCAGCTGCCACAATCTCACGAGTGCGTTCAGAGCTGTTGGAAATCTAACGCTGACTTTGCCACCTGACTGCAGGACCCCGACTGCCCGTGTCTCAGCAGACTGCACCCAGCCTAGGGTCTTCTCTGGGGAGCTTACACTTGGCCTCTGCTTGTGGTGCTTGTCCATAACAGGTGGGGACGTGGGAGGGTGGTGCTGGGTGGAGTTAAGAGCATTTTGTATCACCACTAGGTAGGTCCCCACGCTAGGCCCTGACTAAGACAAAGTGCCCCAGAAGAAGTGAATATGTCTATTGACCGATTGTAAAGGTGAGAGAGGATCTCCAAAGCCCATTGTCACTGCTGCCATCTGAAAGACAGTAAAGACAGAGTTCAGTCTGTTGGAGCTGAGCATACTACGGCTGTTTGTACAAACTCAAGCAGGCGGCGGCACAGGGACTGCGGCAGAGGCCTCTCCTTCCTCGCCCCTCACTGCCTGCTCCCCAGGGCTGTCCGGCGCGGGGAGCCTGCAGATGCCAGTCCCACCAGGCCAGGGTGGAGTTGTGCTGCTGCCACTGCCTCAGGAAGCAGGGTCTTCTCTTCCCAGGGGGGACTCAAGGCAATAGTAACCTTGCAACCTCTGCAATCACTGTCATTGGTTCACCCCCAGCCTTTAACAAGGAGCCCCTCAACTACAGCAGAGGCTCAGAAGCACCCACAGCCCTGAGCTGCCCTGCGGCCAGGCCACCCATACTGCTGCTGGGGTCAACATCCACGTCCTTTGGCGCAGAGGGCAGTGAGATGTGACCAGTACATATCTGCAGGGAGATTCCACCCTAATTAGGTGTTCCCAGTGCACTGGTACTCCAGCGCCAGCAGGAACAGCCAACGGAGAGTCTCTGGGATGTGCCTGCATGAGGGCAATGGGACAGCACTGCTGGGACGCAGGAGACAAAGACTGTCCCCTCGAGCAGAGGAGGTGGTGAAGGTGAAGGACACTTCCCAGTGACCCTGGACACCACCCCAAACAAGAGTCAAAACCAAAACCCAGAACATTTTGGCTTCTGGCACTTCAGGAAGTATTTGGCCAGCTAGCAGGGGAGAAACCCTCAGAAATGTCCTCTTCAAACCAGGGTGATGTGGGGTAATTTGTGCAGGAGAGCAAAAGGGGTTTCTTTGGTGGGCTGAAGACCCTCTATGATTGAATTTCGCTGTGGAAACACCAGGCAGCACCTAGCTGCAGGGAGGCCTCAGGACTGTGTCTGCTTCTGAGCACAAGAACTCCACCGCCTGGGGGAGGTGAGGCAGCACGGGGGCACCCAGAGGGCTCTCACCTGCAGGTTAGTGAGCTGCTGCTGCTGGTGGGCGATGGTTTGCTTCACCAGCACACTCTTGATGCTCTGCTCCATCGCGTACTTCTTGGCCTGGAAAGAGACAAGAGCTGTGGGCACAGGACAGCACAGCAACACAGGGAGGGACAGCTGGCTCCACACCACAGCTCCCCAGCACCACACCACTGGGACCTCTGGGTGCTCCAGACCTGGGCAGTGCCATCAGCATGTAGCTCACTCGTATCCTGGTCTTCCTTGTGGGGCCCTGAGCCCTGGAGCACAGCACAGAGCTAGAGCAGAAGGCTAGCATAGCAGGGCACCACAGTAGGGAGCAGCATGCACCGGACACTGAGTATTTCCCACTTCCACCCTTGGCCCCTAGGTCCCACCACAGCACCTTACCTGCCGGGATGAGGGCAGGACAGAGCCTCCTTCAAGTCCTCTCCACTCAGACAACATCTGGACAAAGTTTCTACAGAAGGGAAGGGCCTCCAACTCCCCAGTCCAGTCTCCTGACTGGGCACTTCCTCTCTCCCATCATATCTGGCCTGCTCTAGCCTGGAGGACCTGCTGCTTCTGCTGTCTACAACATTGCAGCTCCTCTGTTTCCAGCTTGTAGACATAGGGCTTGGTTGGCTTTCAGTTTTCCACAGGTGTGACAAAGCCTGAGCTGCACACCCAGCTTCTGCCTGCTGGCACAAACCTCAGCTGTCCTTGCTTTCAGCGCTCTACAGATCTGACAAAGCCTGAGCTTCACATCTGGTGGTGCTGGCATGGAGGCTTTGAAACCTAAGAGCCAGGCATGCCCAGCCCCAGGGCAGGACACATGCTGAGCCAACCCCTGCACAGCTGCTTCCCTTGGCTGCAGGTCTGGAAGGTGCCAGAGCACAGCAGGCTCTAAGCCACAGATGTGAGCCGTGAGCTCCAGAACCTGGAAATGAACAAGGGGAGTCACAGCCATGAGCCACAGAGACGCCACTTCATACTCAGAGCCACCACACAGGCAGCTGCAGAGCAGGGGACACCCACACAGAGCTCACCTACAGCAGGGCTGTGCTGGCCCACCAGGGCCACTAACCTACCCACAGTTCCCACAGGCCCTGGGTTTGGTTTCTCTTCCCTCTTCTCTAAGCTCTATTCTCCAGAGCTCTCAGCCAGGCATCACTCATTCCCCTCGGGAAAGTGGGCACCAAGCCAGTAGGATTCAACCAGGCTGGCTCATGTGGATTGATATTCAAGGAGAGCGGATTGAGACTGGGCATCAAGAAGACTCTCTTTACGGTGAGGGTGGTGAGGCACTGCAACAGGTTGCCCACAAAGGTTGCCCTGGAGGCATTCAAGGCCAGCCTGGATGTGGCCTTGAGCAACCCGGTCTCGTGGAAGGTGTCCCTGCCCACAGCAAGTGGGTGGGAACTAGACGACCTTTACGATCCATTCCAACCCAAACCATTCTATGAATCTAAGAAAATGCTCCCTCCTGGGCATCTTTACAACGTGATGAAGAGCAGAAGAAAAAACAGACATTCTATGATGTGTTTGTGTGTGGATGGAACAAAAGCCCAGCTGGAGCAACTCAGACACTTTACTGCTTGTGGAGCACAAGCTGCTCCTTGCAGCAGTGTTGTGGCAGCTGCACATTGTCTTACAGCGATCTGATCTTCAGCTCTTACCTACTCGTCATTTTGAGTTTTGGCTATTAAAAAACACTCTCCCCACCCCAAGAGCAAATTCCACATCATGCTTCCCAGAAAGCCATCTAAACCAAAGAACTCCCAGGCACAGGGGTGGCTGAATCCAGGCACAGCACAGCCACGACCCCAGAGGTGTCCCTTGCAGGCCACTTCCCTTTGACACCAGGAACAGAGAATAATTGGAAAAAAAAAAAAATAACAACCCCCAGGCAGAGGAGAGTGCTGAGAAGCAAACTGACATCAGGTTTACTCACTTTCTGGAGAGCCTCCTGCTGCTCTGGTGTGAGGGGAGGAAGCCCCAGCTTGGCTGCGGTGCTCTGTCCATTTTCCATCTTAATGGACTCTGTGCCCTGAGGAAACAAAGAATGCTTGTGAGAAACAGACAAGAGATGGATTCCTTCACTGCCAGAACCCAGGGTGGTCAGAACTGGCCAAGAGACGCCTTCCCAAACCTGTCCATAAACATCTGGCTGCTGCCAGGACAGAGCTGCCCTGCCAGCATAAGGGCTGATACCACACTGGCCACTCAGAGCTCCCCACCAGCAGGTTCTCAGCCCAAAGGAGACAAAACGATCCCCACTCTGCACTCCTATCACCTCCAACCCACCTACCAACAGCTAAGCTGTCACTGGACCGTCCTCCTCTCTCCTCCCATCCCTTCCCATACTGTTTCCCCCCCACCCTGGTTTCTCAAGCTCCCCTCTCACCCTTTCCTAGTTCCCATGTACTACTCGACATCCAGGAACAGGGAAGTGCTATCCCCAGGGGCACCACCTGCCCCTGCAGGCTCCTGACCCCACACCAAAAGCAGCCTCCAGGCCACAGAACTGACCCTTCATGAGCTCAGACACACAAATGTTACCCCACTGGGTGGTTTGTTGAGTTCTGTGACTTCTCTGCCCCAGGCACCACTTCCACCCTGGACTCCCTTCCTGTCAAACAACTGGTCCACGGTTCCCCCCACAAAAAGCACCAGTAGGTATCTCCAGGGTGGACCCATCAGCCTGAGTTGGATTAAAGAGATTCAGCAGCTCAGATATTCCTGGTGAACAGCCACCAACTGCTACCCTCAAGAGTGTTGTTGTGTGGCATCCTGAAGTGCCAGCACCATTCTCAGTTAAGAAGGTTTGTCATTAAAAGCCTCCTGAGATGTCCCATCTCCCCAGTCAAACCAACACAAATTCACATATGGAAGAACTCTGGAACTGCTCAGTGCAGGGGAAGGACCAGAGCCACCAGATGGCAAACCCACAGCAGCTCCCCTGGCAAAGAGACAGCTGGCCCTGGGAAAAAAGGATATCCAAGCAACTGGTACAGCAGGAGCAGCGAGGTGTCCTGCTGACCTCCTTCCCATTCATGCTGGACCATCACTGGTGGATTCTGGCTAATGATTCAAGAGGTTGAGCACAAAGGTCTTCAGGAAAGATCTTCAGGAAAAAAAAAAAAAAATCACAGGTCCACTCAGATCTCATGAACACACCATTAGAAGTTAAAACAGAAAAGGCTGAGGTTTAGCCACACCTGCAGCCTCAGGGAGAAGAACATCTTTCAGAAGCACCAGATCCTGACCACAGCTGCACACAAAATGCATTTGTTGTGGCACCTTCTCCATCCCACAGGGCCACCCTGTTGGAGATGTGAAGAGCTTTCACAAGAGCTCAGGGAAGTGTCAGACATCAGGTGGTGAGGTGGAAGCACACAGACATCACCACAAGGACAGCTGCTCCAAAGGACACCAGCTCTGCTGTGGTTCCACCCTGAAGCCAGCAGAATCCTGTGACCAAGTTCTACAGCAGCCCCATTTCTCACTGAGGTGCTTTCACACTTTCTCTCTACACCACTGTGTTGGGAAGGAGAAGACACCTTAACCACATGGGATTCTCCCACAGCAGTGACAGACACCACCCAAGTGCAGGTGCAGCTTCAGCACATTCCCACAATGTCCTCAGTTTAACACTTGAGCTCTAAAGGCCACTTTGGAACAACAGAAATTGCCAAGTCCCAGAGCAAACAGTAGAGAGAAGCAGCAGCTTCCTGGAAGGCAGCTTGGTCCAGGCCCAAGGGAGGAACCCTTAAGTCCTCCCACCAAAAAGGAGCAGAATGCAGAGACAAGAGCCCCGAACTCCAGGTAGGAGCTAAGCCATCTACAGCCATAGCAAGCTTGGATGGAGAACGGAAGCTCCAGGGCCACCCATCAATGCCAAGACCATGCAGCCACCATGAAGGTTGTGATCCCCATCTCTGCCTGCTGGCCCATCTGCTCACATCACCCACACAGGAGATGCAGAATGGTGACATTCTGGCCACATGCTAAAATGTCCCCACTACAAACCCTCCCAGCTGTCACAGGGACCCTGCCCTTGAGGCACAGCTGTCACCAACACGTTCCTCTAAAGACCAAGGATTGGTGCTGATGCTGCTCACCCAGCTCACGAACCAAGGTCCCTGTCATTGGGTACAAAATGGGGCCACGTTCCTCTGGAGCAGGCAAACCCCAGTGAGAGCTGGCAGGACACAGCTGGTTACAGCCTGCCCCAGTCTACACTAACTCCTTCATTTTCCCACTACACAGAGCCCCGTGTCTTCCAACACTGAACACCACATGTACTACCAGGATGTCCAGCCACTCTCTACCTCGAGGTCCTCCAGCAGCTCATTCACCTCAGTGACAGCAACCACTGGACTAGGAACATCTACTCATGAGATAACTGTGTGCCCTCCCAAGAGAACCCTGGGATTCCTCCCAGGAGAACCCTGTCCTCTTCTCATGGATGCAGGGCAGGACTGATCTGATTCATATATCACTCTTCCTGCAGCAGAGGACACATCAAGAGCATGGTCACAGCAAGATGGTCCCACTGCTGGAGACATTCATCTCTACAACTCTTCATCTTAAAGCAGGAAGACAGCCAGACATAGACCTGCCACCTCTGTTCTTGGAAGTTCTGCCTGTATCACCCAGCAGAACAAATGCTTTTCTTTAGCCCAGTGTTCACCACTGAGACGGCCAAACGGCCTGGCCTGTTCCAAACAGACACACAAGGATGAGCAGATGTCTGAGAAAATCACTGGTTGCAGGGCAACCATGGAAAAATCAAAAGTTCACAGCAGAAAATAGGTTTGAAGCACTTCCTGCTCCCACTGCCAACCTTCTCCCATATCAGCCCACTTAGACCACCAAAGCCAACCACGAAATCACAGAACTGTTTGGGTTGGAAGAGGCCTTTCAGATCATGCCCAATCACCAACCCAGCACTGCCAGGTCACCACCAAACCATGGCCTCTCAGCACCGCATCTCCACCTATGCAGTCACAATATGGTGATGGTGGCAGGAAAGCTCCAAGATTCAGATGCAGAACATTCAGAGAGATAATTAAAACCCATTCTTGGCTGCTTTCCACCAGCTCTACCCATTTACATCTCATGCATCTGCTAGCAAATACTTGTAAGAGGCCGCCTCAGTCTGCTGCAGACTCTCCCTAAGAAGGCCCACACATTCTGCTCTGTCCCACTTCTCCTCAGCTTTTCAGTGGTGTCCTTGATAGGCCTGACATGGGACTTGGGAGAAAAGCAGAGTGCAAGGGCCACAAGTCTCATGAACTGCAGACTGCTGGGCAGCAGTGGACCTGCTGAAATGCAGTTGGTCCTCTACACCTAAGAACACCCCCATCTAAACCCACTGTAACACACAGCTGGGCACAAGAACTGGGAGAGAATCTGGGAAGAGGACCAGGAGAGTACCTGTTGCTATGAGCACTGCTGGGCCCTTTGGGGTGGGCTGAACTCCTTCACCCTCCAAGCCAAGAGGTTACTCCTGAGGGAACCTCCTAGCTTGCAGTTTCTGCCTGGTGCTTCTTGGCCTGTCCTTGGGCACCACTGGGAAGAGTCTGGCCTGAGCCTCTTGACCCGCACCCTTTAGTTCTTGCTGAGCACTGAGATACCCTCTCAGGCTGCTCTCCTCCAGGCTCAGCAGCCTCAGGTCTCTCAGCCTTTCCTCCTCACAGCAATGCTCAGCATCTTGCCAGCCTCCACTGGACTCAAGTCTCCAGTAGTTCCCTGGGACCAGTTCTCCAGCTGTGGTCTCACCAGGGCAGAGCAGAGAGGAAGATGAACCTCCCCTGACCTGCTGGCTATACTTTCTCAGTCTTGGTGGATCTGCCTACAAACCCTGTCACTCCACAAACATTAGTACAGGAGGACTTTTCAACATCCCCAAATTTCTTTAGCACTCTTCTTTTCCCTATAGAACACTTCATTCCAAGCAGGAACAGCAGTGCTCGTGGGTTGTCTAGAACGCAGAGCATAGGCACAGGGGATGTCCACACTTGCCACCACCCTTCCAGATGTGTTCTGCAAAGATTTGAGAGGATTAAAGCCTTCCAAAAGGTGTCTGGCACCTCTTGACTCAGCTGCTCACCTCCCTACACATTTGGCCAGTAGATGATGAACAAGGAGATCCCACAACAGATGTCACTGATGTTGCCCAGCAGCATGACTCAACCCTTCCAGAGCATCAATCCTCTGCATATCCAACACCTGAGAACAGGGACAGTGCTAAACACACCCACAGTGATCTGTGTGCTCTGAAACAGCTTCTCGGGATACATCTGCATCGCATCTGATGGAATTTTGGACTAAAAATAACTCCCAGATCTTAACCTGTGTGCAGCACCACACTCTGCGGAGTCACTTCTCTGACATCAACTCAGAGATCACCTGCGCCTCAGGGTTCAACTCTCTGCTTACTCCTCAGATCTCACTGGGACACCACATCACTCCTGGAGCCCAAACACAACACTGAGCCACTGGGGCAAGCTCAGCAAATGGCCACCAGGCCACTGCTCTGTGAGAGGCCAAAGGCTCAGGACCCTCAGATAATGGTTCCAGTCCCTGTGCTGCTGCATACAAGGAGCCTAGGAGCAGCATCCTCCAACGTGGCCACAATTAATCCTTCCAGGATAGGTTCCTTATTAAAGTGCCAAGTCAGAACTCATCAAGTCCAGAGCCTGCCCCAGGTAAGGGCAGAACCCCAGGCACGGACTGAGCTTGGCATGAGCGTGTGGGGCAGACTGTGGGCTGCTGACCCTGCCAGGGAGCACTCCAGCCCCTGTCACAGGCTGGGACAATTCACACTGCACCATTTCCCCCTAAAATGACTTCCTAGCTCTTTAAAAAACAAGGAACGGCTAGTGAAAGGACTAGGGGGAATGGAGCAAAGCTGGAGGTGGGGAGATTCAGACTGGACTTAAGGAGGAAGTTCTTCACCATGAGAGTGGCAAGAACATGGAATGGGTTGCCCAGGGAAGTGGTTGAGGCCCCATCCCTGGAGATGTTTAAGGCCAGGCTGGATGAGGCTCTGGGCAGCCTGATGTAGGGTAGCGTATCCCTGCCCACAGCAGAGGGCTTGGAACTAATTTCACTGTCTCCTCACTAAAACATTCAGCAGACAGTTGACCCTCCCCTAATCAATTAAAAGAGCATCCTGTGGTGACATCCGTGCTCCAGACTGGCACAGAGCAGCCAAGGGAACTTGGTTCTGCTGACAACTTGTCACCGGAGTCACAGACAAAGGTCAGAGTAACTCAGCTGTGATATAAAGTATGCAGGAAGAAGGGGTGAGGGATCACAGACAGGTCCATCATGCAAAGGAAATGGCACAGGAACAACACTGCAGGGTTTGTCTTTAGAAATGGGGATGGTGAGATACAGCCTGGGTCCACTTCTGGTGTGTGTAACTATGGTGAAAGATGGCAAGGGCCTGGAAAGAGTGCAGGGAACACAAAAATGGGCAAAAAAGTTCACAAGAATAAGAAATGAGGTAAATCCCAATCACTGTGTCACCCCAAGCTAGCCACCGAGGGCAAAGAGGTACTGAAGGAGCACTTCCAGTGGAAGTGCCTCAAGTTGTGGCATAGTGACACTTTTACAGGACTGACTCCAAAACTGGTGGCACCAAATGGTTCAGAGTGCTGCAGTTTCTTTAGCAGTCAATACTTTAACAGGTGGTTCCATTTTGAACACTGACAGATCCCAGTCAGGTTACTGAGAAGCCCCACAGAGCCCCATCACCAACAACACTTCGGTGGAACTCTGTCTCCATGCCCACTGTCCCCACAAGCAGCACACACCAACAGCCCCACCACACACTGCAAACACCTCGATT
Organism: Tricholaema leucomelas; assembly: GCA_013400475.1. NCBI lineage: Eukaryota > Metazoa > Chordata > Aves > Piciformes > Lybiidae > Tricholaema lacrymosa > Tricholaema leucomelas. Next base: position 53,251 of record WAAF01018188.1, on the reverse strand, counting down.
GGGGCAGCAGTATAGTAATCAGGAGCTACCCTAAACACCAAGGAGAGATCAGTTTGGATAATTTCAGGCCAGAAGGGAAGAGGAGACACACACACAGTCTTGAGGCACCTTCTGCTGGTCCCCAAGAGGTTCTGAGCACTGCACAGCTCCATCCTACAAACATATTGGGACATGCCACGTAAAGAGAGAACCCATCACAGCTCCAAGCTCAGGAGAAAGAGAGCTCTGGCATGGGCAAGGTGCGTGTTGGCCAACAATTCCCATGACAGCAATGCTGGGGGACAGTTGAAAGCACAGGAAGACTAAAATACGCTGCTGTGGCACACCAATGCTCCATCCAACCCAGTTCAACACAAGCATGTGGGGATGTCTGCAAGGTCCCCATAAGCCTGCTAACCTCCCCTGCACCTGTGGTTACAGCACAGGCTTCCTCCCCTAGAGGCTGGACACCTTGGAGGGTTTCCATTTCCATTTTACACAATTCCATAGGCAGCCAAAAATAAGAAAAGTGGTCCAAGGAAGGATAAATAACGCCCTAGGAAAAGTAGTTACATTTCTTCTGTTAAAGGCTAACTCACAGTGAAAACAAGAGCTCCCCTGCTTTCGCTACTTTGGAAGCTCTAAAGAAGTTTCCCGAAAACACAAAGAACTCATAAAGATCGATGCCGCTGGATTCCTTTCTTGAGTGCATGAAAGGAGTGACAGCAAACACAAAGCCACCACCCCCTAACCGGGCACCAAACCCGTTCTGCCAGGAAGAACCTGTTAACCGCAGGCCGCAAGCTAAATACTTGCATCGGCCCCCCAGCACCTGGGTGGGTGTTTGGAACCCAGCAAACAAGCCCCAAGAGAGCAGCGAGGGCGGATCGCCAGCACCGTGAAACCTGCTGCCAAAGCACACGGCAGACACCGACGGGGAAGCACAACACTGATGACAGAGAAGGCCGCGCAGAGCCTTGCACCGCTCGTTTGGGCCCGACGCCAGCCCCGGCTTTGGCAACCTCAGCCAGCGAGACCCGGTGGGGTGGCGACCCACAACAGCGGGGGCTCGGCTACGCCAGCGGGACCCTCACCCGCAGGGCCGCGAGGAGGCGGAAAGCCGCGGCCTCTGGGAAACGGCCGGTGCAGGCGGGAAGGCCCTCCGCGAACAATGGCGCGCCCGAAACCCCTCAGCCCCCGCCCAGGCCCAGCTGACTGAAGGCCCCGTCCAGCGGCCAGATGCGATGATCCCAGCCCGCTCCAGACCCTAGCAGGGCTCAGGGAGCCCCAGCGCGCCCGCCGCCCCTAAGCCGAGCAGAAGCAAGCCACTCTCTCCCACTGCGTCCCGACCAGCGGAGGGCAGAGGGGGCCCGGCAGGGCCGGGCTCGTCGCTCACCAGGGCGATGGTCGTCGTGGCCGCCATCTTGTCCACCCGTCGGCTCGAGTAGCGGCTGTCGCGAGAGCCCCGCGGGGCGCGGGAAAGGACGAACTCTCGCGAGAGCTACGACCGCACCGGCGCGGGAGGCGGGAATCTCGCGAGAGTTGTGAGAGTCACGAAACCGGTAGGCTGGCGCCAGCCTCGCACCTCTGCCGCCGGCTCGGAGCGCTTGGTTCGCCGGCTGCGGCTTTAAGCGTGCACCCCCCCCACCCCGGCAGTGTCCCTCGCCTCGCCAGGCCTGGGTCCATGAGGCTCCAGAGAGTTTCGGCGGCTCTGGCCCTCAGCGCCCCTTGGCCATGCCCGCGCCAGCCCCGGCGGCTCCGTGGCCGCACTCAGTGGGTCCGGGGACTGTCGGAAACCGGAGGACCTCGGCTTGGTAACTGCAGCTTGCAGCGTCCCATGGAACCGTTTGTTCTAGCACCAGGGGGAGTCTTCGGCCGCCGAGCTAGGGTCCCCCGGTCCCCATAAGCCCCTAGACCCAGATCGCTGCCACCGAAGACTCCCCGCAGGCCCTGTCTGCCCCAGCCCCGGGGAGTACTTCCCTGGCCGCGCCGCGGTTGTGCAGGCTGGTGCGGCGCGGTGGTCGCTGCGAGGACCGAGCAGTCCGAGGCTACAGCGCTGTTACTGCCGCTGGCATCCTCCCGGGGGTGCCCAGGAGCTGCTCCCGCTGCCTGACCCGCCTCACGGGCTGAGCCTGGGCGGGACCGTGGCGAAAGCGAGGCCCCGGCTGGCCTGGACCATGCGCGGTCAGTCCGTTGCCATCCTGGGCTAAGAGCCTCCTTTACTTGCCGCGGAGTTCCGTAGCTGCCTCTACCTGTGAGAAGGGAAAGGGCGCTAGCTGCCCCGCTCACCTGCCTTTACTCCTGCCTCTGCCAGGTGGCTCCAATCTCTCGCATCCCAGTTTGGGTGCAGGAAGGGCAGGCAGCCCGGGCACAGATGAGCCCTGGAACAGAGGTGGAGTTGCTACCCTGAAATAGAGCCCCCAGAGACTGCACCTGCAGGTGTGGTTGTGCTGTAGGGAGAGAATGCCCTATGCAAGGGGCAGAGATGAGCTATGGCACATGTCAGGAGGGTGCGGTGGCCTCCTTGCCTCACTCCAGAAGTGATGATACAAGACTGGAGAAAGACCAACAGAAGTTTCAGGCTCTGAAAGCCTGAAAGGTTTGGGTCAAGCCAATAAAGCTTGAAACAGCAGCTAAAATATCATTTGCTGTCTGATTGTTATGAGGAGAAAGTCTGGCACTGCAGAGTTATTCAGAGAAAGGTACAGGGCCATGGGGTGACCAGCTGGGAAGCTGCTTCAAGGAGAAGGACCTGGGAATGCCGGGGAGTTCACCATTGACCAAGAAGGCCACTGGTCTGGGAGTATGAAGAAGAGGGTGGCCAGCAGGTCAGGGGAGATTGTTCTGCCCCCTTTGCCTTGGTGAGGCTACAGCTGGAGAACTGAATCCAGTTCTGAGCTTCCCAGTTCAAGAGAGATGAACTCCTGGAGAGTGGCCACTGGAGGTGGGGATGCTGCTGAGAAGCCTGGAGCACCTCTCTGAAAAGGAAAGGCTGAGCCCTGGGGCTGTTGAACCTGGAGAAGAGCAGCCTGAGAGGGGATCTGCTCAATGCTCAGCAAGAACTAAAAAGTGAGGAGCAAGAGGCTGGGGCCAGACTCTTCCCACTGGTGCCCAGGAACAGGCCAAGGGGCACCAGGCACAAACTGGAAGCCAGGAGGTTCCCTCAGGAGCAGCTTCTTGGCTTGGGTTGTGAGCCCTGCAGCAGGCTACCCAGAGTGGTCATGGAGTTCCCTTGTCTGGAGATCTTCCAAAGGCAGCTGGCCATTGTTACACTGGCATGCAGCTGTGAGTGACCCCGCTGGAGCAGAGAGGTTACGCTGGGGGAGCTCCAGAGGTCCATTCCCACCTCACCACGGGGATGGGGGGATCTCATGTCGTAGAACATGCAGTGGGCCTTTTCTCCAGCCACTCTTAAGTGTCCATTACTGTTGAGATGCAGCAGACTCCTCCATGATGGAACCATCCCACCCCTGGGGGCTGCCTGTGCGTGCTGGCACCACCTGGCAGAGGCCAGCGACCAGCTTATCATCACTGGGTGCAATGAAGCTACCGGGCTGTGACAAGGTGGGACCAATGATTGAATCCAGTGGGTGAAGTGTGCCAACACTGAGCTCACCCAGGTACCTGGAGGGATCTCTCCCCTGGTACAGTGCCGGCACTTTCTGCAGAGGGCATTTCTTAGTCAGTAGCTGCCTCTTCACCAAACCACCTCTTGCCCAGTTTGGCTGATGCTGGGTCACACATCAGCCCAGGGATGCCACTTCACCCCCCTGGCAGTCAGGGACAACTGAGTGGTCCAGGGCATGCTCTGCCCAGAGGGGCTGTTCAGGGGCTTTATTGATTTGTCAGCTAGCAAGGCTGGCACACAGAGCACAGCTGGCAGACAGGGCACCAGCTGGCAGCTCAGCAAGGTGTCCCCGCACAGCAAGGTACAGCCTGAGCAAGGTACAACTGGTGCCATAGTGGAGGCAGTACCACGTGGAGCACCTGGCACAGTGCAGAGCACGGGCAGTGCCTCATAGAATTACCCAGCACAGTGTAGAGCACTGGGACAGCACAGAGCACTGGCACAGAACATTGGCACAGTGCAGAGCACGGTCAGCACAATGTGGGCAGTGCCACACGGAGAACCTGGCATGGTCCAGAGCATTGGGACAGCACAGAGCACTGGCACAGAACACTGGTACAGTGCAGAGCATGGGCAGCACAATGCAGGCAGTGCCACATGGAGAACTTGGCACGGTGCAGAGCATCGATAATGCACAAAACACTGGCACAGTGCAGAGCATAGGCAGCAAAATGCCATCAGTGCCACATGGAGAACCTGGCACAGCACAGAGCACCAGCACAGTGCAGAGCACGGGCAGCATAATGTGGACATTGCCACACAGAGCACCTGGCACAGCACAGAGCATTAGCACAGTGCAGGGCACTTGCACAGGGCACAGCACAGGACACTGGCACAGGCCACTAGCACAGAGTGTCAGCACGCACAGGGCACTGGCACAGCACAGAACACAAGCACAATGTGGAAGACTGGCACAGTGCAGGACACTGGCACAGCGCAGGACACTGGCACAGTGCAGAGCACCAGCAAAGTGCAGCATGGTACAGCTGGCCTCCCAGGGCACAACGTGGCACAGCACAGCATGGCATAGCACAGCATGGCTTTGGCGTGGCATCGGTGACAGTTCCCACTGGCAGTCCCCAACACCCAAGCCCAGTGTGGCAGTGTTGGGGATGGTCCTTTTCTCCTGCCTACTGGCAGAACCTCCCCTGATCCACCCAAGGAGAGGTGGGCAAGAAGGGTCCAGGGTGCCCCCTCCAGATGCCAAGAGGCTTTAGGAGACTGTGAGAGAAACTGGGGAATGAAAAGGGTCATGCTGAGCACCAGTGAGGCTCCTGCTCATCCTGCTGGATCTGGTCGATGGGTTTGGACACCTTCTGCTCCCAGATCAAGTCCAGCTCACAAAAGTCCTCTCCTCAGTCGATGCCAAGGCCTGCAGATCTACCAAGGCATCGCCATGGTTCTTCTGTGCTGGGGGGACCTGGGCACAATGGGAAGAACTAGGAATAAAGGATGGAGGCTGGTGGACCAAAAGCTGCTCCAGGGATTCCCAAGCAGCTCCTCTCCTTGTTCCTCCTGGTGATACCAGCTGGCAAAGAGGATGCACAGCTCTGGGACCTGCAGAGAGCAAAGCTTCTCATTCTGAGGGACATCTGTGCCCTAGAGGATCCTGCAGCAGCTTCCATCCTCAGACACCTCTGGAAAGGGGTGCAGGCAGCTGCCCCCTCCCCAACCCCTCACAGCTGCCTCTGGCTGGCTGCTTCAGGAGCGGGCAGCAGAGCACCTTCTGCCGGGGCCCAGCTTCTTCTGGCGCAAGGGAAATGTCTCCTGTCGGCCGGTGGCTCCTCCAGGCGCTGCTGCCTCCCCGCACCACGGCTCCGCGGGCACTGCTGGTGGGCTGCGGGTGAGGGTGGGCAGGAGTCTGGAAGACCCCCGGCGCTGGGCACCACGCTGCTGCTGGCGCCGGGAGCGGGCTCACAAGGGAGGGGAGCGGTGCTTGTGGAAAGCATTTTCCAGGAAGGTCGCCAGCTTCTCGCAGTCATCCTGAAATAGAACGAAAACGTGCCAGGGGATCGGCGTGGCTTGGCTGCCCCGGGCACGGGTGGGAAGGGACCTTAAAGGTCAGCCAGCTCCAAGCCTCTGCCCTGGGCAGGGACACCTCCAGATAGGTTGCTCAAGGTCTCACCCAACCTAGCCCTGAGCACCCCCAGGGAGGGGACATCCACAAGGCTGGGCTGATCCCCAAACTGCTCCTTGCAACTTTGAAGGCATCTCCAGCATCACCCCTGGGCTGGCACCAGCTTCTAGACACCTCAAGGCCAAGAGCCCCTGGTGAGGGGTTACAAAGCCCACAGTGTCCCAGCCCCGCTGGCTGGAGCTGTGCCCATGTGCCCTGGCTGCTCCCCCACGCTGCAGGACACGTGTCCCCAGCTCCTCCATCCCCGGGAGGGAAGCCAGGTGTGACCATGGCAGCGTGGGTGTGTTGGGTGAGGACATCTGCCACTGGTCACACTCAGAGCCAAAAATGGGATGGAATCTGCTCAGGAGCAGCCATCCACCCACAAGGAGCAGGGGCTGAGGGACAGCTTGGTGCCGCCACAGCTTCCCTGGGCAACCTGTTCCAGTGTCTCACTACCCTCTTAATGTCTCATCTAAATCTAGCTTCTTCCTCAGCCTCCTTCCTTGGCTGGTTCCATCTCCAGCCAGAGACCCTATCTGAGTTTTGCTGTGGGAACAAGACAGCTCACAAGCATATCTGTATTGTGCTCTGCATGTGACATTCACTGAGAACACCAAAACCTGGCCAGTAAAGGAGCCTTCCTGTGCCAGGTGAAGCATCACTCAAAGATCTCAGCATTACTCCATGCTCCTGAAGGTCTTGTCCACCCCAAACGATTCTATAAAGGTGAAAGTGCAGACAAGTCCTTGGAGTTTCTGATCTGAAGGAGCAGAACAGGTCCAGCCTCTTTGGTTTAGTTTAATTTCAACTTAAATTAGGTGGCCAGTGGATCTCGGGTTGTTTCCATGTTCCATCTGCAGTGTCCTCACTTGGCCAGTGCCCAGACCTTGGTCACTGCTGCTCTGAGGCAGCACTTGGTCGCCCCTGCTGCTGAACAGATGATGCTAAGAGAGTCCTTGACTCCTGAGGACAGGAAGTGTGGGCCAGTGGATCTTCTGTTAAGCTGCTGGAAAACCAGCATCTGGGAGCAGGAGTCCTTCAGGTGAGGGTGGTGTGGCACTGGAACAGGCTGCCCAGGGAGGCTGTGCATGCCCCCCAACCCTGGAGGTGTTCAAGGCCTTGAATAACCTGGTCTAGTGGCAGGTGTCCCTGCCCATGGCAGGGGATTGGGTCTTCAAGGTCCCTTCCAACCCAGACCAATCCATGGTTCTATGGTTCTAGGCCAGGAACAGGCAGCAGAACTCCAGGCTGGGAGTTCAAGGTCTAGGTGAGATCTAAACCAGGTTGGGAGTTCAAAGTCTAGATGAGGTCTAAACCTCAAAGGTGTCTGGGACCTGTGGGTAGGGAAGATGCCAGAGAGGGGAAGATGGGTTAAAAGGAGGTCGTCTTGGAGGATGCAGAAGGTATTTTATAGTCAATGGGAGGAGGACTTGCGTGGGATGTGCTCTGCAGCAGGAGTTGCCCCAACTCCATATATTCTCCAGGGTGCAGGAGAAAGGACCACAGCAGCACATCAGAGCTGGGCTGCAGGGTCACCACACTCAGATGGAGACAAGGAGAAGGTCCAACTGCCTTTTTCTCCAGGTGGACTCCAGAACATCTCACTCGCTGACACTGCCCCATGTCTAATGTCAGCACCAGAGGGAGGAGTCCTCCCAAAGTCTGCCTTCAGCCCAGGATCCAAAACTTGGACAAAAGCACAAGAAATAGGCTTTGATTTCTGCTGCTTCTCCTCAGGCTGCACCTCTGGGTGGAATGGGTGGACTGGGCTGCTCCCAGTTCCTACTGGGACTCTGCAGGCAGCTGTGGAAGCAGCTGAGTACTGGAGGGCCACCTCCTCTGGCACAGTGAGGTCAGAGATATCCAGGCAACACAGGGACAACTCTCCTGGCAGATGGGAGGTGGCCTCAGCTCCCTGCTCCTGTTTTCACTCTGAGGCTGAGGCCACGAACCCCACCATCATGGCAGGACTGTCCCTTCAAAGCAGCAACCCAGGGCCAGGCATGAGCAAGGTATGGAGGCAAAACCCCAGACAGCTCAAACTCCTCTGTATGGCTGCTGGATGTGGGGTGGAGGAGCCAGTCCTCTGCAGTGTCACACAGGCTTGAGAGTGCAGCAGCACAATGGAGATGAGGAATGGTGAGGGCCTTACCTCGTGGATGAACCCATAGTGCACCAGCTCCGTGGCCAAGTCCTTGGAGTTATCAGCTGCAGAGACAAGGCATGGTGAGAACATAAAAGCTCCTGCATCTCCTCGCTCCTCCTCTAGCAGCAAAGCCCCAGTCCCAGCCCACAGCACGCCAGCTTCACACCTCACCACGCTCCAGGGCACATGTTGGACACCTTGGGTTGGGTCAGTAACTGCTGGGTAACCCTGGGGCACTCAGAGCTGGGCAGGGAATGATCCAGGACTGGAACAAGCCCTAGTCCCACCAAGCCCAGTAGCCTTGGTGATGTGGAACTTTGGGATGTGCCCCATGTTTTGGCTCAGCTGAGCTCATGGAGTGCAGCAAAGCCAGGACCTGGGCAGCAGAGCACAAGGAGCTGGTGAGGCAGCAGCTCCCATGTTCATTCCCAAGCTCTGTGCTTCAGCAGCCCAGGGGATCCAGAAGGTTCCTGCATGCTTTACAAGAAGCCCACTGTGTCAGACCTCCTCTGAGGAGAAGAGCCCTTCCTTTGGCTTTGCAGCTCCCTCAGAGAAGAGTCAATCTTCTTTGGCAGGGACTGCAGACACTGCACCAGTGCCCACAGAATAACGGACTGGTTTGGGCTGGGAGGGACCTTAGAGGTCATCTAGTCCATGGGCAGGGGCACCTTCCACTAGAGCAGGGTGCTCAAAGCCCTGTCCAACCTAGCCTTGTGAATGAGGGAAGAAGTCATCTGTGTCACCTCAAGAATCAGCCAAGGTCACCCCACGCTGCGTGTCCTGGGGTGAAAGGCAGGGGCTGGACCACTCGCAGGGCTCCCACACCCGCCTGAGGGGACAGGGTGCTACCACCTGCCGGGGCTCTAAACCCTGGGGCAGAGCAGACAGGAGCTGGTTCCAGATAGGTCTGCTCTGCCCTCCCAGCACAAGAAGGAAGGCAAAGCTGGTTGGAAACCCAACCTGTGTCTAACCCAACCTGCCCAGGGCCACCAGGCAGCGCTTCTATGCTCACGCACAAAATGCCCTGGCAGGAAACCTACTGGGCAGCAGGTCGTAGCTCAGCTGGCGGTGCAGCTTGTCCTCCAGGATCAGCAGAAGGGTGAGCTGCAGGAAGAAGAGAATGCTCCTTACCACAGCTGTGTCACCACAGGGCAGGTAGCTGCTGACTGCCACCACCACCAGTAACTGCTGGCAGTGGTGGGCTGGGAACTGCCAGGTGCTGGGTGTCTGGGGCAGGGTGGTGAGAGTGTCTTGGAGGAAAGTTCTCTCAACAGTGAGTCCACCTGCAAGTGTCCAGCTAGAAGAGAGTAGTTAAAAGATGTCCAAAGACATTGAGGTCTCCCTGACATACAGCCAGAGTGGGCAGGTGGCTTTGTTCTTCTCTGGGCTTCTTTTATGACAGAGGGAAAGGGGCAAGTGAAAGTGGTCAGGCATTGGAACAGGCTGCTCAGGGAGGTGGTGGAGCCACCATCCCTGGAGGTGTTTAAAAAATGACTAGATGTGGCACCTCAGAACATGGTCATGGAGGTGTTGGGTAGAAGGTTGGACTTCACGACCTTAGAGGTCTTTTGCAACCTTAAAGACTCTATCAGGCCTTTGGGTTCTGCAGTAAACTACCTGAGACCAACTTTCATCCCAGCCAGGTGCCAGAGGTGAGTTCCAGACCTCCTGTAGGTCTTCCCCCAGTGCCTGGCATGGAACAGGAGCTGGATACTTACATGCCACTGGGTCTTGTCCTCATTCAGCTCCATGTTACACTGCATCTGCACCACCTGGAGGAGGAAACAGCAGGAGCTAAATGGGGTTAGAGCTGCACATGCTCAGCAAGCTCCTCTGAGTGCTTCCAACGATGGACAGGAGACAGAGGCCAGGGCACAAAGTATGGCTGATGATGGTGGCCAACAGCGTCTCATTATGTACCTGACAACAAAGGGCAAACACCAGCTCCTGCCTAAGGGGTGGAATAAATCCTGTCCAGGACATGGGCAGCAGTGGCCTGCCTGGCAGGAGACTTGATTGCTGGAAAGACTCTGGGGCCATGGTGGGCAGCAAGCAGGACATGAGCTGCAACGTGCCTTGGCAGCAGGAGAGGCCAGCAGTGTCCTGGGGCACAGCCAGGATATGAGGGAAGTCATTGTTTCTCTTGTTGAACTTCATCCAGGTGCTGCAGTTAATTCTGGGCCCACAGAACAAGAGGGACATTGATGAACTGGAGCAAGTTCAGAGAAGGGCCACCAGAGCGAGCCTCGGCCGGAGGGCTGTCCTCTGCTGAGAGGCTGAGGGAGCTGGGCTTGTTCAGCCTGGGGACAGGAGGCTCTATGGGGTGTGACACCAGCCTGGCCTTACCCATGATGGGGCTGTGCTGCAGCACCAACATGCTCTGCTCAGGGGTGGATTCCACAATGGCTTTGGGGTGGCTTCACTTCCCTGCAGAGGAACCTGGATGGGCTGGATTGATGAGCAGAGGGCAATGGAATGAGGCTGACCAAGGCCAAATGCCAGGCCCAGCCCCTGGACCCCACCAAGGCCAGAAAGGCTCCAGGCTAGGAGGGGCTGGAAAGTGCCCGCTGGGAAAGGCCCTGGGGGGTTGGTGGCAGCAGCTGGGGAGGAGTCAGCGTGTGCCCAGGTGGACAAGAAGGCCACCAACAGCCTGGCCTGGAGCATCCCCAGGCTGGGCAGCAGGAGCAGGGCAGGGATGGTCCTGCTGGACTGAGAGCGCTGCGGAGGCCACCCCTGGAGTGCTGGGCTCAGCTTTGGGCCCTGACTCCAAGAAGGAGTTTGAGGGGCTGGAAGTGTCCAGAGAAGGGCAAGGGAGCTGGGAGAGGGTCTGGAGAAGAAGAAGGGTGTGGAGAAGTTGTGAGGAGCAGCTCATAGTCCTGGGACATCAAATGCCACCAGGAGAACAACTCTGACCAGGGCTGGAGCTCAGGTCATGGCTGAGGGAGAGGAGTTCCTGCAGCAGGACGTTTGGCATGGGACCATTCACCTGCTATTCCCACCTAGGACTGGCCTTACCTTCCTGGTTTCCACATCAAAGGGCTCTGGGGTGGGAGTCTTGGTCTTCTGAGGGTCCTCCTGGGGCTGGGAGAGCACACGGGGGAGGGCATGAGGCCTGGACACGGCAAAGTTCATCAGGGGGTAGATCCCATTCCTGGTGCAGACACAGAGAGAGGACAATCACTGAGCCCTGTCCTCCTGCAGCCCTGGCACAGCTCATCTTTGTTGCTCCATGGCCCTGACCAGGGACCTGCCACCACCGAGTAGCTGCACTGGCAGGTGGACAGCATGGTGGGGAGGTGGCCCTTGTCTGCTCTCCCCTAGGGGGACCTCAGCAGGGACTGCACACCACGGCCTGCGGTGAATGGGACCTTCTTCTCCAGTTCTGCCCTTGAGCCTTGCTCCAGGCTGCCCAGGCAGAGTGCCCAGGGCCCAGAGCTGGGCAGACCCATCCCCAGTCAGCCAGCACCACCCCAACCCACCTGACATCCTCCAAGAACTTGTCGAGCTCAAGGAAGGAGACCTCTGAATACCTGGGAGAGAAAGAGGACAAAGACGGCTGGGTGAGGCAGGAGAGCAGCAGTGCAGAGCTGCTGTGTTGTGACACCAGGGCCACCAGGCTGGAGACGAGTCCTGGGCTCATGGCCATGGCTGCTCAGAAAGCTCCCCCTGTTCCTCACCTCCACTGCACTCCAGGCCGACCCTCCCTGCGGATCTCTGCCATCACCATGTTCAGGTCCAGCTCCTTGATCTTCTCCTCCACCACATTCTCTGGCATCAGATCTGGGGTGCAGGCAGAAAGAGGCTGTCAGCTGGGAGGTCCCATCAGGTGGCCTCTGCAGCATGGCCTCCAGAGAAGCTCCTGGAGCCCCTGCCTCTCTCCCCAAGCTCTGCTGGGACAGTGACAGGAGCTGGGATGGAGCAGGATGACCCATGGGTACTCTGCTGGGACAGTGACAGGAGCTGGGATGGGGCAGGATGACCCACAGGTATTCTGCTGGGACAGTGACAGGAGCTGGGATGGAGCAGGATGACCCATGGGTACTCTGCTGGGACAGTGACAGGAGCTGGGATGGAGCAGGATGACCCATGGTACTCTGCTGGGACAGTGACAGGAGCTGGGATGGAGCAGGATGACCCATGGGAACTCTGCTGGGACAGTGACAGGAGCTGGGATGGGGCAGGGTGGTCCCTGGGGGCTCACACTGGTTGTTGATGAAGCAGTGAGCTGCCAGCAGCTTCAGGGAGTGGACCTCGAAGAGCACTCGGTGGAAGAGCAGGCTGTTGGCGGTGGGTCGCTTGTCTGGGTTGAGGGTCAGGCAGGACAGAATGAACTCCTGAGGGCCAGAGCAAAGGGTTCAGCTGGAGGGGAGCAGGACAGCCCCTGCTCCAGCCCCACCATGGCCACCACAGCTCCCCCTGGCAACTCCCAGTGGCTGCTCCCTAGGGTGGGCAGTACAGAGGACCAGAGCTGAGAGAGGCACCAGTGAGCAGGTCAGAGGTGTGCTGGGGCACAAGTTACCCACAGGCCAGCAACGTGCCCTTGGGGCCAGGAAGACCAAGGCTCTCCTGGGGACATTCAGCAGAGTGTGACAAGTAAGTCAAGGGAGGTTCTCCTGCCCCTCTGCCCAGCCCTGCTTGGGCCATAGCTGCAGAACTGGGGCCAGTGCTGGGCTCCCCTGTTCAGGAACTACTGGAGAGAGCTGGAAGCTGCTGAGAAGACTCTGAGCAGGGAAAGTTGAGGCACCTGGGGCTGCTGAGCCTGGACAGAAGACTCAGGGGGGATCTTCTCAACATCTGCAGGGTGTGAGGCAAGTGGCTGGGGCCAGACTCTTCCCCCACTGGTGCCCAGGAACAGGCCAAGGGGCACCAGGCACAAACTGGAAGCCAGGAGGTTCCCTCAGGAGCAGCCTCTTGGCTTGGAGGGTTGCAAGGCCTGGAGCAGGCTGTGCAGAGAGGCTGTGGAGTCTCCTTGTCTGGAGAGCCTGCAAAGGCAGCTGGGCACTGGCATCCTGGGCACCTGCTGTGCAGGAGGCTGCCCTGGGCGAGCTCCAGAGGTCCCTTCCAAGGCGACCCAGCAGTGCCCGCGGCACTCACCCGCATGTTGGGGTCGTCCAGCGAGTGGCGTGCCCGCGCGATGGCCTCCTCGGAGACCCGCGTGTCGCCGTTGCTCTGGATCTCCAGCACGGCCATCTGCGGAGCAAGCAGCCCAGGCACACCTCAGCACGGCCGAGCCTCGGGGCGGTCCTTCAGGGCTTCCCAAAGGGACATCCCCTGGCAGGTGCCCACCGGGACCCACTGCCCAGCCAGGCTCTGGACCTCCTGTGCTCCCCAGGGCTCCGGGGCCACCGTGTCCCTGCCCTCGGGGCCCATTTCTGGCCAGCTCTGGGCTGCTCACAGGTCCGTGGTGGGGCAGACATGGAGGCACCGGGCAGACCGAGTCTGTGTGCTGCCTGGGCAACCTGAGCTTAGGGCAGCAGGGCCTCCTGTAGCAGCATGGTCTGTACCCATCCCTGTGCCCTCTTGCTAAGGCTTCCACAGCCAAGGAGGAAGAGGAGGCACCAGCTAAGGTGACCGAGAGGCACCAGCCGGGTATGGCAGGGGTGAGCTGAACTACCACCCCCAGGGCAGGATGGGCCAGCAGCAGATGTTCTGGTGACCCCAGGGAGATGCCTCCATCGCTGCAGGAGATCCCCAGCTCGCAGCCAGGTCTAGAAAGGGCGAGGAGGCTCCTGGGGAAGGTGCCCAGGCCACTGCAGTGGCCAGCAGCTGCTCCATGCCCAGAGCTGGCTGCAGTTCCGTACCTCCAGGGCACACATCCCGAAGGAGAAGATGTCCACGGCTGTCCCATCTGTCTTCTCTGCAAAGCCAAGCCAGGACCACCTCAGCTCACCCGATCCAGATGGCATCTGCCAGGCTTTGTGGAGCTCCCGAGCCACGAGCAGAGCCACCTCTGGCCAGAGCCACCCCCGGTCCTGCTGGGCTCCTCTGCCCCACCAATGACTGCCACAGCAGTGCCCATCCCATGTAGGCTCCACAACCTGCTGCCCACCAACTAACCCCAAACTGTACCCACAGTGGTGCCAGGGTCGTGTGACACCTGCTTGGTTACTTGTGGCAAACAGTGCCAGCTGTGACTGCACTCAGTGATCCTGCAGAGCCCTGCACCCACACCTGGCATAGGGCATCCCCCTGTCCTGCACCCACACCTGGCACAGGACCCCCTGCATCCCTCTGTGCCCACACCTGGCATAGCACTCCCCACATCTCTCTGTACCCACATCTGGCATAGGACTCCCTCTGTGCCCATGCCTGGCACGGCACCCCCTATGTCTCTCTGCACCCACGCCTGGTACAGGTTGCCCCATGACCCCCAAGCCCTCAGCTAGCACAGCCCCCCTGCAGCCCCCTGTGCCCCCTGGCACGGGCACTCACGGCCGTACTCCGGCGGGAAGAAGTGCAGGTTGCGCAGCTCCTCCCTCTCGATCCTGATAGGGCTTCGCAGGTCGTCGGGCAGCGCTGCGGTGGGAAGGGGACACCTCCAGCACCTGACTCCTCTGAGCTGCCCCCAGCGGGCTGCGTGCCCTTTCGCCCAGCAGGGCCACCCATGGGCACCCTTCTGCTCCCAAGTCCCAGAAGGACAGAGGTCCCAGGGGGTCTGTGTGTTCTCTTGCCCACCCAGACTACCTGTGGGCACCCCTCTGCTCCCAGGTCCCAGAGGCTCAAACGTCCCAGTGGGTCTCTGTGCCCTCCTGCCCACTCAGACCACCCATGGGCACCCTTCTGCTTCCATGTCCTGGCTGCCTGCAGGGCCCAGATGCTGCTGAGAGGCATCATGCCCCCTGGTAAGAGGTGCTCAGGGTTGCAGAGGAGGAACCCCTGGAGGTTCAGGAGGGGCTAGAAGCGACCTCTGGAGATCATCCATCCAAGCCCCTGCCAGAGCAGAGGGAGACTGACCCAGAGATGGGACCGAAGTGGCAGTGAGAGGTGGCAGAGGGGCACTCACCATTTGCAAACACACGGTGCCAGACTGCCGGGGCGGGCACACGAGAGGCAAGGAGTGGAGGAGAGAGAAGAGAAGGTTCCAACCCTTGCTCACCATCACACCACCATCCCACACCACCCCAACACCACCCCAAACCACCACACACCACCCCAAACCACCACACACCACCTCAACACCACCCAGCACCACCACCCTAACACCACCTCAAACCACCCCACACCACCCCAACATCTCACACCACCCCCCACCACCTCACATGTTCCCATGTCCCTCAGTGCCAGCTCCCCCCCAGCAGGTGCCCACCGGAGCCGATCTTGATGAGCCCGTTGTGCTGGATGAAGATGGTATCACTGGTGAGGTTGCCATGGATGATGGGAGGCTCACAGGAGTGCAGGAAGCTGGGGGGCACAGACCTGCCTTGAGCACCTCACTCGTGCCCAGGGGCAGGCAAAGCAGTGCCAACCATGCCCTCCTTACCTGAGGGCAGATAGGATCTGGGTGCACCAACGCTTCCAGGCCTAGGGCAGAGACCAGAGCTCCCATCAGTGCCCAGCAGCTGCACCTGGTTCTGGCCACCCATGGCCCAGGGACATCTGGCCCCCACAGCCCTGCAGAGCTGCTGCCTGGGGTGGATGCCAGGCGCTGTGCCAGCCTTAGCAGCCTCTTTCTCAGCCACAGGCTGGAGGACACCACCAAGTGCTCGTGGGAGCAGGGACAGTAAATGCCAGCTCTGGCAATAGGGTCCATGGTGCTCACCAACAGCTAGAGCAGTGCCAGGCTAGTACCAGGCTGAGCTCCACCCTCCCTGGTCCCAGAAGTGTAACCCAGGTCCCTGGCCAGTGGAGCCCTGCCTGCAGAACCCATGCCAGACCCACAGGCAGTGGGTTTGCAGGTGGCACTGGTGTCTCCAGCCCAAACCCTGGTCCCTCGCTGAGGCTGGTGGAGAAGCAGCCCCCTCCTGAAGCCCAGGCAGCAGCAGAAGCTAGCTGCTGCAGCTTCCAGAAGGTTCCACCTGCCTGGGGCAGGTCCTAGCAGCAGGATCCCAGCCTGGGCTGTCCTGGGAAGCTCTGCTCTAGCTCTGACCACCACCAAGGTGCCACTTCCCTACAGCAGGTAGTCCTTGGGTAACTTCGGGAGCAATCACACCTCGTTCACCCTCCTAAGTGACCAGACACCTTCTCTGTGCCAGAGGGTACAGAGCTGCCCAGCCGTGTCCTCAGGGCCCCCTGTGCTGCTCCCAGGAACCCACCCTGGCATTCATGGCCTTGTGGTTCTTCTTGGTCTTCTTCAGGAACTGTTTCAGGCTCCCCGAGGACACATACTCCGTGATGAAGATGACCTGGCAGGGAAGGTCAGCATCAGCTCCCCGGGGGTCCTGCCCTGTCAGCACCCTGGGCTGCTCCAGTGGGCAGCACAGAGCCCTGGCAGGGAGAGGAGCAGGGCTGGAATCCCTCTCTGGATGCCACTGGTGTCCCTCCCCCAGCCTGGAGACCCCTCCAGACCCTCTGAGCGCTCCCTACCCGAGCCTTCAAGTCCTTCACGTCCAGCCAGTACTTGTGCAGCTTCACGATGTTGGGGTGATCCACCAGCACCAGCTGCTCAAACATGGTCTTGATCTTCTCCTGTGAGGAGAAAAGGACAAGGAGGGGTGCCAGGACGACACCTCTGACAGTGAGAAGACCCACAGCTGGGAGGGGACTGTGCCTCCAGGCACAGGAAAGCTGGGTTTGGGGGACAGCAGATGAGGGAGCTGCCTCTGAGAGGCCAGGGAAGGCTCAGTGCCAGGGAGACGAGAGCACAGCATGAGGTGGACCACCATCAGCCACCAGCGATGCCAGGGCAGGTGGGCACTGTCCCTGAAGGGATACTGACCCTAGTGGGACATTGACTGAGGTGTGCCAGGCACTGCAGGCACCAGTATGTCCAGAGTAGGTGGGCATGGTCCCTGATGGGAGGCTGATCCCAACGGGACACTAAGGTGTGCCAGGCACGACAGGCACCAGCAATGCCCAGGGCTGGTAGGCAAGGACACTGCTGGGTAAGTGGCACCAACCTCATGAGCTTTGAAGGCCTTCTTGTCAGTGAAGAGCAGCTCATTCCATACCACTTCCACACCCTCCTCTGTGTCCATGGCCAGGAAGGTGCTCTGGATGCCAGGCATGTTGCCCTGGTTCACCTGTGGGCATGGGAAGCGGTGAGACAGCCTGGCTGTGCCCTGACCACAGCCACTAGGCTGCTGGAAGCACACCCCGTGGGAACATGGCCCTGAGGTCTCTGCTGGAGGACTGCAGGGTGAGGGGAGCAAACCCCTGCCCACTGCTTGTCCTGCCCTCAGGGTCTGCCTGCTCAGCAGCCTGGGCACTGCAGCAGCTGGCACCACATCTCCAGGGGCTGAGCACACAGGAGAGAGCCAGGATGAGGGCAGCTCCTGTGCCAGCTCCCATCCTGAACACATTCAGCATGGTGAGGTTCTTCCACCTTCCTCATCCTTCTTCGAGTCACAGAATGCTTTGGGTTGGAAGAGACCTTTAAGCTGCTGGAGTGACCCAGCATTGTCAGGGCACCACCAAATCATAGTCCTCAGCTTCACAGCTGTGAAACCCCTCCGGGGATGGGGACTCTACCAATGACCCAAGTTTGGCACAAGAGATCTCAGCTTCAACTGGCTCCAGCCTCCTCTCAGGCACTTGCAGACAGCCAGAAGGTCTCCCCTCAGCTCCCTTTGCTCCAGGCTCCGCTACCCCAGGTCCCTCAGCTGCTCCTCACAACTTCTCCAGACCCTTCTCCTTCTCCAGACCCTTCCCCAGCTTCATTGTCCTTCTCTGGACACCTCTAGTCCCTCAAGGTCCTTCTTGGAGTCAAGGGTCCAAATGTGACTCAAGGTGTGGCCTCACCAGTGCCCATGAGGCATGAAAAGAGGATTGTTCTGTGGCTGCCAGGGCAGAGCTCTGCAGCGTCCCAGGGCAGCTGTGGGCACAGATGTGGGCACACGACACCCCCAGCACTGGCAGGGCACAGCCAGGCAGCTCATGGCCCAGTTCCTGCTGCAGACACACAAAGCACCTCTGTTCCTTGTTCTCCACACTCCAGGCTCCACCAGCTCCACAGAGCCCAGCATGGAGCTGCCAGCGACGTGGCCTCGCTGACCACAGCCTCCCAGTGCTCCCAGCAGCTGCCCAGTGCAGGCACAGCCCAAATGGAAGTGCCCAGCATGGGCGCTGCTGGGTACAGTGGGGCACAGCCCAGCCTTCACTCACAAGATCCCCCGGTCCCAGCATGGTGGGGTGGACAGGGACCTCTGGAGCTCACCCAGTGCAACCCTCCTGCTCCAGCAGGGTCACCCACAGCAGGTGCCCAGGATGCCAGTGCCCAGCTGCCTTTGCAAGCTCTCCAGACAAGGAGACTCCACAACCTCTCTGCACAGCCTGCACCAGGCCTTGCAACCCTCCAAACAATGAGGCTGCTCCTGAGGGAACCTCCTGGCTTCCAGTTTGTGCCTGGTGCCCCTTGGCCTGTTCCTGGGCACCACTGGGAAGAGTCTGGCCCCAGCCTCTTGCCCCACACCCTTTAGCTCTTGCTGAGCACTGAGAAGATGCCATCTCAGACTGGTACCCAGGCTCAGCAGCCCCAGGTCTCTCAGCTTGTCCTCCTCAGAGTCTTCCCAGCCTGCCCTGGCCTCTCTCCAGCAGCTCCCAGTCTGTGCTGAAGTGTGGAGCCAGCACTGGCCCCAGCTCTGCAGCTGTGGCCTGAGCAGGGCAGAGCAGAGGGGCAGGAGAACCTCCCTTGGCCTGCTGGTGACACTCTGCTGAATGTCCCTAGGAAAGCCTTGGCCACCCTGGCCCCAAGTGTACAGTGCTGGCTGATGGGCAGGCAAAGTGTTCCCTGTTCTGAGCAGAAATGGACCTTCTCCATCTGGTACAACCAAGCTGGTGCTGAGCAGCTGCCCTGACCTCCATGCGCATGCAGACGCTGCCCTATGGACATGGACCTCTCTGGGGTCAGGAGGAACCAGCTATGGGTTACCTTGGTGACCTCAGGCTGTGCTCTCAGGGGTTCCCGGCAGCTGCTTGTGCTGCTGCTGGTGGGCACACGGCGGGGAAGAGGCGAGGGACCTCCCTGCTCAGGCAGCTTCCAGGCAGAAACCAGCCCAGAAGCTCGCTGGGGACGCAGCAGCCAAGGTTTGCAGGAGATCAGGTGGCTCCTTACAATAAACCACAGCCTCCTCCACCTCACTGGGGATGGAGCTGGCCAGAGCAGGAGGCTTCAGCGTGGGGGTTCTGGGGCCCTGTGAGAACAGCGGTGGCACAGGGCAGGAGATGCTGGCATTTAGACCCAGCTTGGAGAAGAAAACAAGGACAAGCTGCGTTGTCAGCTGCCTTTAGTGGCACCAGGAGATGGGAAGGACATGGCCATGGTGCCTGGACTCTGCTGGCCCCCTGCTTCTCCTCAGCACCCACACTTGTGTCCTCAGGACAAGCACATGCTAGCCTTATCTGGAATCATTAGAGTTGGAAAAGATCTCCAGCTCCTGGAGTCCAACCACTGACCCAGCACTGCCAGGACACCACCAAACCATGGCCCTCAGCACCACAGCCCCATAGGCTGGAAAGCCCTTCAGACATGGAGACTCCACCACTGCCCTTGGCAGCCTGCACAAGCTTCAAGGGGCAGAAATTGTTCCTCGTGGCCAACCTAAACCTCTCCTGGGGCAACCTGAAGCTGCTTCCTCTTGTCCTGTCACTTGTTCCGTGGCAGAAGAGACCAAACCCCCTCAATGCAGCATGCCCCTGGCAGAGGGCTGTGCCCATGCTGCCCCAGTGCAGGGCAAAATCCTGGCTGGAGAGGAGGCTGGCAGGATGTAAGGAAGGAGATGCCCACAGCATGCACAGTTTACCTGACCCCTGGTGACACCACAACTTGATCCCTCTTGGCACAGGGAGCTGGCAGGATTTGCTGGGCACGAGGCTGAGCAGGGAACATGATGTGCCCAGGAGAGAACCTCTGCAGAGCAAACCCTGCTGCAGGACGTCCTGAGCCCTGTCTGGGCTTCTCCGGGGAACTTTGCTGAGGTTACGGTTGGCAAGGAGGTGCCATGCACAGGGCCACACCTCGGGCTGTGTCCCCTCAGAGCAAGGAGCAGATGGAGGATGGTGTCTCTGCAGGAACAACCCTACCAGTCTGACTCTCAGCTGGAACAGAAGCTGGAGCAGGAGGAGACATCTGCAGTGCCCGCTAAACCTGTTCTCCCCGGTGCTCCTGTTACACAACCAGCAGGTGAAGGGAACTCACCACACGGAAAATATTTGGATTCCAGAGGAGCATTTGGGTCCCACCCTCACAAAACCACCTTCTCAGCACTAATTGAACTGACCTGGACACACCGGGGGCCAGGAGAGCAGGTGGTGAAAGGGTCCATGGCCAACACCGGAGGATGTGCAGCAGCAGAGCCCTCCCACCCCAGAGGCACCCATTCCATCCAGCCCATTGACATGGACCTTCCCAATCCATCCCAGGAAATCCTCTGCCCATCATCAGCAGCAGGAGGTACTGGTTAACAGCTGGCGACTGGAAGAAGAGCCCCCAGATTCCTGAATCCCAGCATGGTGGCAGGTGGAAGGGACCTCTGGAGCTCACCCAGTGCAGCCCCCCTGCTCCAGCAGGGTCACCCACAGCAGGTGCCCAGGATCCCAGTGCCCAGCTGCCTTTGGAAGCTCTCCAGAAGAGGAGATTCCACAACCCCTCTGCACAGCCTGCTCCAGAGCTCAGAGCTCCAGTGCTCCCCAAGCCAAGAGGCTGCTCCTGAGGGAACCTCCTGGCTTCCAGTTTGTGCCTGGTGTCTCTTAGCCTGTCCCTAGGTACTGCTGGGAAGAGTCTGGCCTCTTGCCCCCCACCCTTTCGCTCCTGCTGAGCATTGAGAAGATGCCCTCTCAGGCTGCTCTTCTCCAGGCTCAGCAGCCCCAGGTCTCTCAGCAAGACTTGAGGCAGAATTGACCTGGTGCCGGCAGGAGGGGGCTGGACGTTGCCCAGCCACTGCATGCCCCTGTCTGCCCATCCCTGTGCCCAGCAGCTGCTGCAGCAAACCCTGGGGTCCCTATTGTGCTGCCTGCACCAGGCACAGGGACAGAAGGGGACTTTTCCACTGCCCAAGTAAGAGCCTGAGTGCTGAAGGCAACACAAGTTGTGTCTGCCAGACCATGGACCATTCACAAGCACCTGGCCAGTGGGCAGGGGTGCCCAGGTGGCAGCTGGAGCCCAGGAGCTGTTTGCTTCAGCTCAGGAGGTGTTGGCTTCAGCCCAGAAGCCGTTTGCCCCGAGGCAGGAGACTCGAGCCCAGGCTGGGCACTACCCTGAGCCACTCCCCAGCTCAGTGGCACCTTGGAAATTCACTGGCACGTCCTTGAGCCCAGGACCAGGTGGCAGGAGGGCTGGAGAAGAGTCTGCAGAACCTGACAGGGAAGGGGAAGGGTCCCCACCACCAGCATGAGCTGGGCATGAGGCAGGCAGGCAGAGCCTGGGTGGGTTGTGCTGGGAGCAGGAGGGGACAAGGGCAAGCTGGGTGCACAGCATCCCAGGCCCCCAGTGCCCACTAGTCCAAACTGCAAGCCAGGGGTGGGCTCTGCGAGGCTCATCCGGAAGCTGATGGACTGTGCTGGTGATCTCATTCCAGCTGGAGAAACCCAAACAGCAACAACCCCTCAGGAGCTGGGCAGCAGAGCAGCAACCAGCAGGAACCAGCAGAAACCATCCACTTTAACAGGGATGCACTGGGATGGGGATTTCCCCTTCTGCTGCACGGGCACCCAGCAGACCCAGCTGAAGAGCTGAGCAGTGTGGTCTCCAGGAGAGCCACCACCCCTCCTCGCCAAACAGCTCCTGAATGCTCTGGTGATGCCAAATCCATCAAATGCCAGGAGCACCTGATGGCCCTCAGTCCATTTTGTGACGCAGCTTTGAGACACCTCCACGGTCCCAGAGGTGGCACACAAAAGGCTCTGGGGCTCACCATGTTCTCTGGTTACACCAGGGCGGAGACCCGGATCTTCTCTGGTTACACCAGAGAGGAAGGGGAGAAGAGACTTCGTGCCAAGAGGAGAAGAAGCCTCCAGTACTTATCCACTGTGAACAACTCCCCCAGGTAGGAAGACCAGGGAGGGAGCAACACGAGCTTAGTGAAGACTAGGGAGGGGGCGACACGAGCTTGGTGAAACCAGAAAGGAGCCAAACTAGAGGGATGCCAGCAGCTGCCACCCTGCTGAGCCCAGAGCTGGGCATGTGTGGGGCATGGCGGAGACCCCAGAGCAGGCAGGAGGTGCCCTGGGAGCTCCCCCAGGAACTCTCTGAAGCAGGCGGTGCTGTGGTGGAGCAGAGGCAGGGGAACAATGAGCGTGTTAGGGCAGGAGAGAGGACAAGCCCCAGCTCCAACCTCCACCACGCTGACGTCAGGTCCCTGCCGGCAGCAGAACAAGGCTGGGGATTGTTCCACCCGCGGGGCTCAGCCAGGATCAGGGGAGCTTTGGGAGGGGGAAGGAGCACAGGGAGAGGAGACCTGGGAGGTGACAAGGAGGATGCCGGGTCCAACCCAGCCCTGCCTGTGGCTGGACTCCGTGCTGAGAAGACCTCACTGTCTGCTGCCAGCCACATCCATCTGCCTCCAAGTTCTGCTGCCCCAGGTCCAGCAACCTCACCTGGTGTCCCAGACAACCCCAGTTAAACCCACTCCAAACTGCCCCACCTCTAGTTTGGGGCACGGGGCAAAGCCTTGTGCCAGTGACCTGCCCAACCTTCCATGGGCACCAGCAAGCCCATCCCAGGATCTCAGCAGCAAAGCCATGGCACCAGTGTGGGGAGGAGAGCAGTGGAACCAAGAGTGGTGGACAACCCCACAAAGTTCGAGGGTCTCCAGACAACCCATAGCAGGGTGGATGACCTCCAGGCAAGCCATGGCACAGTGGGTGACCCCCACTGCAGCGGTAAGCAGAATCCCAGGAACTCTCCTGCCCCTCCACATCCATCCCTGTGGTCTGCTGCCATCTCCCAACCTTTGGCAGTGCTCCACAGATCCCCACTGCAGACTGTCCAAAATCACTCAATTTCCCTCAAATCCTCCTTCAGCAGCTCCTCTCCTCCCTCCTGTTCTCCTCCTGCTGCTTCTGCAAGTTACAGATCCTGCCTTAAGGGCTGGGAAGCATCGACCCTTCTAAAGATGGTGGCCAAAGTGGACCATTTCAGGCAAAATTGCACCTGGCCCTTCTCCATCTCCACCAGCCAAGTTGGAGCTGGGTCTCCACAAAGCAGAACACAGTGATGGAGGCCACAGCAGTGCTCCACGTGCAGAAAGCTCTAAACTTCAGTGCTGTGAAATAGCTGCACTTCACTCCAGCACTAAGAGTAACCCAGAGCATGCTCAACAGGCAAAAGCGCAGGTGAGGACACCTAGAGATGGGCAGGAGAGGATGCAGAGGTGATTGAGATAATGACCTGGAGCTGGTCAGTGTAAGCAATCAGTGTGGTGCTTGTGAGCAGTGCCCACCAGTGAGCATTACTGCTCTCCTGTGAGCATTACTGCTCACAATGCTCCTCAACAGCAGTGTCCACAACTAATGGTTGGACTCAATGTCCTTAACCATCTCTTCCAACCAACATCATTCCATGATTCCATGATCTATGGGTCCCAAAGTGCTCTCCCCAATGGATGAAAGGTTTGTGCAAGCAGCAGGAATGCCACCAGCCTGTTCTGGGGCCCAGAGGTCACTCAGGAGCCAGTGCACCGAGAAGGAGCGCTGCAGAACTTCTCACACAAGCAGCAAACCACTCAGTTCCTCTTCCTGGCCACTCCAATTCCTTCAGCAGACTGGGAAAAGCAAATGGAGTCAAAAGAGAAACAACTTCTGTTCCCATGTGGAAATGTCCCCACAGCAGTGCTCCCAGGCTGCTCCTCCACAGGGATCCAGGGCAGAAGGGAAGGAGGCAGAGCATGGGCAGAGCTGGCACACAACACGAGATCCCCAAGGCTCACAAGACATTCTCCACATGTTCTCTGCACACTCTGAGTGCTTCTGCTTCCTGAACTATTCCTGGAAGTCTGTGACTTCCCATCCACGAGGAATGTTGCATCACCAACAGGTGAAGGATGTTGTGAGGGAAATGTTCTCCCTGGTGGCCCTGGCCATGCTTAGCCCTGCATGAAGACCTTGGCAGGTTTTAGCTGTTGTTCTCTGCACCTGATGGTGGTGTGATGAAGCTCCTGCTGCTGCTCTGCATTCTGGTGGAGCTGTGACAACCACGGTGTCATCCTCTGCACGTGGCACTAACACACCAGCAGCTCCCCGCAGGCTGTGCCACAGAGCACCACGGCCTGAGCATCAGATCATGGGATGGGATGGGATGGGATGGGATGGGGGGCTTGATAGAATCAGAGAATCATGGAATCATTGCATTGGAAGAGGCCTCCAAGCTCAGGGAGTCCAACCACTGACCCAGCACTGCCAAGGCATCATCAAAACATGGTCCTCAGCACCACCTGGACCAGGCCTGGACATGCCTCAAGGGGCACAAATTGTTCCTCATAGCTAACCTCAACCTCCTCTGGGGCAAATCGAGGCCATTTCCTCTTGGCCCAGCCCTTGGCACAAGATCTCAGCCCCACTTGGCTCCAGACTCCTCTCAGGCACTTGCAGACAGCCAGAAGCTCTTCTCTCAGCCTCCTTTGACCCAGGCTCCACTACCCCAGGTCCTTCAGCTGTTCCTCACAACTTCTCCACACCTGTCTGTTGCTTCTCCAGACCCTTCCCCAGTTCTCTTGCCCTTCTCTGGACACCTCCAGCTCCTCAAGCTCTTTCTTGGAGTCAAGGGCCCAAACCTGATCCCAGCACTCAAGCAGTGGCTTCTGCAGTGCCCCCAAAACAGGGATCCATCCTTGCCCTCTTCCTGCTGGCTACCTCAGCTTGCCAGCTGCTGCTGAAGGTCTGCAGCCTCAATGCCACTGTCCTGCCACTCACCCGCATCCACCATCACCACCTCTCCTTAGGGGTGGCAGAGGGACCCACCACCAGAGCATGGTGAGGGGCTGAGATGAGCTGAGATGGTCCACAGTGCCTCCCTGGGGAAGAGGAACCAGGCGCCTAGCCCTGGGGGTGATGTTGCCCCCAGTGAAGGGGTACAGGGACCAGTCCTGTCACCACCATTCACCCACAGAGTCCTCGTTCCTGCAGCAGCTGCCCAAGCAGTGACCCGTGGCCACCAGCCTGATCCAGGAAAACCTGCCAGGACCCAGCTTGGTGCCAACTCCCACCCCACACCAGGCATGGCTGCTGGCACCAGGCACCCATCAGCGGGGCATGGCAAGCCTAGCTTCCCATACATGGCACAGCCCGGCTCCCTGCACTGGGCGCTGCGCTGCTCCCCACCCCAGCTCTCCGCGCCGGGCACCCTATACCGAGGCACGACAAGCCCAGCTTCTCACACATGGCACAGCCGGCTCCCTGCGCTGGGCACCCCGCACCAGGCGCCCCGCGCTGGACACCCTGCACCCCGGGGACGTGGCCATGCCAGCTTCCCATACTGGAGCACAGACTGGCTCCCCACACCGAGCTCCCCACACCGAGATCCAGCCCAGTTCCCGAACCAGGACCCCCACACTGGGGCTCCCCCTCCCCGGGACCGCTCCCCTGATCCCGCAGCTGCGGCCATGGCCGGGGCCCGGCAGCGCTGCCTTGTCCGGGTCCCTGTCACGGTGTCCGTCCGGTGCCCGTCCCGGTGCCCGCACGCACCTGCTCGCGGCGCTTGTGCCAGCGCCCGCAGGGGCTCTCCTCCAGCACCTCGCTCTCCTCCTCGCTCTCCTCCTCCTTCTCCTGCGCCAGCCGCGCGTCCGGCTCCGGCACCGCCATCCCGGGGCCGAACCAGGCTGAACCGAGACAAGTCGCTCCGAAACTAGCCGAACCGGGAGCTGACAGCGCCGAGCTGCTCCGAACCGAGCAGACCTGCTCCGAACCGAACCGTGCCGACCTGCGCCGAGCTGAGCCGAGCCGAGCTGCGCCGACCTACACCGAGCCGCGGGCTGACGGCGACGAGCCGAGCCGCGACGAGCCGAGTATCTCCGAACTGAGCCGAGTCAATCCGAGACAAGCCGAACCGGGAGCTGACAGCGCCGAACCTCTTCGAACCGAGCCGAACCGCTCCGAACCGAGCTGCTCCAAATCTCGAGTGGACAAAGCTGACCCGCTCCGAACGGAGCCGACCCGCTCCGATCCGCTCCGCTCCGCTCCGATCCGATCCTCTCCGCTCCGAATGGCTTCGAACCGGGCCGAGCCTTTCCAAATCGCTCCGAGCCGCTCGGAGCCCAGCCGCGGGCTGTCAGCGCCGCGGGGCCGTCCCGGGCTCGTCCCGCCCCGCTCCGGACGTGCTGCCGCGCACGGCCCGCCCCGCAACGCCCCGCAACGCCCCGCACGGCCCGGTCCGGCACGCGGCGCCCCGCGGGCGCTCGGGACCCTCCGGACCCCCGCCTCGCCCGTCTGGGTGCCCCCCGCAGCCCCGCTCCTCGCCGGGCCCGGAGCTCGGCCCCGCACCCTCCGTTGGGCCTCTCTTCCCCCGGCCTCCGGTCAGGCCCCTCTCGGCGGGGCCCCCGAGCTCCCCCGGCCCTCCCAGCAGCCCCGAGCGCTGCCGCCTTCCTCTCCATTACAGACACCGTCATCACCATCATCACCTGCATCATCATCATCATTATCACCTTCATCACCTCCACCATCATCACCATCATCCCCTCCATCACCTCCACTACCATCTCCACCATCACCCGAGAGGTGGGCTTGTGTGACCTTCATAAAGCTCAACAGGGCCAAGCCCATGGTCCTGCACCTGGGTCAGGACAACCCCCGTTGCCAATCCAGGCTGGGGCTGAAGGTTTGCAGAAGAGCCCCGGGGGGAAGGACTTGGGGGCTGGTGGGTGAGAGGCTGGACATGAGCCGGCAGCAGCTGGAAGGATGGTGGACTCTGGCCCTCTGCTGAGACCCCACCTGCAGCTCTGGACTTCTCTGCATGGACCTGTGGAAGTGAGGCTAGAGGAGGCCACAAAGATGATCTAAGGGCGGGAAGCCCTCTGCTCTGAGTCCAGGTTGAGAGAGTTGGGGTCGTGCAGCCTGGAGAAGAAAAGGCTCCAGGGAGACCACCTGATAGCCTTCCAAGATTTCAAGGGGACTCCAGGAGACCTGGGGTGCAGACCCAGGCCCAGGGGTGCTGGGTTTAAACTGCAAGAGGGAGATGGAGCCTGGGGCTGAGGAAGAAATTCTGCACTGGGAGAGTGGGGAGAGCCTGTCCCAGGTTGCCCAGGTTGTCCCCATCCCTGGAACCATTCCATGTCAGGTTGGTGGTGTTCTGGACAACCTGCTCTAGTTGCAGATGTCCTTGCTGAGTGCAGGGGTTGGACTGGGTAGCCTTCAAAGGTCCGTTCCAAACATTCTGTGATCTCCCTGCCATCACCACTGCCACCTTCCTCACCATCTTCCCTGACCAGGGGCAGCT
This sequence comes from Tricholaema leucomelas, assembly GCA_013400475.1. Taxonomy (NCBI): domain Eukaryota; kingdom Metazoa; phylum Chordata; class Aves; order Piciformes; family Lybiidae; genus Tricholaema lacrymosa; species Tricholaema leucomelas. The sequence goes on along the minus strand of WAAF01018188.1, from coordinate 25,860 downwards.
CCAATGACGAGTTCCAGTGGGCTGGGCTCTTGTGCACCCAGAAACCTCTTCAGCAGCTGTAAGTGAGGAGTCTTGCAGATGTTGTCATTCCTCCTGGAAGCTCCTGGCTCGCTCAGTGTTTTTCTGCTCTCCTGGCCAGCTCTGGTTTCTGTCAGCACATCTATGATTTGTTCCACCCTATTCCATGCACGTACCAGTGCTTCCTTGCTCCTCTGGGAGACCTTCTGTTCCTCTAGCCTCTCCAGAGGGACCACAGTGAGTGTAGATGTGGGACAAGGAGGTGCTAATGATGCCCAGCAGGTACCATACACAAACCCCTGTCCCCTGAGACATAGCATGGACAAACAGGAGATGTCTCCTTGTGTGGCCACCCTCAGGTCCTGCCTGCCTGGCAGCACACTAAGCTTCTCTGACCAGCTGTGGCACTGGCCCCAACAGACATTGTCACCTCCTCCTGGACCATGAAACCACATCCTGGGCCACAGCCACCTCCAGGCACACACAAGCTATGGCCACCTCAAGCATACCACCAGTTCCACCACCCTGCTGCCACTCTGCTGCCAAGTGCCACAAGGTTCCACGGTGACCTTGTCCTGTGCCTGCCAGACAGGACTTGTGGGAGAGTCAACCACAAGTTCTTATCAGAGTGGAAGGCAAAAGTTCAGCTAGGAACCAGTTCGAGGACAAGGAGAAGAAGGCTGGAACCAGATACAACCCACCTGTCCCGCCCTGGGTATCTCCTGTCTGCCTGTGTCCCAGGGTCACTCCTGGGACAGATCCCATCTCCTCTGGCCTCTGGTTCCCTGTGGCAGCTTTGCCAGTTGTCCTCCAGTTTGGTTGTAGCTGGTGGGGGATAACCAGCACTGAGGTGATCTCCCAGTTTGAAGAGGGAACTGGGCAGATGAGCCCAAGAGACTGACACCCAGCAGTGCTCAAAGCCATGGAGGGCAAGAACCGGAGCAGAAGATCCTCAGAGCCCCAGGATGATGAGGGTCTAAAGGGTGGAACAAGGAAGCCAAAGTTATCCTCTGCTGCTGCCCTGAGTCTGCAGCAGGCCTTTCCTTCACAGGGCAGAGTTGTCCCAAAACAAGGTGACAAAGAAGTAGATCAGTAATGGGGACGAGATCCTTCCCCAAAAGCATCGGTGGGACTTAGTCATGGAAGGGCCAGAGGAGGCTCCATGGTAGCAGGGACTGGCTCCACACCAGGGCCTGCTGCTCACCGTGTTCAAAAACACCCAAAAGGGATGAACAACACATTGGCAGCTCACTGGTGACACCACACCAGTGAGGACAGCCAGCTCCAAGCTGGCCATGACAAGCTGCAGAGACCCTGGTGGCATGGGAAGGGCCCTCAAAGGTGTGGATGAGGCCTTCACATGACACAGCTCCACTTGGGGAGCAGCAGCAGAGGTTCTTCAGGATGTCACAGCAAAGGGCAGGTGGTGAGGACACTCCTCCAGAGCTCACCCAGAGCTGTGGAACACACCAGTGAGGGTCACCTGCTGATTCTTGGGGTAACACATTGATGGCCAGCACGTGGTGGAACTCGTTGCCATGGGATGTCTCCAGCAGCCAAAGTGGAAAAGGGTTTTGAGAGCCATCAGGCACATCTGCCAGAGGACAATTGATCCAGGGCTGTGGAGGAGACCAGATGGAGCCTGAGGGCTCCCAGCTGCGCATGGTCAGATGCCAGGAGCCTGCCCGGATGAAGAACATCTTGGTCTTGCTCTGCTTCCTGGGCTCTTCCTATTGGGATCTGCTCTTACAGCAGGAGAAGATGGGATGCAGGGCTCAGAGGTGGCCATGGGGAAATGCTCCCCGTGCTTAATGGAGGAAACACTTCTGCTCTTCACACGTTCTCTGGACCTCTGCTGCTTTCAGTCCATGTGTGTGGGGCACATCCACAGTTGGACACTGCTGTGTCCCTGAACAGGCCACGCTTGGTACTTAGGCACCTCCCACCAGTGGGCAGTCACAGACCCTGGGAAGGGCCCCATGGGTCCTGCGCTGGCCCTGGAGTAGGTCCAGACACCTCCGTGCTGGTCCTGAGAGAGGTCCACACAGGTGCTGCACTGGTCCTGAGGAAGGTCTACATAGGTCCTGTGCAGGATCTGGGGAAGGTCCACGTGAATCCTGTGCTGGGTCCTGGGGAAAGCCCACGTGTCCTGTCCTGGTCCCTGCGTAGCCACCCAGGAGCTCCTTGGTTCACTCACCATGGGTCTCGGGTACCTTGAGCATGCTCCAGCCCCAAGAGAGGGGCTATTGGAGCCCTCTCAGGGTTAATTTCCTTCCCTTCCAGGCTGCTCCGCAGGGTCTGGGTGCTGCAGGGGAAAGCTCTGGTGCCACCAGGACCATCCCTCCTGGCAGGAGGAGGACATGGGCAGGGTGCCAGAGTTGCTGGTGCTCACACCCCTCATGCTGGGCCGAGGTTCATGGGCTCCCCCCTTCCAGGAGGCCCCTCTTGGCCGCCGTCTATTTTTATCCGGCGGTGGAAGGGCCCGGGACATGCTGACATCAGATGTTTGTGCACAGCTCGCACGTCGCTGCGGTCGAAGGTCCAGCCCGGCTGCCAGCTCGGCCCCGCCACGCCGACCAACATCGCCCCCGGCGCTGCGTTGTCTTCTCCAGCACGTTCCTGGGTGGGTCCTGCAGGCACGTAGCCAGCGGAGCCGCTCAGGAGCCGCTGCTGTTCGCCCAGCTCCAGGCTCTGTCCCTGCTGCGCCGCAGTGTGCCGCGGGCGTCCCGGCGGGCGCAGCGCTCAGCATGTGGGACCCACCGTGCCGGCAGGCGGGGCAGGGGTGGGAGCTCAGCAGAATCCAGGGAATCCAGGAAATCCAGGATGATATCCAGGACTGCAGGGTCGGCAATCCCCTGGGAATCACAGAATCATGGAATGGGTTGGGCTGGAAAGGACCTTAAAGATTAGCCCGCTTCAAGCCTCTGCCCTGGGCAGGGACGCCTCCAGATATCTGGCCCTGAGCACCCCCAGGGAGGGGACATCCACAAGGCTGGGCTGATCCCCAAACTGCTCCTTGCAACCTTGAAGGCATCTCCAGCATCACCCCTGGGCTGGCACCAGCTTCTGCAGACACCTCAAGGCCAAGAGCCCCTGGTGAGGGGTTACAAAGCCCACAGTGTCCCAGCCCCACTGGCTGGAGCTGTGCCCATGTCCCCTGGCTGCTCCCCCACGCTGCAGGACACGTGTCCCCAGCTCCTCCATCCCCGGGAGGGAAGCCAGGTGTGACCATGGCAGCGTGGGTGTGTTGGGTGAGGACATCTGCCACTGGTCACACTCAGAGCCAAAAATGGGATGGAATCTGCTCAGGAGCAACCATCCACCCACAAGGAGCAGGGGCTGAGGGACAGCAGCCAGAGCAGAGTGACAGGGCAGTGGTGAGAACAGAGTCTGTGTGACCACTGCTGGTAGAAATGCATGGCTAGAGCTGCAGGACAGCTGGATAGATGAAGGCACTGGACACGGTGGTGGGAAGAGAGGAGGCAGTGCGAGGTGATGGAGTGCAGAGTCAAGGGTAGAGTTGACAGTGGGTGGCCAAGGTCTTAGGAGCACCATCAGACCCAGTGGCTGAAGCAGGTGAGGCTGCTGCTGGTCCAGCTCACACCAGAGAAGGTTGATTTTATTCCATGTGTTGCTTGGTCATGCACAAAGCACTCCTGGTTTGTGTCAGACCTGGTCACCTGCTCTCCTGCTCTTGGCAGGGTCCTGGGAGGTCTTGGTGCTGCTCCACAGCCCTGGCAGGGTCTTGATCCAGGATTCCTGACTCCTGGTGCTCAGCACAGGTGAAACAGAGACCTGCTGTAGTGTGGCCAGAGGAGGCCACAGCAATGACCAAAGAGTGGAAGCCTTCTGCTGTGAGGCCAGTCTGAGAGAGCTGAGGTAGTTCAGCCTGGAGAAGAGGAGGATAAAGGACTTCAGGGGGGCTCCAAGAGAACTGGGGAAGGACTTGATCAGGGGATGCTGGGCCAGCTCCAGGCATACTGGGTTTGAACTGGAAGAGGGAGATGGAGCCTGGAGCTGAGGAAGAAATTCTGCACTGGGAGGGTGGGAAGAGCCTGGCCCAGGCTGCCCAGAGAGGTGGGTGATGTCCCATGCCTGGAACCATCCCAGGTTAGGTTCTCTGGGGCTCTGAGCAATCTGCTGTGTTTGTAGATGTCCCTGCTGACTGCAGGGGGTTGGACTGGATGAGCTTTGCAGGTCCCTACCAAACCATTCTATGGTTCTCTGATCTCAGAGTGAAGCCCTTCAGTGGTCAGTACAGTGGGCATCTTGTGCCTCACGAGGCTGAGGTGCCCCCCAGCCCATGTTCTGGCTTCCTGTGATGGGCTGCCAGATCATCTCCTGCTCTCCAGGCTGTGGTTTCCTCTTATAATCCTCAGTGAGTTTCTTCAGGTCTCTTCCTGCCGACCCTAGGACATGAGGCCCTCCCAGAACCTCCTGAAGAACCCCAGAGCTGCCCCCACCCCTGTTCCCAGGGGTAGGTTCTGGGGCTGGGCAGTGAGAGCTGTGGTGGGGCCAGTGCCACAAAGTAGGATCAAGGAATGGTTTTGGTTGGAAGGGACCTTTGAGATCATTGGGTCAAAACAAATGCTCCACCTGTGGGGTCCTGCAGAACATTTGGACCTCTCCCAGGGTGAGGAGGGTGGATGAGGAGGAAAGGTGAGGAGGGTGGATGAAGAAGAAGAGTGAGAAGGAAGGGTGAGAATGAAGGATGAGGAGGAAGGGTGAGGAGAGTGGGTGAAGAGGAAGAGTGAGGAAGAAGGGTGAGGAGGAAGGATGAAGAGGAAGAGTGAGGAGGAAGGGCGAGGACGAAAGGTGAAGAGGAAGGGTGAGGAGGAAGGATGAGGAGGAAGGGTGAGGAGGGTGGGTGAAGAGGAAGAGTGAGGAGGAAGGGTGAAGATGAAGGGTAAGGAGGAAGGGTGAGGATGAAAGGTGAAGAGTGAGTAGGAAAGGGTGAAGGGTAAGGAGAATGGGTGAGGAGGGTGTATGCTGCTGCCTCAGCCCAAAGGCTCTGAGGCCAATGGCCCAGTCTTTGCTGTTGGAGCAGGAGGAGCCAGATGTCACTTGGGTTGTCAGCTTGTGGCTAGGGAGTTCCCTGTTCCAAAGCCTTCAGACACCCTTCGGACCTTTTACTGAGCAGAAGCAGCAGAACCAGTTCCATAGGAAATGAGGCAAAGCTTCCATCACAGCAACATCTTCTGTTCTTTCCTCTCTTTGAGGTAAGAGCTTCCACCAGGAGGAACAGCAGACCTTCAGCTGAGCACAGAGGGGATGGCAGCTCTGGGCTTTTGGACAAGCAGCCAGTGGAGACCTGTTGGTGAATCCCACTTTGCACTGTTAAGACAAACCCAAGACAGCAGCAGGCAGCAGCAGATGCCCACAGTGACCCCAAAATCACAACCCACAACATGGCTGTGGTCTCCTGGTGGAATCACAGAGTCCTTCAGGTTGGACAACACCTTCACGTCCTACCTGCCCCTGGGGACTGGGCTGTGCCGGAAGGGGAGCGATGAGTGAGAACTGGGGCTCTAGGAGCCACAGGAATGCTTCAGTCTCAGAGCTGGTGGCACCGCGGCGGGCACAGGTCCGCGTGCTCAGCCGGGAGGCGGTGGAGCGCGGCTGGGGCAGCGGGCAGGGACAGCGGTGACATTGAGGGCTGGGCTAATGGGCATGGGAAGAAATGGAAGGGCACGAAATGCAAACTCATGCCCTGGAGCCACCAGCAAACACTCGGGGCACGAATTAGCCCCAGTTTGGAGGTGATTAAAGAGGAAATGGCCAGCAGTGCTCAGCCACCCGAGGGGGAACATGGGCAGCCACGCGGTGCGGCCATGGAGACCCCGTGGGACGTTCTCCAGGGGAGATGGGATGTGCTGGTGGTCGTGTCCAGAGGGTTAGTTACAGACCACGTACCAGCCAAGCCAAAACAGGGAGGTCATGGTTGAGAAGCTGCTGAAAACAGGAGAAGGAGCACAGGAGGAGAGCAGCTCAGCTTGGTGGCTCCTCAAACAGATGTTGGCCGAGATAAGATTGCCCGGGGTGGCCTTATCAGTGCAGAACAGGGGAGCAGGAGGAGATCTGCCCAAAGCGATGGATGGAGCTTGGCCTGAGCTGGCCAAACACCAGGAGGACATTCTTGGCTGCCAGAGGAGGCAGGAACTGCAGAGCAGAGGTTCAGGGAGCCTGTTCTGGAGAAGGCTTTCCACAGGAAGCTGCTGGGAGCAGACCCAGAGCACCCTGCCAGCCTTGTTTGCTTTATTGGGTGGGTCGATATCCTCCGGCTGGCGTGCCAAGCCTGGCTGGCTCCATGTCTCACACTTGAGGGCACATCGTGGACGTCTGTGGACACTGTGGGTGGAGAACATTATCACTGAGCAAGGAAAAATGCTGTTCTTGGGGAGCTTCACCTGTTCCCCCCCCTCATGGTGGTGGCTTCACTGTGGGCACAGTGGTGGCTTTGCTGGGGCTTTGCTCTCAGCCCAGTGTTCTCCCGTGGGATGGAGATATTCCTCAGAGCACCCACAGTGCAGGGATGACCTGCAGGGTCAGACCACGCAACCCTTTCTTTCTTCTCCTGTGTTGCCCCTGTACCTCCAAACCCAGTTCAAACGCTGCTCACCCAGTTACACAACAGCTCCCTCACCCACTGTCCCCTTTTTTTCAGCAGGTTCCCGTGGGAGTCTGATCCAGGTCCCATCTGGAGCCCAACCAGCACCATGTTCCAAGGCAGCCTCGAGCTGACACCACTCCCTGCAGGAGCTTCACTATCCCAGCTGCTCCAGTCCACCTGCCCACCACACGGTCCAGGCTCCTGGGTCCACCCCAGAGCCAGCCTCAGGGGCTGGGGCCAGATCCCTTCATCTTGGAGCCAAGTAGGCATTGGTCTCTTTTCCCAAGGAACAAGTGATAGGGCAAGAGGAAGTGGCCTTAAGTGTCCCACGAGAGGTTGAGTTTGGCCACAAGGAACAATTTCTGCCCCTGGAGGCTTGTGTAGGCCTGTCTCAGCCTGCCCAGGGTAGCGCTGGAGTCCCTATCCCTGAAGGGGTCTCGAAGCCATGGAGCTGTGGTGCTGAGGGCCACGGTTTAATAGTGCTGGGCCAACAGTTTGAGTCTATGAAGTCAAAGCTCTTTCCCAACCCATCCCATGTTCCCAGGGGGGAAACTGGAACCACACCGCCAGGATGGTGGCACCAGTCCCTTGCCACAACCCTGGCAGACCAGGCTACCTGGTGTGCCTGGCATGCCCAGCATGCCACCTCCATGGAAGTCTGACCAGATCCAGCTGCTCTGTGCCCATCAGTTCCACTAGTATGGTGGTATCCTGGTGGCAAGGAGCCACTCACCACCATGGTGGCTTCTCACTGGGGTGTCCATTGACTGTCAGGTCCTTCAGGGCCAGTAGAGTCTCAAGATGTCGGTTCTGTGTCCTTGGCAACCAGAGTCTACTCAGTACCCACCAGTGCCCAGCTGGTGGCCAGTGATGAGCCAGGATGGTGTGGAACCGATGGTCAGGTCAGAGTCAGGCACATCCCTCATCAACTGGCACCAGAGCCTCTTGTCACAGTGCCGCCAGAGATGGGTGACAGGAATCCCTGATGACACGAGGAGGTGGGCAGCACTGGTCCTGATGACACTGGTGCCAGTGACATAGGAAGGTTGGTGACACTAGCTCTGGTGACACTGGTCTCCGGTGTGCGAGAGCTCCACTTTCTGTTGTCTCAAGCAATGTGCGGTGCTAAAGCTCTGAGTGGTCCCGGCGTGGGCCGCTGGTAGCCCTGAGGGCCCTCCTCTATGGAGCCGCAGCAGCTCCCTCCCTGGAGCTGGCTCAGCGCCGGCAGAGCACAGCCCTGGGGCGGGATCCGTGCGCCTCCGGCGCTTCGCTCCGCAAGCTGCGGCAGCTGCGCCACGGTGTGGCCACGATGGGAACTGCATCGGGGGGCGCACGAAGGGCTTTGGGGGGGCAACGGCGGACATGGCATTGGGGGGACAACGATGGGCACTGCACTGAGGAGCCATAGAATCACAGAATCTTAGGGGCTGGAAGGGACTTCCAGAGATCTTCGAGTCCAACCCCCCCTGCCAGAGCAGGATCACTTGGGGCAGGCTGCACAGGAACACATCCAAGTGGGTTTTGAAAGTCCAGGGAAGGAGACTCCACAACCTCTCTGGGCAGCCTGTTCCAGTGCTCTGTCACCTGCATCATAAAGGAGTGTCTCCTTATGTTGAGGTGGAACCTCCAGTGTTCTGGTTTGTACCTGTTGTTCCTTGTCTCATCACTGGACACCACCAAAAAGAGACTGGCTCCTTCAGCTTGACACGCACCTCTCAGGCATTTATAGATTTGATAAGGTCCCTTATCAGCCTTCTCTTCCCCAGACTAAACAACCCCAGGTCTCTCAGCCTTTCTTCATAGCAGAATTGTTCAAGTCCCCCAGTCATCCTCTTAGGTCTCTATTGGACTCTCTCCAGTAGAGGCCTGTCTCTCTTGGAGAGCCCAGAACTAGACACAGTATTCCAGGTGTTGTCTCAGCAGGGCAGAACAGAGGGGAAGGAGAACCTCCCTAGCCCTGCTGGACACACTTTCCTTGATGCACCCCAGGATGCCATTGTTTCCGGCCCATGCAGAACTTGCTGTCCAACAGGACTTCAAGATCTTTCTCCACGGGGCTGCTTTCCAGTAGGATGACCTCTAGTCCATACTGGTGCCTGCTGTTTTTCCCCTTTCCCTGTTCCACTCTCCTCTGGTCCCACCAAGTGTCCCCAAGGCCCAAGTGACCAAGGGCTTCCACAGACTCTGCTCCTGGGATCCTGTAGATGGAACCCATCAGCCATTTGGTGGCCATGTCTGGTCCTACTGACATGGGGAGGTTTGGGACACCAGTCCCACTGGCACAAGCAGGTGGATGACATTGGTGGCAGTGACAGAGGAAGATGAGTGATACAAGTCCTTGGTGACACTGGTCCCACTGGCATAAGCAGATGGGTGACTGTGGTGGCAGTGACACAGGGAGATGAATGATGTGAGTCCTTGGTGACACTGGTCCCATTGGCACGAGCAGATGGGTGACACTGGTCTCAGTAAGAGGCGCAGGCAGAGGCAGGAGCTGAACTGGGATGGGGTTTATTGACAGCAGGAGCCACGAATGGAGGGGGGCAAGAATGGGACAAGGACACCACCGCCCCCAGGGCAGGGTCCCCCCAGGAAAGCAGGAAAAGGACAAATTGAGGGGGGTCAAGGGGGGAGCTTAGGTCCTGGAGGTCCCCACAGGGACCCTCCTGCAGTGCCCCCCCTCACCTCTGCCAGGGGAGTTAGGGTGCGAGCTTGGGGGGGGTCCTGACCCTGCCTGTGTGGCATGGGGGGGGCCAGGGGGTAACGCGTGCAGGGGAGGGGAGTGGTATGGGAGGGGACTAGGATGTGTTGGGGGACACTGGATGAGATGGGGGGGTGGGATGTGA